>CM051830.1:49005890-49506716 GCA_028451465.1 Erethizon dorsatum | reverse complement strand
CGCGATTTTGGAGGAGAGGAGAGGAGGAGATAGGAGAGGAGAGAGAGGAGAGGAGGAGAGGAGAGGAGAGGAGGAGAGGAGAGGAGGAGATAGGAGAGGAGAGGAGAGGAGAGGAGAGCAAAGGAGAAGAGAGGAGGAGAGGAGGAGAGGAGAGGAGGGGAGAGGAGGAGAGGAGAGGAGAGGTGAAAAGGAGAGGAGAGCAGGAGAGGAGAGAGGAGAGGAGAGGAGAGGAGGAGAGGAGAGGAGGAGACAGGAGAGGAGAGGAAGAGGAGAGGAGGAGAGGAGAGGAGAGGAGAGGAGAGGAGAGGAGGAGAGGAGAGGAGTAGAGGAGAGGAGGAAAGGAGAGGAGAGTAGGAGAGGAGAGGAGAGGATACGGAGAGGAGAGGAGGAGAGGAGAGGAGGAGAGAGTGGAGAGGAGAGGAAGAGAGGAGAGGAGGAGAGGAGAGGAGGAGAGGGAGGAGAAAAGGAGAGGAGAGGAGAGGAGAGGAGGAGATGAGAGGAGAGGACGGAGAGGAGAGGAAGAGAAGGAGAGGAGAGGAGGAGAAGAGAGGAGGAGAGGAGAGGAGAGGAGGACTGGAGAGGAGAAGAGGAGAGGAGAGGAGGAGAGGAGAGGAGAGGATAGGAGAGGAGGAGAGGAGAGAAGGATAGGAGAGGAGAGGAGGAGAGGAGAGGAGGAGAGAAGAGGAGGAGAGGAGGAGAGGAGAGGAAGAGAGGAGAGTATAGAGGAGAGGAGAGGTGAGGAGAGGAGAAGAGAGGAGGAAAGGAGAGGAGAGGAAGAGAGGAGAGGTGGAGAGGAGAGGAGGAAAGGAGAGGAGAGGAGAGGAGGAGAGGAGAGGAGGAGAGGAGAGGTGAGGAGAGGATAGGAGAGGAGAGGAGGAGAGGAGAGGAGGAGAGCATAGGAGAGGAGAGGAGTAGAGGAGAGGAGGAGAGGAGAGGAGGAGAGGATGAGAGGAGGAGAGGAGAGGAGTAGAGGAGGAGAGGAGAGGAGTAAAGGATAGGAGAGCAGAGGAGTAGAGGAGAGGAGGAGAGTAGAGGAGGAGAGGAGAGGAGAGGAGGAGAGGAGGGGAGGTGAGGATAGGATAGGAGAGGATAGGAGAGGAAAGGAGTGGAAGAGAGGAGAGGAGGAGAGGAGAGGAAAGGAGGAGAAGAGAGGAGGAGAGGAGGAGAGCAGAGGGGATGAGAGGAGAGGAGAGGAGAGGAGGGGAGGAGAGAAGGAGATGATAGGAGAGGAGAGGAGAGGAGGAGAGGAGGGAGGAGAGGAGAGGAGAGAAGGAGATGATAGGAGAGGAGGAGAGGAGGAGAGGAGAGGAGGAGAGGAGAAGAGGAGAGGAGAGGATAGGAGAGGAGGAGAGGGAGAGAAGGATAGGAGAGGAGAGGAGAGGAGGAGAGGAGAGGAGAGGAGGTGTGGAGAGGAGATTTGAGGAGAGGAGGAGAGGAGAGGAGAGGAAGAGAGGAAGGGAGTGGAGAGGAGGTGAGAGGGGAGGAGAGGAGAGGAGGAGAGGAGAGGAGAGGAGGAGAGGAGAGGAGGGGAAGAGAGGAGGAGAGGAGAGGAGAGGAGGAGATTAGAGAGGAGAGGAGGAGAGGAGAGGAAAGGAGAGAGAGGAGAGGAGGAGAAGAGAGGGGGAGAGGATAGGATAGGAGTGGAGAGGAGAGCAGGATAGAAGGAGAGGAGGAGAGGAGAGGAGGGAAGGAGGAGAGGAGAGGAGCTGAATGAGAGGAGAGGAGAGGAGGAGAGGAGAGGAGAGGAGGAGAGGAGATGAGAGGAGAGGAGAGGAGGAGAGGAGAGGAGGAGAGGAGAGGAGAGGAGTGGAGGAGAGGAGGGGAGGAGAGGATAGGATAGGAGAGGATAGGAGAGGAAAAGATTGGAGGAGCGGAGGAGAGGAGAGGAGAGAAAGAGTAGAAGAGAAGTGGAGAGGAGGAGAGGAGAGAGAGGAGGAGAGGAGGAGAGGATAGGATAGGAGAGGAGTAGAGGAGAGGAGGAGAGGAGACGAGGAAAGGAGAGGAGAGGAGGAAAGGAGAGGAGAGGAGGAGAGGAGAGGAAAGGAGGAGAGGAGAGGAGGAGGGGAGAGGAGGAGGAGATTAGAGGATAGGAGAGGAGGAGAGGAGAGGAGAGGATAATAGGAGAGGAGTGGATAGGAGGAGAGGAGGAGAGGAGAGGAGAGGATAGGATAGGAGAGGAGAGGAATAGCGTTGAGGAGGAGAGGAGAGGAGGATAGGAGAGGAGAGGTGAAAAGGAGAGGAGAGGAGAGGAGGAGGAGAGGAGAGGAGAGAGGAGAAGATAGGAGAGGAATGGAGGGGAGGAGAGGAGAGTAGGAGAGGAGAGGAGGAGAGGAGAGAAGATGATAGGAGAGGAGAGGAGTAGAGGAGAGGCGGAGTGGAGAGGAGGAAAGGAGAGGAGAGGAGGAGAGGAGAGGAGAGGAGGAGAGGAGGGGAGGAGAGCACTTGAGGACAGGGGAGGAGAGGAGAGGAGAGGAGGAGAGGAGAGGCGAGGAGGAGAGAAGAGGAGAGGAGGAGAGGAGAGGAGGAGAGTATAGGAGGAGAGGAGGAGAGGAGAGGAGGAGAGGACAGCAGAGGAGAGGAGGAGAAGAGAGGAGGAGAGAGCAGGAGGAGAGGAGAGGAGAGGAGGTGAGGAGAGGAGCAGAGGAGAGGAGAGGAGGAAAGGAGAGGAGAGGAGGAGAGGAGAGGAGGAGAGGAGAGGAGGAAAGGAGAGGAGAGGAGGAGCGGAGAGGAGAGGAGGAGAGGAGAGGAGGAGAGGAGAGGAGGAGAGGAGGAGAGGATGAGGAGGAGAGGAGGAGAGGAGAGCAGAGGAATAGAGGAGAGAAGAGGAGGAGAAGAGGAGGAGAGGAGAGGAAAGGAGAGGAGGAGAGGAGAGGAGGAGAGGAGAGGAGAGGAAAGGAGGAGAAGAGAGGAGGAGAGGAGGAGAGCAGAGGGGATGAGAGGAGAGGAGAGGAGAGGAGGAGAGGAGAGAAGGAGAGGATAGGAGAGAAAAGGAGAGGAGGAGAGGAGGAGAGGAGAGGAGAGGAGGAGAGGAGAGGAGAGGAGGAGAGGAGAGAGGAGAGGAGGAGGAGGAGAGGAGAGGAGAGGAGAGGAGGAGAGAATGAGAGGATAGGATAGAAAGGAGAGGAGGAGAGGAGAGGAGGAGAGGAGAGGAGAGGAGGAGAGGAGAGGAGAGAATAGGAGAGGAGGAGAGGAGAAAGGAGAGGAGAGGAGAGGAGAGGAGAGGAGGGGAGGAGAGAAGAGATGATAGGAGAGGAGAGGAGAGGAGAGGAGAGGAGAGGAGGAGAGGAGAGGAGGAGTGGAGGAGAGAAGAGGAGAGGAGAGGAGGAGAGGAGAGGAGGAGAGGAGAGGAAGAGGAGGAGAGGAGTGGAGCAGAGGAGAGGAGAGGAGAGGAGAGAAGTGAGGAGATGAGAGGAGGAGAGGAGAGGAGGAGAGGAGAGGAGAGGAGATTAGAGGAGGAGAGGGGAGGAGGAGAGGAGAGGAGGAGAGGAGAGGAGAGGAGGAGAGGAGGAGAGGAGAGGAGAGGAGAGGAGAGCAGAGGAGAGGAGGAGAGGAGAGGAGAGCAGAGGAGGAGAGGAGAGGAGAGGGGAGGAGAGGAGAGGAGGAGAGGAGAGGAGAGCAGAGGAGAGGAGGAGAGGAGAGGAGAGCAGAGGAGGAGAGGAGAGGGGAGGGGAGGAGAGGAGAGGAGGAGAGGAGAGGAGAGGAGAGGAGAGGAGGAGAGGAGAGGAGAGGAGAGGGGAGGGGAGGAGGAGAGGAGAGGGGAGGGGAGGAGGAGAGAGAGGAGAGGAGAGGAGAGGAAACATCATCTCTACCATCTCCCCGCCGCAGTGTGGACCCTTTAACCTGTACTGTGGTTCATAGCGCAGGCATCGCCGGTCTCCCTCTGTGACGCATTCCATGGGGTGGGCGTGGTGCTTCAGTGTTGGTGGCCTTCAAGGGGCGCACAGTGCTCAGTGGCGCTCTGACATTAGAGGAGAGGAGAGGAGAGGGGAGGAGAGAAGAGGGGAGTAGAGGAGAGGAAAGGAGAGGAGAGGAGAGGAGAGGAGGAGAGGACAGGAGAGGAGAGGAGAGGTGGAAAGGAGAGGAGGAGAGGAGAGGAGGAGAAGAGGGGAGAGGAGAGGAGAAGAGGGGAGGAAAGGAGAGGAAAGGAGAGGAGAGGAGAGGAGAGGGGAGGAGGATTGGAGAGGAGAGGAGAGGAGAGGAGGAGAGGAGAGGAGAGGAGATGAAGGAGAGGAGAGGAGGAGAGGAGAGGAGGAGAGGAGAGAAGAGAAGGAGAGGAGAGGAGATGGAGTGCTGGGATTACAGGCTACCACCATGCCTGGCTCCAGAGCCAGACTTTGGCCGCAGCTCTTCAGGAGGCCCTCTTCCTAAATCCAGACCTTAAAACAGTGAGGAAGTCAGCCATGTAGTGCATGCTTTTAATCCCAACAGTCTGGGAGGCTGAGGCAGGATGATTACAAGTTCCAGTCCAGCCTGGGCAATTTAGCAACCTAACAAGACCCTTTCTCAAGAAACACAAAGTGTTGGGGATGTAGCTCATTGTGAAGGTCTTCGGTTCAATCCCTAATACCAGAAAAACAAAACATTGGAGAGGGGCAGCACAGCAGGATGCAGCTTGCCTGGGAATCCATTCAGACCCTGACCCCTTGGCATCTTGACACAAGTTCCAAAGAGCCTGAGCCGGGGGCACTGACGCCACGAGCTGGCTTGCAGCTACTGGAGTAGGTTCACAAACACCGCCGTTTTCCTCAGAGCAGCCTCCTGCCTCAGGCGCTGCCTCAGGCTCTTGAGACAAGTGAAGCTCTGTGTTGCTGGGTGCATCTGCCTCCTTGGTCTGTGACTAACTCCAGGCCACGCTCAGGGGCCAGCCCAGCCCCTTCCTTGGCCTGGAAAGAAGCCCCGCACCCACCACCCCCCCAAGCTTGGCTCAGACTCACACAGGCCTGGCCACGGCTCCTGGGGAAGAGAGGAAGCCTGGGACAGGAAATGCTTCAGCCACTTTCAAAGGCACAGTCGCCAAGGGAAGGAAGCCACATAGGGTGGGTCCCCAGGGCAGGCCAAGGCCTTCCAGAAGGGGAAGCAGCAGAAAGGCCAGGCCTGGAGCCCTGGAGAGAGGGGGCAGTTTATGTCCATGTAGCTGCTGCATAAGATTTTTATTTACTCTCCGTAGAGAGAGTCCTGAGCCTCAAAGCGATTGTGAGAAAGTCAGGCACATGGCACCCCCACTGCACACTGCTGCCACCTGCTTTGCCCCAGACAGCAGATCCCAGGGGCACCTGGCCTCTGCCCCACCCGACTTCCTTTTCCAGACTCCCAGAGACCGAGAGCGATGGCAACGGCGACGGCAACCTGCACACGTGCACCCTGAGTCTTCGTCAATGACATTAGGTGTGTTAGCTGTTGAGTCAGTGCAGCGCATCTGGCAGGTGTGCGCTCTTCCGGTCCACACCTTACAGACAGGGAGACTGCGGTTTAGCAACTCGAGGATCCTGCTCAACCTCACAGTGATAAAGGTCAGCGCCAGGACAGGAATCCAAGGCTGAGCGGCCCTAGTGGCTGCTCCAGGCCTCCAGTGACTTAGTCCTCCCCAGCATGTCCCACAGCCACGGCACAGAGGCGGGCGGAGGGTGAGGACCACAGTGGCCTTTCTTTTCTTCCCACTGCGGTCATGTTATGAATCCACCAGTAGCAACGATAAACTCAGTGTCTCTGCAGGATGCCTCATCAAGCTACCTGGCAAGGGGCTCTTCCCTGCGCCCTCCTCCACACCCTCCCCTGTGTGGCCACCACTTCCCCTCCCAGAGCCCCCTGAAGTTTCTGACACCTTCATCCTCTCCAGTGGGGCAAGAGTCACCATAGGTTACCTCTCCTCTGCCCCATCTCCTCAAGCCAATTCTCAGTTCTCACAGGAGGGAGGAAGTTGGGGTCGGAGTGGAGAACTCAGCAAGGGGAACAGGGCTGTGTCCTAGGAGGTGAGTCTCCACTCAGCCATTCATTGCAGAATAAATGGCACTGCCCACCTCTCATTTGTGGGCAGATTAGAGATGTCACTGTGACACTAGTACCACCCACTGGGAGGTCATGGATCAGCTTCCCGAGCACCTAGACTGTCTCCTCAGAGCTACAGAGAAGCCCTGCCCCGTGCAGCCCCCTGCCCAGCCCCCTGCCAGCCCCGCCTTCCACCCCCAGGTACCCTGCCTCCGCAAGGAATCCCAGACACCTAAGGTCTGGTGAGATTTTGCTCAGCATGGACAGCCTGGCTCGAATACCCAGTATTTCAGTCTGATCTGGTGGGAAATGGCCAGGAAGTTTGGAGGAGGTGAGGCATCCTATTCTTGACCTTAAAAATCCTCCAAACATTCATATATTGCCAGTAGAAGAATACACTGGAACCATCTGGAAGGATTTTTGGCACTCTACTAAGGCGAACCCTAACCCTACCCAGAAGGATCACTGGAAATTAGCACTTTTGGTCTACAAAAGATGCTTGCAGGAGTGGTCACAGCAGCTTTATATAGCTCCAAACTGAAAACCACCCAAATGCCCATCATTAGGAGAATGTATTAATGTACTGACTATGTATATATATATATATATATTTTTTTATTATTATTATTTTTTTAATGTGGGTACCGGGAGTCAACCTCAGGACCTCATACTTGCCAGCAAGCACTTGTGCCACTGAGCGACATCACTGGCCCATTTTTTTCCTTTATGTGGGTACCAGGAGTCAAACTCAGGACCTCACACTTGCCAGGCAGGCACTTACGCCACTGAGCCATCTCACCAGCCCTAATTATGTATATTTTTACACAGCAATGAAAAAGAATAAACTGGCACACACAGCCATAAGCATGAACTTCCAGGTACACTGTTGGGCAAAAGAAGCCAGATACAAGGGTACTTCCTATAGAATCCCCTTTCTATGAAGGTCAAGACTAGGCAGACTGAACTGCAGCGGCTGCTTCTGCCACAAGGAGGCATAATTTTGGGGGAGTGCACATGAGAAAGGCTGTGCTGGAATGCTCTGTTTGTATGGTCTGAGGTTTTAAAAGTGTATGTCTGTGTATGTGTGTGTGACACATATGTGTATTAGTCAATTTTCCCATTGCTGGTACAAAATACCAGACAACCACAACTTTAAAAAGGAGAATTTCTATCTGCCTCACAGTTGCCAAGGATTCAGTCCATGGTTGGTTGGCTCCAAGGCAGAAACATCATGGCGGAAGAGTGTGATAAAACAAAACTTCTTAATTCATGGCAGCTAAGAAGCAGAGCACAAAAGAGCACCATTGAGAGATATACATTTCACAGGCACACCCCAGTGACCCCCTCCGAGTGGGCCCCACCTTCTAACAGCACTTCAGCTATGGACATCAGTGCATTAACCCACTCATGAGGACAGCATCCCCATGATCCAGTTTCCTCTCCAGAAGTCTCTTAACAGCCAAACTGACCATTACAATGAACTGGCACGGCCGCGCACGGTGAAGTACGCTCGTAATCCCAGCACGCTGGGAGTCTGAGGTAGGAGGATGGCAAGTTTGAGTCCAGCCCAGGCAATTTAGAGACTTAGCGAGATTCTGTCTCAAAATAAGCAAGCAAACAAACAAAGGGCTGGAATATAGTTCAGTGCAAAGTCCCTGGGTTCAATCCCCAGTACTGCAAAAAGCTTAGCTGGCGCAGTGTTTAAAACTCCATCTGGCTGCACACTCGAGGTTTGTAAACTTCATTTGATGTTATATCCACCCACCCACAAAAAAGAAGACAAAAAATATTTGATAGTTTAGTTTGTTTTTTGTTTCTAATTTGTTTCATTGCTGGAAAAAAGGAGCTGGCCGGCTTGGGTCTGTCTGGTTATAAATGAATGCTGCTTCCCCACACTTGGTCCAGCTAGAGAACAGCTCTTCCTCGACGTCTTGCTCAGAGACGCCTTCCCACGCGCACTCACGTGGCGTACGTGTTCAGAGAGGAGGTGAACGCCAGAGGGCTCCCGCCACACTGAATCACCTGCGCAGAGCTTAACCTCAACAAAGCCCACCGTGGGGCACCGTCGCCAGGCACCATTCTGGCGACAAAGGATATAGCAATAAAACACCAAGATCCCGCTCTCGTGTCAATTGAGGCTTAACAAGGGAGCTACAGCGTGGTGGAAGATGGATTCTTTTGGAGCTGCTTGGGGACACTGGGCAAGCACCCTGCTGGCCTCACATTTTCAGGGCTGCCCCCCTCTGTGGGGCCAGGGCGCACACACAGCTCTGTTGACCATGGCTGTGCTGAAAATCAACACTTGCAAACCGCTTGGTCTTAAACCCAGTGTCACCAGAGCAGGCAGGGAAATCCCTAAGACCTTACGTCACTGGAAAGGCAAACTTGGTGACGTTTGATGAACTGCAAAGTGACAAGTTTTGATCCCTGGCCCCACCGCTTCTTCTCCGTGTTGCTCTGAGCAGGTCCCTTAACCTCCCAAGCCTCCTTTTTTCTCATCCGTAAATGACACGGTCTCTCAAACACTGATGAATGGATTGAATAAAATGGAACAGAGCTGCTGAGCACTCAGCGGTTGTGAAACACACAGTAGCTATTAGGGTTAACTGGAGAGGCGGACGTACATATTCAACAGTGTTATTCACCACCTCCCACTCGCATTGAAAGTATGTGGGTCCCCATTTCCTCAGCCCTCCAAAGCTCTTCAAGCTTCTACACCCTCTGCCGAACCAGGATGCTTCCCACCTCCAACACCCGAGGCACATCTTCCTCAGCCAGTGCCCCTGCCCAGCTCCCAGCAAACCCCTTAATTCACACCTCCACATCTCCGCTGCTGGCAGAATGCTCCTCCTGCCCTTACCGCCATTGTCTTCACCATCAGATTCAGAACCAGCCAAGCACGCAGACGCCAGCCACGCCACAGCCCTTCCTGTGGGAACTGCAGAAGCCGCGATGCCACTTTTCACCGCCCCCCCCCCGGTCTCTGCATGCGCTGTGGTGCTTGCTGCTCAGCCCCTACCCTGGGTGAGGAGCCAAGGGAGCCCTGAGACACCCACAGGAAATGGCTCAAATGCCACTTCCTCCACAAAGCCTCCCTCGACATTTCACTCTCGCAGGCAATCCAGAGTGCCCACCCGCAGAGTCCAGCTGAGGGAGAGCAAGGCGACCACACGCTGGCCCCTGTGAGCTCAGAGTCCTCGAGGCACGGGCAGGTGCGCTGCTGATCCAGCTGGACTCGCGGAACTTTGCTCAACGCCTGGTGTAGGGGAGTGCCATAAATACTTGAATAAATGGATGGATAGATGGATGGATGGATGGATGCAACTCCTCCCCACCATGCCCCGCTCCACCACAAATCTGTCCACAGAACACCCTTGGGGCCCAGTGAGGACAGACAAAGCTCTGTTTCCAACTGTGACATACTTCCTATTTACTTTGTATTTGTGACGTGTTTCTTCCTGGGTACAGCTGAGCCACGAGTCTCCGGGTTTCCTGTCCATTTTGAGCCTCCACTGCCCCTCCCCAAGGAACACATTCCCCAGGAAGAGGCCGACACCCCCCGGGCTCCCCTGTGGGCAGAGGTGGGGCGCGGGCTGGCCCAGCACCCACAGGCTAAACACCCCTCCCTTGCTTGTTGTTTGCATGAAGTGCACCTGGCACACAGGCCTGGCAGTCTGGGAATGGCCCTGCAGGGCACCCCCTCCAGCTTCGGGGAGCAACCCCCAGCCGTGGCTGAGAGCCCGCCTTGTCCCCCCACTGTGCCCCCCACAGTGCCCCCCACTTTGCCCGGCTCTGACAGGTGAGGTCCCCGTGGAAGCTTTAGCCTTAGGTAGCTGCAGTTGTGACAATATGGTGACAGCACAGAGCAGCGGCGGAGCAGGAGGGACACCACCATGGGGCAAATGATGCCCAGGAGAGGAGCAGGTGCAGGGTCACAGGCACAGAGGGCTGTGTAAGGACCGATGCCCAGGGAATCAGGCCAACGGACAGCACGGCTGCCCACGAGCTGTGTGACCTCGGGCAGGTTGCTTAACCACGCAGTGAGCACACAGGAAGTGCTTGGCAGAGTTGTAGGCGAAGTATGTGCTCAATAAGGGCAGTCATTGCCATTTTATCTTTCAAGTGGATTAAACACATGTATTAAAGGCTCTGTGTTAGGTGCAGGGAATTTGGTAGGAGCCAAAATGGACCTAAAACTCTTCTTTTCCGGAGCCTGCATTCCGGGAGTGGAGAGCAGACGCCAGCGGGGCGCAGCGCTGATGTATCTGGGGAGGAAAAGACAGACAAGGGGCCAGGTGTTCTGGGGACAGGAAGGGGCTGGTAAGGGAGAAGGCGAGAGGACCAGTGCCAGAGGAGCAAGAAGGGCCCTGAAGTTCGTCTTTGGGAGGACAGTGGTCCAGAGGAAACTAACTGAGCAAAGTGGTACATCCCTGTAATCCCAGCCCTTGGAGGCTGAGGCAGGAGGATCGCCTTGAGTTCAAGGCCAGCCTGAGCTACATAATGAAACCCTGTCTCTAAAAGACAAACAAAAGCAAAAACAAACAGAGGGACAGCAGGGCCTGTGCTGTGTGACTGTCAGTACATCTGCAGCTGCAACTCAGAAGTTTCAATGAGGATGACATCAGATGACAAATGCCCACCACATTCTAGACACCAAAAATTGTGAGCTGCTGTCAGTCACTGAGAGTGGATGGGGACCAGGGATCTCAAACTAGCATGTGGAGGCTGCACATGGCCTGTCACCTTCTTGCTAGGGGACCTCCGCTAGGGTCACTAATAACAGTCATCGCTTTTGCCAGGCACTTGATCACGTAACCCTTGGAGGCAGATGAGGAATCTCCAGAGCCTTGGGGAGGTTCACAGGGTGAGAAGGGAGAAAAGCGGGAGCCCTGCCCCAAGTAGAGTTGCCACATTTACCGAAACCAACAAACACAAGCAGAACCAGGGCACCCGCTCAACTGAACTTCAGATAAACAACCAGGGCCTTGGCCAGGCATGGGCAGGGCTCGTCCAGCAAGTGGTCTGGACCTGAGCTTCGGGACTGGACCAGATCTGATCCTCCTCTGGCCCAGCCCCTCTCCAACCTGGGGAGAGGGTCCTCAGGGTCAGGGTGCACCCGCACCACCTCCACCCCTGCTCCCCTCCAGCCCTGGGCCTCCTGACTCTACCGAGTTTGCTTTCTCCAGGGGCCCGAGGCATCGGCCCAGGACGGGCTGCAGAGGCAGCCTTGGCTGCTGCGGGCTGCAAGGGTGTGAGATGGCCCACCGCAAGGGCTTTTAGGAGCTGGGGAGCTCCCCCTTACTCAAGGAGAGCCCTGACTCCCTCTGGAGGAGCTTGTCCCCAAGACTGAGGGCCCCTGAACACTAGCCGCCCCACAGGCACTGGGCTGTGACTGGGGCTCTTCTCTGTCCCTTCATCACCCCACGGAAAGTGCTTAGAGCAGTGCCTGACACAGGCGAGCTGCTGCTGTCACCCTCCCACATATAGAGGTCACACACCGCCTCACCTGTGTTTCTCTTGCCCCATGGCCAGCGACTTCCTCAGGCGCGGGGGCTGTGTTCGCTCGTCTTAGTCATCTTGGGGTCCGGCGTGGACAGATAGGCACTCCACAGTGCCAGGCCCAGGGAATCTGTGGGTGTCTTCAATTATTCCTGCTCTGGGTAGCTACACACCCATCCTTCTGCGCTGGGAATACAGATGGGGTCCTGATCAAGTGTCACTGGCCCGGCCCGTAATCCTAGCACTCTGGGAGGCTGAGGCAGGAGGACTGTTAATTCAACCCCAGCTCAGGCAATTTAGCAACTTAATGAGACCCTGTCTCAAAATAAAAACTAAAACTAGAAGGGGCCGGGGATGTAGCTCAGCGCTGAAGTCCTGGATTCAATCCCCAGAACCACAGAAAACAAACGAAAAACCCTAAATAAAGTGTTACTGGCTTTCGCGTCCCTCCTTTCACCTGGCCTCAGACCCTTGACACCTGGCTCTTCTCTAGACTCCTCCACCTGGGCCCTGATGATGCCCTGTGTCACCAGCCACTGCCTAGAGACCTTTGGTGCCCAGAGGAGGCATCAGCCGGGTGTGGGCAGCATCTTCTCGCCCACACTATGCTGCCAGCAGCTCACCCACGGGCACGGGGCGACCAAACCACCCATCCCACAGGACTCCTGCTGGGGTATGAGCAGGGTGCTGCTGGGAACACCAGTGCAACCCTGCAGTGCAGACTTAAAATCTCTTCTCACCCTTTAAAAAATCAGTACCTCAAAATATAAATAAAGAGCAAAATAAAAGATAGATAATAGGAATAGGGAGGTAAGCCAGGCGTGGTGATGCATGCCTGTGATCCCAGCACCTGGGAGGCTGAGGCAGGAGGATCGCTGTGAGTTCAAGACCAGCCTGGGTACTGCTAAGAAAGGCAGGTACTAACAATAATAAAAACTTTAAAACGATTAAAGAATTCTGTAAAAAGAAATCAGTCCCATCTGCCTTGGTCTAGTCCTTCCCACCAGCCTTCTACTCCCCACAACACCCTGCTTGTTGCAAGTGGAGCCCCCACCCCCCATCCGCACCCCGAGACTCAGCGCTAAGCACCTGTGAGCCCGTCCCTCCCCCGACACTGTCCGGGGACCCGGCCGGGTCCTCCCTTCCCCAGCCCCAGACACATGGGCTGGGATCCCCTCGCTGCTCTGCTGTCTGCGCCACCGGCTTCACCACCCGGGCACCTGGCTTCCAACGCTTCATATTTATCCCGGCAAGGAGCCCACCCTACGGTGTCTGGCACCAGTGCGCCCTCAGGGGACACCACCAAAGGAAGCATCGTCCCCTCTCCTCTGCTGCTGTGCGGCTGGAACCTTGCGTGACACTGTGTGGGAGGCCACTCAGGGGCCAGGCTGTATTTTCTTAGCCTAGTGACCTGGGAACAAGGAAAAGAGGCCCTAGAAAGCCAGGAAGCTGCTGGGGCGAGTTTTAATCTGCAATCAAAAAAGAAAATGAAATGAAACCACCACCACTCAGAGTGGGCTGAGCTCTGTTTTACTTTGGTTTGGTTTGGCTGTTTTCTTAATAAATTTGTTTATTTTATTTTTGTTTGTTTTTTGGGGACAAGGTCTTCCCTTCACTGTGTAGCCCAGGCTGGCCAGGAACCTGCAGTGATTCTCCTGCCTCAGCCTCCCAAGTGCTGGGATCACAGACTGAGCTGAGCTCTCTGGGTCTGGTGTGACCTCTGCCTACACTGGCTCCTCCTTCTTTGCCCTCCTGTCCCAAACCTGAGGGCCCAGCTGAGCTGGTCACCAAACCTGCCCAGGGTGCTGAGCCTGCAGCCTGCGCTCACCAACCACCCCAGCCTGTGTCCCCCTATCCGCTCCTGCCACAGCTTCTCTGAAGAAACTGCTGGGCAGGAAACACCAGCCCGGCTCCACACAGCTGAAAGGCACCTGCTCTGCTCTAGAGGAGCTTAAATACTCTGTCTCCAAAACCCCAAGTGAAAAAGTATTTAGACTCTGTTTGCAAAGCACCTAGCACTGCACCTGGCACACAGGGGCAGCTCAGGGAGGGGAATTCCTACAAACCAGTGCCAAGCATCCGTGCCACCTGAGGTGGGTAGCAAGGTGCAGACACCTGTGGGTCGACATATTTAAGATGAAAAGTGCAGACAGAAAGTGCTGCTGGAATTCTGCCTCCGGGGGGCAAACAGATAGAAAGACCCCAGAAGCCCTTTTTTTTGTTTGTTCGTTTTATTTTTGGTACTGGGAATTGAATCCAGGGCCTCTGCTCGAACTTGAAATCCTCCTGCCTCGGCTTCCCAGAGTGCTGGTGATTACAGGCACGCACCACCAGACCAGGCTCCAAATGTCTGACCTGAGTCAAGTCCCAAAGGTCTTTGAGCAAACAAAAGGAAGACCAGAAGAGCTCCCTGCTGCTGTGCTGGTCCAGACAAAGCTGGGGATGCTAAGCCACTCACCCTCCTGGCCTGGATTCCACAACTCTACTTCCCCCACCCAGGTCCAAGTCGAGCATTTCAATCACATATTGCAATATTCATGTTTTTGCACAAGCTAGACTAGAATCCTGAAATTTGTTATGTTTCCCAAAGATTACCAAAATCTCTAATTTCCTTCCTTCCTATAATATTGTGTAGGAAAATTGATTTTGATAAATGCATTTTTAAATTGCACAAGTTTTCAGAAACATAGCCCTAGGCCAAGTGTGGTGGTTCACACTTGTAATGCCAGTACTTAGGAGGCTGAGTCAGGAAGATTGCCTGAGTTCCAGAGTAGCCTGAGCTACATAGCAAGACCCTGACTCAAAGCAAAAACAAAAACAAAACAAAGAAAGAAACAAAACATAGCCCTAGAGTATGTTAAGACATGCCTTATATACCAAAATGACAACTGTCGGCTTACTTTTGCACCAAATCATACATGTGCTTAATCCCACTTCCTCACTTATTTGCGACTTAGCACAAGATGTGTAGCTCCCTGAGCCTCATCCATACCATGCCTCCTTTTTGGTTTTTTGAGATAGAGTCTTGCTATGTAATTCAGACTGATGTTGAACTCCCTATGTAGCCAAGGCTGGCCTTGACCTCCTAAAGATCCTCCTGCCTCAGCCTCCAGAGTGCTAGGATTGCAGGCGTGCCCACCTTTTGACATCACTTCCATACAAATCCACAACTTCTATGTCAGGTGCTTTTCTAGGCCCTGTATACACAGGGAGAAAAATGAATGAGTCTTTACATGGCATGTGGGAAACCAGCCACAAAATCCTGTGCTCTGGTCATTGTAAGCACTCAGAAGAGAACGAAGAAGAGCAGGGACAGGGTGACCTTGAGCTGTTGTGTGGCTCATGCTGTGGGCCAGGCCCTGAGAGGAAGCCCAGCTCCCTTGATCAGCGTGGTCTCCCAGGCGCCTGACAGTCCGGAGTTTGTCCTTCCTCCGGGCCAGCAGGGACACAGGGATGCTTTTCGCAACCCTCACTGGGCCTGCTACCGGCAGCCCCCACTTAAGAGACCAGAGCCCACACTGTCCTATCCACCGAGGACCTTTCTGGAAGCTGTCGTTTTTCTCCTTCATCATCAAAGGTTCCCCTCTACCAGGCCTGCACGGTCACCTCCTAACCCCACACCCCTGCGGGTCAGGCCTGTGCCTCTGCTCCACCTGACAGCAAACTCCTGCAATACCTTCTCACTCTGTCTCCCGTTCCACCTGCCCCTTCTCTCATGATCCCCTTCCTTTGACTTCTCCCCAGCATCTCCACAAAACAGGCCTTCACCAGACCACCAATTCTGTGCCCAGGAATCAGCTTTCATCTCACCCGGGTCCTCAGGACCTTTTTCTTGTTTTTGTTTTTTTCAGACAGGGATTTTGCTATGTAGCCCAGGCTGGCCTTGAACTCACTAAGTAGCCTCAAACTCATGGAAAGCCTCCTGCCTCTGCCTCCTGAGTGCTGGGATGACAGGCATGCCCCGTTGTGGCTGGCCTCAGGAGCTTTCGTTCCTTGAAATTCTTTCCTCCAGGACTCTAACTGCATCTCATTTGCCTCAACCACTGGCTGCTCCTTCTTGGTGTCTTTCACAGCCTCCTCCTCATTTTTCTGAGCCCGAATTTCCCGCGGAACCCTCCACTCGTGCTTCGCCCTCCTCTCTCTGTCCTCCCGGGGGCGCGTGGAGGTTGCTGAGTCAGGCTCACGGCTCTCAACAGCTCCTCCAGTGGACCATGCTCCGCCCTGTGCATTTCCAGCCAGAGCACTGCCTGGAATTCCCACTGTGAACCCCCAAATGCCCACGCCACTTGTCCTTGGGGCTGCATGGCCGTCGTCTCCATGCTCACACAGCACACAGCAAGCTCCCTGCCCCCCAAACTGCTTCTTGCCTCCTCACAGGATCATCACGCTTCTGGCCATGGGGCCAGACGGGCTGGCATCCTCCCCTTCGCTTCGGTTTCCCGAACGCTCACATCCCGTCTGGCAGGGCGCTGAAGCTCCATCGAGGGTCTGGAACCTGCCTATCTGTCACTACCTCCACTGCTAGCGTGGTCCTCACCTTGGTCACCTCTCCAGACCGCTGCAGTCTCCCCCGGCTGCCCTTGTTGCCTGCACTGAGTCCTCAGCGAGGAGCCCTGGGAGGATGCGCTCAGGGAGTCCGATTCTGTCACCGCTCTTGCTCG
Source organism: Erethizon dorsatum (assembly GCA_028451465.1). Taxonomy (NCBI): domain Eukaryota; kingdom Metazoa; phylum Chordata; class Mammalia; order Rodentia; family Erethizontidae; genus Erethizon; species Erethizon dorsatum. The sequence continues at coordinate 49,490,571 of CM051830.1, read as the reverse complement.
CAGTCAAAGGCACTGTGAGCCCCTGGCACTCGTCAGTCAGGTCTTCTCTCTTCTGCTGTCTTGGCCATGCCAGACCCCTGTTCCTGATCACGGAAGCCCTGGGCAGCCCCCAGTCCTGGCCCCATCAGCCCTGACATCTGGCTGGCCCTTTCTCTTCTTTTTTTTTTTCTTTCTTTTTTTCCCCTTTGGGTTTCTGAGACAGAGTTTTGCTATGCAGTTCAGGCTGGCCTTGAACTCACTGTGTAGCCTAAGCTGACCTAAAACTCACTGCCTCAGCCTCCCGAGTGCAGCAATCACCAGCGTGTACCACCACGCCAGGCTTCCTTTCTCTTCTTTCAGGTCTTTGCTTCCATGGCACCTGGCCAGTGACTCTTGCTTTGCTCACCCTTATGAAACAGGAACGCCTCTCCCTTCGCTGTCTTATTTTTGTCCTTCACGCTCTTTGCCACCTGACTTGCTACACGTCTTACTCACTCACTACACACCTGTCACTCACTACACACATGTTCCCCATGAGAATGTGAGCACTGCGGGACAGGGACTCCACGTGGCCGACTGGAGTGGCCTTGATCCCTGGAGGACGGCAGCGCGTGGTGGGAGTCATTCAGGGGAGGGTGTGGCCGTCACAGGTGCAACAAGAGGCCAAAGGGCCACAGCCAGCCCAGCAGGCCCTGCGGGTCTTGCCACACACCCAGGGAGGGCTGGTGCGGTCAAAGCTGTGCTGGAAAAGCTCCTGCTGCAGGAGGGAGAAGCCTCTTTACCAGGGGAGATTGTGCCATCCATCATGGGGCTGGGTGTGGGGAGTGCTGAGGTTGCATTTTCTAGAAAGTTCTCTCTCACTAGCAGGAGCAGTGGGAGGGGCTTCTGGCCAGGTGGCCTCTTCCTTTGACAGGACTCAGAGCCATTCAGCCTGTAATTCTAGCTACTCAGCCTGTACCCCTGCCTCAGCCTCTCCATCAAGCCCTTCATGGTGACAGGTGGCAGTGTCCTCCTCCCTGGACTCCCCTGCAGGACCTGTTCATCGCCCCGCTGGGGCCTCTCTGCTCCAGAAAAAGCTCAGCACACTGGGGATGTGACATCTCCACCTCCCTGTCACCCAGCCTAGCTACACCTTTCCCTCCTGCTCTCCTCAACCTGTAGAGATCACAAGTCCAAGGGGCAAGAGGCCAGTGGGGCTGCTCAGATGCCAGGAGCCTCAGGGAGCAACCCAGAAGTTCTCACCCCAAAATGCCTCTTGCCCACACTCCGGCTGGCCAAACACCAGGCTTTTCTTCAGCATCTCTGGCCTGCTGCGCTTCTCAAATGACATTTGCCTTTGGGAGATTCCACAAGGGTTGTCATAACCAGTGAGAACAAGAGTTTGTTTCTACTCACCTAGAAGTCAAGCCATGGGGGAAGAGTGCCATTGAAGGGCCACGTGCTTCAGACTTTCACTGCAGAGCAAAACGAATTCCAGCTGTGCTGCTGGGAATCGCCAAGTCACCAAGCACCCCAAGGGAAGCGGGAGGGAATTGCAGCTAACAGGAAGCATGCTCCATCCCCAGGTTCCCTGGGGTCAGTTCCTTCCCACCGCTCACTGGCTGGCTTTCAGGATCTCCCAGGACCTGCCCTGCTGCCATGCCAGGCATGTGCCACCTCCCAGGGCCTGCTTGGGCCAGGGGCTGCCGGATTTACTCTATCACCACCGACCCCAGGTCAGGCATCCCTACTTCCAGTAGCAGGGCTGCTGGTGACAAAGGGGACCAGGTAGGAGGAGCCCCTGGGAAGATCTTGGTCTGGACTCAAGAATCAGGCATTTGGATAGAAATCAGTCCCTCTCTGCCCCTCCGTGCCCACCCCAGCTCAGCTGTCATCTCCAGGCACCATTGCCACTCTCCTGACCCCAGAAAAAAGGAACTTTCCCCAGCTCCTACCTGTGAAAACCTAAATACAGCAGGCCTGGTTCATTGCCTGGTAGGTTCACCTGCAGGGAGGAAAACGTCTGTCCATTTGGGGGAAGGAAGAAAGAGAAAACCAGGGCAACAAGAAATGAATATCTGAGCTGATACTGTGACCCCTGTGTTAACAGATGAAGAACCTGAATTGCAAAGAGGCCAGGTTTCTGCCAACACAGGCGGTGTCTCCGAGCTGACACAGGCCCCAGACTTGAGCCCCTGGGATGACTCTGCAGCAGGATGCAGGAACTAGGCTTTTGCCAATGTGGAACCTGGCTCTTGGTGACATCTGGGCCACACAGCTTGTATGGCACAGGAACGCTGGTTCCTAATAGGTTCCTCTCTTCAATGGTTAATCAGCCAACAAGGTTGTACCCGTCCCTCGCTAGAAACTGTGGAAAGGTTTAAAAAGGAGTCTAAAAATAATCCTAGGGTGAGAAGCAGTTTGCAAATCGAAAAAGTTTATGTTGGCTCACAGTTTTGGGGGTTTCAACCCCTATTCCAGTGGCTCCATTGCTTTGGGCCTGTAGCCAGGCAGCAAACTGTGGGGTGGCTGTGCAGGGCACAGCAGAGGGCTCCTCGCCTCCTGGCTGGGGCCTCACGTCCCCTTCAGGGCAGGCCTCCAGTGACATAAGACCACCTGCCAGTGCTGCCAGGCTGGGGTCTGAGCCTTTAATACCTAGCCCTGTGGGACGAACTTGAGATCCACATGAGAGCATTCCTCTCCCGCCCAGAAGGCTCATGTCCATCTCACAGTGTGAAATGCTTTCAGTCCATCACCAGCGGCCCCCAGAGTCTTAACTCTTCCAGCGTTGCTCAAAAGTCCAAGCCCACGGGCTCCTCAGAGACTCTGGGTAAACTCAGCTGTGAGCGCCTGTGAAAATAAAAAAGCAGGCACATCCTTCCAAGACACAATGACCCTTGGCAAGCATTCCCATTCCAAAAGGAGGAATAAGGCAACAGAAAGGGGGAGCTGGGACCCAAGCAAGACCAAAACCCAGCAGGACAAATAGGACAACTGCCGCTCCCTGCCAGGGCACACCGTGGCTGACATGGTCAGTGGGCATGGGAGGGTGTTTGGCATCGGCAGACCCCAGGGAGATGCAGATCTGACCACAAGGGTCAACCTTCATGCACACCCATGAGAGCGACTGTCATCCAAGCCATGGAGAACAGCAAGTGCCAGCAGGAAGAGGGGTATGGGACCCTGCTGGTGTGGCAGGGACTGAATGGCACTGCGCTGTGGGAAACCACACGATGGCTCCCAGTTCTTCCGGGAGACTACAGCATGAGCCTCTGCCCCAGCAAGTCCCCCTCCAGGCAGACACCAGAAGAATCAAATGCAGAGACTCGAGCGGATATGTGGATGCCACTGTTCATACCAGCATCATTCACAACAGCTAAATGCTGAAAGCACCCTGAATGTCTATAAGCAGATGAATGGCTAACAAAACGCAGTGTGTGCCTGCAGTGGAATATTATACTAGTAGACCTTAAAACGGAAGGAGATTCTGACAAGGCTACACCACGGGAGAACCTTGAAGACACTGTGCTAACTTGACAGGCCAGGCACAGTAGGACAAGTACTGTGTGAGTCCGCCTACATAAGCCAACTAGGATGGGCAAGCACAAAGAGACACGAAGGTGGTCACGGTACTGGGGCTGTGGGGAGGAGGGATGGGGAGTTTTGGTTTAACAGACAGTGTTTGGGTTTGGAATGGATAAAGGTGATTGATGGTTGTACAACAAAGTATGTGAGTGTGTGTACTTAATGCTGCTGAATTATCCATTTAAAATGGTTAAATGGTAAATTTTATGTTAAGTATATTTAATCACAATTAAAAATAAATCTACTTTAAAGATATCAGCATGACCAAGTCTATACCTTGTAATCTCAGCTACTCGGGAGGCTGAGGCATGAAGATCCCAACTTCAAGACCAGCTTACGTAACTTAGAGAGACCGTGAAAAAGCACTGAGGATATAGAGCAGTGGTAGAGTGCTTGCCTAGCATGTGCAAGACCCTAGGTTCAATCCCCAGCACCACTAAATGTATATGTGCATGTGCAGTGCTTGTGTAGATATATACACATATATGTGTGAATGTGCATATGTGTGTACACACACATATATCAACATGAACAGGAGTACAGCGGACTGAGAGAAGACAAAGACATGCCAAATTTCCTATCTTATTTAAGGGGATTAATAACCAGACGTGCTTGTTAGAAAAAAGCATGTTCAAAAAAATGTGTTAAGGGCCAGTGAGATAGTTCAGTGGCATAAGCGCCTGCCCGGCAAGCGCAAGGTCCTGAGTTTGACTCCCGGAACCCACATAAAGGAGAAAAAGGGCCGGTGATATTGCTCAGTGGCACAAGCGCCTGCTGGCAAGCGTGAGGTCCTGAGGTCGATTCACGGTACCCACATAAAAAAAAGTGTCAAATATTTATGGGATTGAAGTAACTACAAGAAGAATGCAGTGGAATGTAAAACTTTCTAATTAATAAAGGAATTAAAATGGAATAGAAAGCAAACACAAAACTATAAAGCATGGAAATGAGGAAACACATAAAATGCCATGAGCAAGTATAAATCTATCAGTAGTCTCAAAAAATATGAATAGAGGGCCGGTGAGATGGCTCAGCGGCTTAAGCGCCTGCCTTGCAAGCGCGAAGGCCCGAGTTCGACTCCCGGAACCCACATACGAAAAAGGGGCCGGTGATATCGCTCAGCGGCACGGGTGCCTGTTGGTGCGCGAGGTCCTGAGGTCGTCCCCCCGGGTACCCACAAAAAAAAAAAAAAAAAAAAAAAAAAAAAAATATGAATAGATTAAATTTGCCTATTAAAGACAGAATGTAGGATTGGATTTTTAAAAATATCTAGGTGTAGGCTGGGCATGGTGGTGCATACTTGTAATCCCAGCGTTCAGGAGGCTGAGGCAGGAGCCTCATATGATCATAATGAGTTCAAGGCCAGCCTGGGCTACACAGTGAGACCTTGTTTCAAGAAAACCAAAACCGGGCCGGTGAGATGGCTCAGCGGCTTAAGCGCCTGCCCGGCAAGCGCGAGGGCCCGAGTTCGACTCCCGGATCCCACATACGAAAAAGGGGGCCGGTGATATCGCTCAGCGGCACGGGCGCCTGCTGGCGCGCGAGGTCCTGAGGTCGACCCCCCGGTACCCACAAAAAAAAAAAAAAAAAAAGAAATGCAGAAGCCATTACTATTTTTCACACAGATGCAACAATCTTAATGAAAATGTTGGGAAATGAAACCCAGCATTATATTAAAAGATAAGATACGGACTGAACCAAAAATTCAAAGATGATTCAACATTTAAAAATTGATTAGTGAAATTTATTATATTAAGGAAATTAAAGAAAAAATCACATCCATACATAAAAAGCGACTGAGCATGGTGGCACATGCCTGTAATCCCAGCACTTGGGAGGCTGAGGCAGGAGGATTGCCATGAGTTCAAGGCCAGCCTGGGCTACACAGTGAATTCAAGGCCAGCCTGAACTACACAAGACCCTATCACAAAAACAAAACAAAACAAAACACCAAAAAAATACATAAAAAGCAGCTTGTGATAAATTCAAAATCCATTCATGATTTTAAAAATAAAACAGAAAACTAAGAGGCCAGCTTTCTAAACTTGATAAAGGGTATTAACCAAAACTATATACAATAGTAGCCCTGGTAGCACGTACCTGTAATCCCTGCTACTCGGGAGATGGAGGCAGGAGAATTGTAAATTCAAGCTCAGCCTGGGTAGTGTGGCAAGACCCGGTCTCAAAAAAATAAAAATAAAAATAAGGGCCGGTGAGATGGCTCAGCAGCGTAAGCACCTGCCTGGCAAGCGCGAGGCCTGAGTTCAACTCCCGGAACCCACATATGAAAAAAGGGCTGATGATACCGCTCAGCGGCACTAGCGCCTGCTGGTGCATGAGGTCCTGAGTTCGACCCCCGGTACCCACAAGAAAATAAATAAATAAATAAATAAATAAATAAATAAATAATAAAAATAAAAATGAAAAAGGGCTGGAGATGTAGCTCAGTAATAGCTTATTCGGCTTGCATACACAGGACCTGAGTTTAATTCCTAGCACCACAAAAAAATCAAAACAATAAAATAAAAGCTGTAAAAAGAAAATGTGTATGATGTGGTGGCTGGCACACACCTGTAATCCCCACTCTTTGCAGGCTGAGGCAGGAGGACTGCAAGTTCAAGCCCAGCCTGAGCAGGTTAGTGGCAGACAGTCTCAAGAACAGGGTGGCATGGAGGGGAGGTGTAGCTCAGGGCTCCCTGGGTTTAACCCTCAGTACTGAAAGGAGGAAGGAAGGAAGGAAGGAAGGAAGGAAGGAAGGAAGGAAGGAAGGTAGGTAGGAGGGAGGGAGGAAATTAATTAGTCTATGTGAAAAAGTAAAAAATTCTGTGTATAAAAAATACCAGAAACAAAGCTAAAATATGAGTAGCAGCCTAGGAAGAACAATATTTAATATACAGATATATTTTTTAAACTCTTAGAAATTAGTAACAAAGATTTAAAATAAAAAATAACCCAAATGACAAACAAACCTATACAGAGACCTGAGCACAAAAATTCCCCGCAGGGCCTGTGGCGCGCAGCTCTGCTGTGAGCGTGAGCGCTCGTCCGGCGCACTGTCTGCTTCCATCCCCAGCGCGCAGGTGCGGGAGGTCACCAAGGAGGAATGCAGTGTGGCCAAAACCCAAGAAAAGATGCTCCACTCTTCAGGTACTCAGATCTATGCAGATTGAAACAAAACGACCACAAACTCTTGGCAAGAATCTTATGTTTAACAATATGAACACCCGCAAGGGCTCTCGTGCGCTGTTGGTGGCTCTTTGTGGGCGATTTGGCAGTACAGTGGCTCTTAAATTTAATTGTGCGGACCCCGCGACGCTTAAAATCAGCCTCCCAAAAGGCAGGCGCCTGTGCACGAGGAAACACGATTGCTGATGTGCATCGTGGCACGGTCTCCATCAGTAAGAACCTGATCAAATACATTTATCACTAAGGACCCCGTGCAGCAGGGACAAATGGAACGGTGGTTCTCTGCTCCATTCAAAAACCACATGCTGGGCCGGTGAGATGGCTCAGCGGCTTAAGCGCCTGCCCGGCAAGCGCGAGGGCCCGAGTTCGACTCCCGGAACCCACATACGAAAAAGGGGCCGGTGATATTGCTCAGCGGCACGGGTGCCTGCTGGCGCGCGAGGTCCTGAGGTCGACCCCCCGGTACCCACACAAAAAAAAAAAAAAACTGCATGCTGTTGAATGAACAACAAGGTGCAAAATGATTCAGGTTGCCAGGCGTGGTGGCGCACACCTGTGATCCCAGCACTTGGGAGGCTGAGGCAGGGGGACTGCTGTGAATCCAAGGCCAACCTGGGCTACATAGCAAGTTCAAGGCCAGCCTGAAGTGAGTAGCAAGACCCTGTCTCAAACATCAACAAATAAGTAAATAAATAGATTCAGGCTGCAGACACCCTTCCCTCTCCAGAAAATTATCCTGCCTGAATTTATACAGGTATTCATCTCACACACACACAAAGAGGTCTTGAGCGTACAGCCCACACCAATGATCCCAGAGGAATAGTGATTAGACGACAAAGCCATATGAATACAGTGATAGGAAAAAAACAACAACCATGAAAACTATTATAGGACACTTCCTTAAGCCTCATCAGAATTATTTTAATTGTTTCCTAGACAAATGCATCTGGGTATAATTTGTGTAATTAAAAATTAATTTCTTTCTTAAAATGCCAGAGTCAAGGAGATTGTTGTGGCCACACAGAGGGCTTCAGGAGAGGGGAGGCAGCAGGTGTGCAGGTCTCCATGCATGCAGGCTAAGTGTCACTTAAATTGCTATGACAAGCACAGACTCCTTGACCGCTGAGGCCCCAACTGTGTTTCCCCAGCAAAAGTTCAATCTCAAGCTGGACAGCGCCCACAAGTCCCACATATGCTAGGAAAGTAAAACAGCAACGAAAATCCTTTGATTCTAAGACTCTGGCCACACCCCAGATGTATTTCATAGGCAGCAAATGATTTTACAAACACAAAACTACACATATCAAAATCTGGGTTAGTAAACCAAATCCTTAGAAGACAGTGAACCTACTTTTTTATTTTATTTATTTATTTTTTTTTTTTTTTTTTTTGAGACAGGGTTTCCCTATGTATTCCGATGGCCTCCAACTCTCTATGTAGCCCAGACTGGCCTGGAACTCAAGACGATCCTCCTGCCTCAGCCTCCCAAATGTTGAAATTATAGGCTTGTGCCACTGTGCTTGGCTTGATTTTGCATTCTTTTTTTTTTTTTTTCCAGTACCGAGAATGGAACTCAGGACCTTGCGCTTGCCAGGCAAATGCTGTGCCACTGAGCTATATCCCCGGCGCCGATTTTGCATTCTTAAAATGCATACTATATAGATCTTCCTGAAATAATGATCTCTCCTTAAGACAGGTTTCCATTCAGCTGAATTCATCTGTAAATGATGTGACTCTGAAATGACACAAAGAGAATACCACATCCCATGCCCAGGTGGGAACCATCCCCGGGCCCTGCTCTACCAGGGCAGGCAGCCAGAAGCTAATAGAACTCAACTAACTTATCTGATAGGGCTCCGCCTCCACCCCCGCCCAGCTCCTCCAGTGCACTGAGACATAGATCATTGGCGCATTGCCAGTTGGATTCAGGATGTCCAGGGTACTGGTCAGTGGTCCATAGCTGGGACAAATACGTGATGCCTGCAACTTCACAGAAGAGAGATTTACTTTGACTCACAGTTTCCGAGGTTTCAGTCCGTGGTCAGCTGGTTCGAAGGCAGAAACACCATCGAGGGAGAAGAGCTGCTCACCTCATGGCAACATGGAAGCAGAGAGCAGGAGGGGACACCAGAGAGGAAAGGGCAGGGAGCAGACACTGTCCCCGAGGCCACACCCCATGACCCACCCAGGCACACTCAGTGTGCTCTTTACTAATCTCTTAAGCATCTCTCGAGCCAGTCAGGCTGATGATCGAGATTAACCAGCACAGTGGGGGCCACAGTTCATTGGCATCGGCTGAAGATGAGGAAAGGGACAGAGCAGTGGCATGGCGGCCCCCTAGCCCGAGAGTGCTCCGGGAGTGGGAACTGCAGTGCTCGCTCACTGAGCTTCTGCCAAGTGCCAACCCTCACGTCCCTGCCCACTTGTCCCCGCTTCCCAGGTCAGTAGCTCGCTCACAGTTACATAACTCGCCCATGCCAGTGTGAGCACTACAACCATCCTCTGGTTCCAAAGTCCCTGTCCTCCCTCGCCGCAGCAGCAGGCTGTCCTTTTCCAGGGAGGCGAGATTGGGCTAACAATGACGCCTCACCTTGCAATCAAACTTTTGCAAAGCTTCAAGAGTCCAGGGAGCGAGGCATTGATGAGAAAGCCAGGCTTAGCGAAATGGCCCTGTCTGCTGCTCTTCGGAGCATCACAGAGCCCGGCAGGCCTTGGGGTGGGAGCTCATCACCACTGGGTTGACTCTCGTCCCCAGAGCCCTGCTGAGTTGTCGGGACGGTCACTGTCATTGCACGACAAGTCAGAAGGCCGCAAAGCCAGCCCTGCCCCCTGGGGTTTCTTCCTCCCTGGGCCTCAGTGGTGGGGTGCAGTGGAAACCCAGGCTGTGCGAATACCCGCTCTGAGAAAGAAGCTGTCTGCTCCAGGACCACGGCCTTATTTGCAGAACTCGGACCTTCCCCAAGGACACCTGCTCCTCCTGGTCACTAGAGCCGGTGTCCGGTGTCTGGGGCCTTTGTCCCTTCTTCCTTCCCAGGGGCTCCTTCCCCAGAAATCCTGGGGAGAGGCGAGGTTGCTTCCCTGACTCCTTCACATCTGCTCAAATCCCCTGTCTCAGTCACCCAGACTTTCCAGCTTTTACCTAAAATAATAGCACCTCCATCCTCTGTTCCACGTCACTTTTTTCTCCTTGGAATTTATTGCTGTTTAATCTGCTCCACTTTTGATATCTTTATCTTGCCATCTCTGCCCTTCTGGAGTGTGGGTTTCACCAGGGCAGGGACGGTGTCTGCGTTCACTGTTGCGTCCTCAGCCCTACGACCAGTGCCTGCCGCCTCATAGGTACTCAATAAATATTTGTTGAGGGAGTAAACTGATCCCTGCTCCAGAGGGGAACAGTGACATCTTAGAGAAACCCTCCCACAAGGTTAGAGAGTGGCAATAATTAAGCTAACAGCAAGAGCTCTGCGGGCGTCGGTTTGGCTCTAGGCCCAGCCAAGTGAACCATACTTAATCCCACTCAGCCTCATTTTGTGGTTGGCCAAAGAAGGACACTGTTCACCTCCTCGGACTGCAGTAATAATTGATCAAGGATTTGTTTATGGCTTCCTCCGAGGGGAGGACCTGTGGATCCATGACCTATTGGACATCTCCTTTGGAAACCCACTGGAGTTCCTTAGACTGGGGACTCTGTGAAGGAAGTGGTTACGTCTGTTTCTACGTCATATGCCCAGTGCTCACGCGCCACAGGTGAGCGTGAGGCGTCTACGGAAGGAAGGAAGGAAGGCGGAAGGAGGGAATGGAAGGAGGGAAGGAGAGTAGAAAGGAAGGGAAGGAGGGAGGGAGAGAGGGAAGGGGGAGGGGGAGGGGAAAGGGAAGGAAGAAAGGAACGGAGGGAGGGGGATGGGGGTCAGAGAGAGGCAAGGAGAAAGGTGGGAGGAGGAAAGAGAGGCACTCACAAGGAGCAGGCGCGGGCGCCCACTGGGGACCCATGTAGAAGGCAGCACCTGTCCCAGTTCCAAGGGAAAGAGAATGGCAGGAACACAGGTGACGTTTCAGTAGAAGCCATAGAGAACTTTGCTTATCACCTTGTGTCTACTGTAGGTCACACAGGACAGGCGGCACCTATACAACCTGACAGGGAAGCCCTGCCCACCTTGTTCTGTCCCTGGTCACCCTGCCATTTCTTGACATCAGCGATGACCTGGGCGTATGGACCTGGGCTCAGGACTCCGGCTCTGGCTGTTTCCTGCCTCGTTGTACCCTTTGCTTGTGTTTCCACCCCGTTGGGATGAGCTGGTGGGTGACAGGTGAGGGATGATGGGTTGAGGAGGCTGTTGGGTGAACTCTGGGCAAAAAGGGAAGGACCTGGGGCAGGAATGAGAGGAAGGTGTGCAGTAGAACAGGGGACGGGAGGTGCTACAGTTGTGTCTAAGGGTCCCCGAAGTCTGCATGTCACAGGCTTGGTCTCCAGCCCTTGGCACTACCAGGAGCTGGTGCCACCATTAGGAGGCAGGGTCCAGTGGGAGGCCTTTAGGTCCTGGGATGCTCTTGAAGGGACAGTGGGACCTTGGCCCCTTCCTCTTGCTCCCTTTCCTGTTCCTGGCCATGCAGTGAGCAGTTGTACTCCACCACACACTCCCACCACGGTTTGGGCCTCACCACAGGCCCAAAAGCAACAGGGCCCATGGATCATGGACTGGACCCTCAGAAACTGTGAGCAAAAGGAAGCTTTTCTCTTTACAAGTCGACAATATCAGCTACTGGTTATAGTAACAGAAAGCTGACTGGCGCAAGAGGGTGGAGGGAGGGAATGGGACCGTGCAGAGATACACTCCACTCTGAGCCACCAGGGGTCCTTCTGTCACAGGGGGTGGAGCTTGGTTTATTTGGCTTTTGAAGGACTCATGGGAATTTGGCCAGGTGGCAGTGGAGATGGCTAGAGCAGTCCACACAGAGCAGACAGTGCACGTGATGGAACAGAGTCCTGGCGCAGCACTGCCCTGGGGGACAGCATCTGGTGTGTCAGGCAGAAAGAAGCTTCAAGAGGTGGCAGGGGCCTTGAGAAAGAGGGAAGGTGGTGACAATAACTGAGCTGTCAGCAGGATCTTACGGGCTGGTCCAAGGCAATAGGGAGCCACCGAGGGACCTTAAGCAGAAGCACACATCGGAACCCAGTGCCTGAACAGTACCTGGCACCAAAGAGCAGCTCAAGAAACATTTCTTGAAGAGTGGATCAGGTTGATGCTGTAGAAAGATCATCTGGCAGGAGTTTGGAGGATGGAGCAGAGGAGGCCGGGTGACGGATTGGGACACTGGCGATCTGTCCTAGAATTTCGATCACGGCCGGGGGGATGGGCAAGAAGATAGTGCTGACAGGCAGATTCAGATACATTCCCACAAAATTAAGGATCATGGTTCAGGCCATATCTTCTGAGCAAAATTAATAAAGACCACACTGACACAGTTGTTACATCATCCCTGAGCTGTTAGCACGAAGCAAATTTGTAAAACCCCGAAATGGAATTAGGTTTAATTATGAGTGCTGAACAGCAAAGGTCTGAGTCCCAAATGCCCGTGTCCGGTCCTTTTTAATTTAATACCCAGTACAGAGCACAGTTTGCTTCCTTATTCCTTGCATAGGAAGCATTCATTCGAAAGCCACTGTCTCCTCAGGCCCCCGAGGGACCAACAGCGTCTTCCTACACGTGATCAAATGACCGTGGCTCTGGGCTATAGAGGTCCAGAGGAGTTTATATTTGTAATCCCAGGGAAAAGTCATTGGACTTCCAATAAGTAAATTCCAATCTCCCACTTCCAGTGCAACCCATGGCGAGAATAAAAAGACAAACACATATCTGTAGTTGTGGGGAGCCAAGGGGGGTCCTAAGTCCAGCGGAACAATGTCTAACTGGAACAAAGGCCGTGACCTAGGGCTGAACCCGGGTTTTATTAATTTGTGAAGAGGGGAGCGGCTTGGAGTTGAGTGACTGTAGAATGGAGGGAAGTACTTGAGTGCTGTGAGCTGGGCTAGGTGGGAGGCACAGTGGCACCTCGGCAATATGCAGAGAGGTCTGCAGGAAGAGTGCCGGATTCCGGTGCAGGCAGCCTCTACATTTGGAGGACTCTGCATAACATAGTTTGACGAAGTATCTGGTGTTTTTGCCTCAGCTTCGACATCTGACCTTCATGCCCGGGATGTCACTGACTCTTTCTCGAGGCTCAGTCCCAGCCAGCAGCACAGCGTCTCTCGGCCTGGCTCACGCTTAGTAGTAGGGAGCTGTAGGCGGGGCGTCACTGACCTGTCACATGGCCTCAAAGCTGCACATCAGCACCTCGGCTAGACCCATTTGCATTGCTTAAAGCCGGTTGAGGGGGTAGAGTGTTATCCTCGCCAGCTCTGTACATATCAATACGTGGAATTAGGGCCAGGTTTAGCCAAAATGGAGACAAATGGTCTTCTCTCAAGGAGAGCCGTCCCGGTGGTCCCCCGCCCTGGGCACCTGAGAGAGACGTGGAACAGAGTTCTGCCACACCCTGGAGATGACAGAGTCCAGCCCCTCATTTCCCAGAGCGGGAAACAGGTCCTAAGAGGACAGCCACCTCGTGCCAGCTGTAGTCATTCAGGGACGGGGTGAGGACCAGACCCCAGGCCTCTGGGTGCCCGGGCCAGGGTGCTTCCCACTGTGTGTGCCACTGCCCCTTGCGTGGACTGCTCGTTAAATCCCGCCCCAGCTGGGATAGTCCAAGATGCTATCACGTCCACACTCTGCCCTCAGCAGAAACCAGAGCAGGGCTCCCACGGCAAGATGGCAGGCAGCACACGCCCAGAGGCCACCTTCGGCAGTGGCGACACCTCACCGCCCGCACCCGCTGCAGCCTACACACAGTCGGAGAGGTCTTTCTTGTTTTGAGCCTCAGCGTTTCTCCAGAGGCAATGAGCTCCAGCCTCTCCTCCCCCAGCCCTTCGCCCGCAGAAGCCCGGATCAGCAGGTAAACACCTGCTCGCCCTCCAGAGACTCCTGTCTCCTGCAGGTCACGTTTGTGACCAGAGGGACCTGGAAGGGAGCAGCATGGCGCCCTGGAGGACAGGGCTAATGGCCTGAGCCCCAGGGGGCCGAGGGGTCCATCGAGGTCTTAAGACTCACTAATTAGGGCTGGGAAGCAGAGGAGGAGGGGAAGAAAAGAGACGAGAAGGGAGAAGGGAGAAGAGAAAAGGAGGAGGAGGAGGAGAATAAATATGGCTCCTATTTGTCAAGCACTTCAAGAGCAAGCGCTGTTCAGAATGCTTTGCTTACATCGACTCGTTCAATCTTCAGGGCAACCTCTAAGAAAAATATTATCATTGTCTTCCTTTTTCAGGCAAGGAAACTAAGTCAGTGGGTCCGGGCCTCGAACCCAGGAAGTCTGGCTCCTGACTGTGGGGTGGGAAAGAGCTCCCGGACCAGAGGCCGTGTGGCGCGCTCTGAGAGCCAGCTCGCAGGGGAGAGCGCGGAGCCCTCTGAGCAGAGCCGGGCTCGTCTCCTGGTTCTCTGCTTACTCTTGGTCTCAAAGACCCTCTAGTCCCTGACGCGAATTTCCTCACCGTAAATCACATTTAGTTCACAGAGCGGCAGTGGAGCAGGCGTGGGCTACAACATTCAGCACAGTGGCAGAAGATAGAAGGTGGCCAGGGAACTTCGGCTTTTAGTCTCATGCAATCCCTGCAAGGCCCCTCTAAGTCTGATCCCCATTTCCCAGATCTGAAACATGAGATACCCAAGAGTCTGCTAACCTGCCAAGGTCTAATGCCCCATAAGGGGTGGGGACTGGAAGAACAGGATCAAAAGAAAAGAGAGAGGAAGGAAGGGAGGATCGGCAGGCTCTCAGCAGAACGAAAAGAGGGAAAGGAAGGAGGAGGAGACTTGGGCAAGGTGCACGGCACTCTAAAGACATCCAGGGGGCTTTAGGGTTTTCAGGATTAATCCTACAAGATAGTTTCCCCATGAGCTCTCCTTCACTTCGAACTCATTCCCTTTGGACTCCCACCAAGTCCCTTAAGGAATTATTTACCCCTTAAACTCACAATCTCAGCACACAAATGAGGCACAGGTATAGTTAAGGAAAGCTGCTCATCGTATTGCACGCATAACTTGGCCTCTCTGTCCTGCCTTAGAGCCACAGATCAATGTCATATAAACTTAATATCCAACAAAAATTATTATATATGCATTAAACAAAAAGTTATACCACCATTCAGCACAACCAACACTTTTCTGAGAAAATTTTATTTACAACTTACTCTGCAATTTAAGTTCAACAGGGCAAAGTCTTTGCAATCATAAGTACAACCATTTAATGTATACATGACAGTACTTATGCACTTATCTGTATGCATTAGTTTCTTATTGCTGCTGCAACAACTTTGGACACAGTATCTTACCATTCTGGAGGTAATAAATTCGAATAAATAGAGATGTCAGCACAGCTTTGTTCCTTCTGGAGGCCCCTAAATGGGACAAGAAAAAAGGAACTGTAAGGAGAAAAAAAAAAAAGGCCTTGGATGGTGAATGACCCTCTCCACGGTGAGTTCTTTGCCTTTTTCAGCTGCTTGAGGCCACCTGCCTTCTTTGGCCAATGGCTCCTTCCATTATCTTTAAATCTAGCTGGGTGTGGTGGCACATGCCTGTGATCTCAGCACCCAGGAGGCTGAAGCAGGAGGATCACCATGAATTCGAGGCCAGCCTGTGCTACATAGTGAGTTCAAGGCCACCCTGGACTGCATATGGAGACCCTGGCTCAAAGAAACTACAAAAAAAAAAAAAAAAAAAAAAAAAAAAAAAAAAAAAAAATCTAGTGGATCCTCTCCCTCTCCCCCCACAACTCCCACTTCTGTCTTCACTTCTATCACTTCAGTCACTACATCTACTCTCACTCTCCCGCCTCCTCTTTTAAGGACCCCTGTGGTTGTATTGGGTCCACCTGGATTACCCAAAATAATCTCCCTTCGTGAGATCTATGACGTCTTCAAAGTCCTTTGCCACATATTCGCGGGTTCTGAGGATTAATGAGAATGTGGACCTCTTTGGGGGTGCACATTATTCTGTCTACCCAATATGCTACCTAATTTTCCTAGCTTATTAATTTTTTTAAAAATTTTTTTGAGACAGGGTCTTGCTATGTAGTTCAAGCTGGACTTCAACTCACTATGTAGCCCAGGCTGGCCTCGAACTCACAGTGATCCTCCTGCCTCAGCCTCCCAAGTGCTGGGATTACAGGTAGGCACCACCACGCCCGGCTAAATTTCTATACTTTATTAATAGCTAATAAACTGAGCATGGTGGCACACGCCTGTAATCCCAGCACTGTAATCCCAGCAGTCAGGAGACAGGCAGTTTGAGGCCAGCCTGGGCTATATAGTGAGTTCAATTCCAGCCTGAACTGCATAGCAAAACCCTGTCTCAAAACAAACAAACAAAAATAATTATATAAATTTGAGACCCAGTAGATTTAGCAGTAAACACTGTCTCATCACCAGCACCTCCCAGAGGAATCTAAAATCTGATATAAGGGCCCAGGGCAGGTCGCTAAAGGTCACCCTTGCTCCAGGCTACAAAGAGCTCTGATAAATTTTACCTGATGTGGTCCTCTACCTTTTCACCATTAGAAGTTAGAGTCGGTCCTTCTAGATTTTGATGTGGATATTTCAATGTGGATCATAGTAAAAGACGTTGGTTTTGAACCGTTTTTACATTGCTGGAAACACATTTTTTACTGTACCCTTCAAAAGAGCTAGCCAGGGGTCCCATGACCAATTCCGATGACCATAGTTGCACATTGGGCAGCTACCTTTATCAAGGGTAACCTTTATCAAGGACTCTAAGCTGGAGAAATTGAACCTTCGGATTCTGAAGCATGATTTCTGGACTGAAGGGTGAAAGTGAAGTTCATACAAAATGTGAGGGGTGTATGTCAAAGGAGGGGGCTGGATGTACTCAGCTCAGCTCGGAGGCCCCACAGGTGAGGTGCCCCGGTGCTGGCGGGGAGGAGGTCTCTACAGGTGCGTGTGTTCGAGGAGCCCAAAGTTGCAAGGCTGCTCCATGCGTCGAGGGTTCTGCACTAGAACTGTTGCACTCAGATGTGCGTCCACCCCCGTTCACAACCAAAGTCTTCTCTGTCTCCTCATCCACGCTTACCTCCCTTACCCCTGCTTCTCCTGCAGTTTTCAGCATAACCCTGAGAAGACGGAAGCCACAATTGTCTTGCTGCAGTAGTTTTTCATGCCAAACTATAAGTTTAAGTGAAAACATTACTAGTTTGTAAAGATTCACACTGTCCACATGGCTGGATTAAAACCAAGAGAGGGTTTAAATCCGAAAGACAGCGTTATTTTTCTACACCACATAACTCAAAATAAAACTGATGCTAAACCAAGTCTAATTCAGGTATGAAAATCCTGAATTTTCAGTTGGGGACTACTTTGATTTTTAAAGATAAATATCAAATGCTTTAAAAATTATTTTTCCTGGGGCCACACACCTGTGATCCCAGCACTCTGGGAGGCTGAGGCAGGAGGATAGTAAGTTCAAGCCTAGCCCGGGCAACTTAGTGACTGAGTGAGTCCCTGTCTCAAAATTTTAAAAAAATTTAAAAAATTTTAAAGGCTGGGGATGTAGTTCAGTACGAAGGCCCTGGGTTCAATCCCCAGTACCACCCCTCCCATCATCTTTCTTTCAGTGCCTCTTTGGTTAGTGTTTAGAACATAAACTGTTTCTACCAGTGTTCGTTGGATGAAAATTAGAAGGAACTCTTTATTCTGAATTCATTCGCAGTTATTGTCCAACAGTCCCAAGTGATGGGCAAGCAGGCTCCTTGCTCCGGTCCAGTTCTGGCTGATTTCTCACAGTTACCAGCTAGATAACTTTGGGTAAGGTGTCTTAACACCTTGATTCGTCTGTAAAGTAGAAATAATGGAATATGCCTAATGATTTGTAAGGATTGAATGACAATGTGCCTTGTATGTAACAAGCACTCAATGTATTTCAGCTATTAATGGTATCTTTCTCCATTCCTGCCGTTCTTCACCATCCAGCCAAACACCTTTAAATACCTACACCGGGCTAGTCCCTGGGCAATAGCCTGAGGAAAGATGGAAAAACAGTCCTGACCTCGAAGTTAACAATCTAGAGGGAAACTGGTTTCTAAACAAACAAGCACAACTGTCACAAATTACTAATTTCAATGGGAAGAGGCTGTCATCATAGAGCTGGTGTAAGAATGAGTGCCAATTCTGCAGATTCATAAATGTCTACCCAATTTCTTTAAAAACAATGTTACTTGGCTTCTTTAGCATATTTTTGTCTACTTTAACAGTAACACCTCTCACCCAAATGTGCAATCCATAGTATATGGAATGATTTAGGGAAGGTTGGGAGATACCTTTTGAAAACTATCCCAGGAGGTAATTTTTTTTTACATAACCAATTAAGAGAAAGACAAACAAAAACAAAAACAAAACAAAAAAAACTGGTCAACAGCCATTCTGATACCCTTGGCTGTAGTAACGCATCCTGAGCACAGAAAGGATTTGTGTGGCATCAGTTGAAATGTGGTATATGTGAATGTGAACATGTTTGGGAACTAGTTCAGGTTGTTAGTACTGAATAACTGGAAAACTGACTTGCCTCCTAGAGTCTACAGCCCACTCGATTTATCCTGCGCAGTACCCTGTCCACTTTCTCATGGCATCCTTTTCTCACCAGCTTCTACCCCAACCCTTCATTCTCATCTGTGATCACTTGCATCTCAACCCTACTCCATCTCAACCAACAGCATCTTTACCAAAGACGTTCACCACCCGCCTTGTTAAAACCTCCTGCACTTAGGAGTTACTCCGGTTACCCACTGCCATTTCCCAACTGATGTTTCAACTCTTTCTCCAAGCCAGTTCAAGTTCTTTAAATTATACTAAATACGTGACAGCCCCAAGGGTCACATAATCACATTAATCTACTAACTTTTGGGCTAATAGTTTTCATGTATGTAGGTACAAAATACCTAATGACCCTAGGTATTTTGCTCTGCACACTGGCAACAGATGGTTTAATCTATAATCTCCCTCCCTTTCAGTACCTGAAACCCACCTTTTGCAAAACCCACCCTAATAGAGGAGCGGAGACCATATGCACAAGACGAAGTGGATATTAAAATTAGTTTATTTTTCTACTTTTAATAAATGCGAAGAAACACAGTAGTCTGTCTCATATAGAACATTTATAATACCTAACAATCCATAAAGCCTCATGGTGAGGTAGGAACAGCTTTGGAAAATAACACAGTCATAAAACATACAAAAGGGTAAACTGTTGCAGCACTAAGACATTTTATCTGCATCTGCATTTAATGAGATGATAACTGCATT
Organism: Erethizon dorsatum; assembly: GCA_028451465.1. Taxonomy (NCBI): domain Eukaryota; kingdom Metazoa; phylum Chordata; class Mammalia; order Rodentia; family Erethizontidae; genus Erethizon; species Erethizon dorsatum. The sequence goes on along the minus strand of CM051830.1, from coordinate 49,471,445 downwards.
TAACTGTGCCAGGTCTGACCCGAAAGGCAGGCAACAGCAGACGCTAGAACAACACAGCATGTTCCACAAAGACTCACAGAAGACAGAGATTTCACTGTGCAGTTTCAAGGCAGAACCATAACATGGCGTTTTGTGTCTTTTTATATATAACTACATCATCACTGTATGTTACATTCCCTTCAGCATCTTTTGGCCAAAGTCACTGAACCATAAAATTTTTGGTTTAAAAGTTTAAATTGAATAACATACAAAAGGCTTGTGCCAGTGAACATGACTGCTAAATATTCCAGAGCTTGTTAGTAAAACAAAATAGGGTGGCCGCATTACGGGGACACTACATCTAAATAGTGCTATTACAATTGCCATTTCAGAAGACGGTAGAACACTGTATATGACAGTTTCAACTTAACAAACAACAAAAAAAACCCTTCCACCTTCCCAAGAGTTTTAACACTGTTTTGTCAACTGAAAGTCAGTATTAAAATAAATATTTTCCTATCGTAGAACTACTCTGCATACGTGCGCATGTGTGAACATTTTAAGACAGCAGGTTAATGACACACGCATCATTCAAATGTTTGCTTTATGAAGTAAAAACCTTCAACTCAATACCAGTTAGCCTACTAAACTCTTCACATTCAGTTCCATGGGTCTTCTCTCTCAAAACTTTCCGAAATTCAAAATTAACTGAGATCAACAAGACACAAACATCTTAACAGTCTTCTACATACTGTCATTTTTCTCAAGGTGCATCTGGGAATTTTCCCTACACAAATTACACACCTTAGGATGAAGTTACTCAGCATTTTAATTTCAGCAAAATGAGGATTTTATCAGGTTTCAGTCCGTATTTTTGCAATATAATAATCTCCAGGAAGAAAATAATGATCACAAGCGAAAAGCTCACAACGGAGAATGAAGTTTCTCATCAATAAGGCTGCATTTGGCTTGAAAAATCTTCTGGTTGGTTTTAATTCAGTCACATGCAGCACCTCCTTGTCACTGAATGTAGACAACAGACAAGTTTCTCAACACACATTCTACACTGACCTTGCTCAAATTTAAGAGCCAGGAGGAGGGATGCAACCCTAAAACTGATGCAGTGCATGGAATGGCATATTTAAATAAGGGGTGTAAGTCTCCTAATGATTCGGGGTTATTTCCCTCGTATTTCAGGAATAAGCTATTTTGGAAAAGTCACTTAAATCCCACAACATTTAAATATAAAAACATGTCTCTCTTTCTTAAGGATAATGCTAAAATAGCTAAAAATGGGTTAGAAAGTGCATTGTAAAGAAATAAATAATTGCTAAAACTCAAAAGGTGAGTCAGTGCCCACTGATTTTGCTATGACAGTCTTTTGAAAAAAAGAAAATCCTACGGTACCACTTTGTTACAGATAAGCTACTTAAAAAGTATGAAAAGTGAAATAACTAAAACCTAAAGTCTATAACTTTCAAAGCACTTTTGAAAAATAAGCCATAGCCCTGTTCCATGCTTACCATTCTTTTTTTTTTCCCCTGGTACCGGCAATTGAACTCAGGACCTTGCATTTGCCAGGCAGGCGCTACGCCACTGAGCTGTGTCCTCGGCCCACCTTTACCATTCTTAAACACCCTCGCCTGAGTGATGTCTTCACACCTAGGTGTCACAGCACCTTTCAGACAGACTGGAGAGCATTTGTAAAGAAAACCCACTGAGTGCGATGTATCTTACCAGGTACCCTAGTGTATCCTTGCTGAGATGTTTATATACAACAAATTGTCCTAAGAGTCTACTAAAGTGTTCTGTGAAGTGTTAAGCCAGGAATGTACATGACACAGTACAACTGGCAGCTTTCTCTCCTTCACCCAGGTACATTCTTCAATTTCATGTTTAAAAAAAAAAAAAGAAACAAACCCAACTTTTGCAAAATTCAAAGTAACTACCAGTTAAAGAGCTAAATTACACAATATCAGATACAAGCATTAAAAGATTAAGATGTACTGCAAATTGGCAGGTTATGGTTTTGGCCCATTATAGTAAATGTGAATTTACAAACTATGTTCTTAAATTACCTCATTGTCACTGAAAAAAAAAAAAAAAAAATCAGCTGTTCTTAAATAGGCCCATTGCCAGCAATAGGCTTAGATTAGGGAAAAACATACCACCTCTACCACAAAAGATCATCCCTTTTAAAAGTTACTGTCATATCCCAATACTTTTACCTTAAGACCTATTAAGCAATGAATTATTTCAAATCCCAAAAAGGTAGCCATCCCAAAAGTCGTCAGCTATAAAAGTTACTGAAGTAGTCAGAATACCTTGTTTCTAGAAAAATAGAGCTATACATAACTGGTATTAGTATTCATTCGAGGACAAAAATCTACATTTTCTTTACAAAGCGTAACTCTTCTCAAGAAAAATATAACTTAACACCCTTAAATATTTGTGTTGGATCTGAAATCTACAGCAATAATGAAATAGCCAAGAACAATTTTTTGGGTGGATATTGCAACATCTGACAAGATTAGCCCCTGGAGGAACTAAGCAATGTCAAGACATGATGACTTCCAGAATCTTAATCTTTTCAAATTATTTTACTAAGAATTTAATATGCAAACTGATTAACCATCTGATCTTCTTCTCTCAAGTCAGTGGCTCTTGGCAATGCACAAGCATTGCTGGTTGTGCCCAAAGCTGTTTGAATCCATCATTACTACGAAAACGACTAAGGTTTTTTTAACAACGCAGTTTGAGAGGTCAATAGCTTGTGTTATACTTTGTGAGTACACTTTCAGCTCAGTGTTTCTCATACCAAGCTCTGAGAAAGTAATGCTGGTGAATGTGTCCACGTTTCAGACGAACTTTGGTAAAACAAGATGAACTGACATTCTCAGAACTTAGAGATGCAGTCTCAATGTTACTACACACTAATCTCAACATGTAGTTGGTAAACTTTCTTTCTTGCTCTTATCCCCTTCGTGTCCTACTATGTGTGAACTATAATTCAGTTTGTTAATTATCTCACTGCTTATTACTCAGCAACACAGAAAACAGAATAGTAACTGATCTTATTTCCTGCTAATACTCATGAGTCACTCTTAAAATATGGTGCCATTATGCTATGTAATATCAAAGGGCAAGTAAACATTCCTTAAAACGTCAAAGGAAACAAATTTGTTGATTTTAAAGGTCTAGCAATTATAATTCTAACAAAATACAACAATGGGGGAAAACCAGAGAAATTCCAGTAACAATTTTATTTATCCCCCTAATTTTTGTCATGGGAAAACTAGAAATCAAATGTCACTGTTATATAAGGTTTATACTTTCAACAAAAATGTAACATAGTGTTCAAACTGGCTTTCAAAAATTGTTACAGCATGGCTGTGCTGTGCACTAATAATCACAAAGTTGTAATATAGAACTCTGTTATGCAGTCCCATTATGTTCTTACAAAAATAGAATTAAATGTGACCAGACAAGGACTTCAATTACACTGCTTGGCAAACTTTAGAATTTCAATGGAGTCTTTTCCCTCTTGCAGTTTAAAGCAAAAGTCAAATACCGCCTCTTTTTCAAGACTCACAAAGATGATTCAGGTTTGTTTGGCACTTTTTTAACCTCTACCACCACCGCAGGGCTGTTTTCGCCTTTAGTCCTCCTGGGCTTCTTCTCTAGATTGTCACTAAGTTCTAAACAAGAAATGCTAACTGACGGGCCCTTTTCTGTATCCTTGCCAGGATGGGCTGGTGGCCGTGTCCCACAACACTGCTTCAAAGCACACTGAGTTCTGCAGGCAAGTTCACACGGGACCACGCTTGATTTAGAGCCTACGCTAGCGAACTCGGGCTGAATGGTTGTGGCGTGTATTCCGTGATTATGGAAAACGTCCTTAATGGTTTTGGCCACCTGCATGTAGGATGTTGGGTCTTCACATTTTATGTGAGCAGTGGCAATGATTCTGCTTCCAGCAAGTTGCCAAACATGCAATTCATGAACTTCCTCAACTCCTTCAACATCTCGCAGTTCTTTTATCAAATTTCTGATATCAATTTGTTTAGGAACAGTTTGTAGAAGAATAAGAGCAGATTCCTTAAGCAATGGGTAAGTTGTGTAAAAAAGTATACAAACCATGACAACACAAAGACTTGGGTCTAAATACAGCACCCAGCAAGGCCCAGCCTCGGCAACTGGTGCGTGCGTGCTGTTCATCAGTTCTACAAATGTTTTGCAGGGGTCAGAGAAACACGGGTTCACACAGAAATCCCCTTCGGGACAACCCTTCCAATAAAGGTAAAAGAGAATGGCATTTACTACGACAATCACAGACCCCATGGCGTCTCCCAGCACGTGCAGAAACACGCCTCGCATGTTGAGCTGCCCCGCGGTGTCGTCTTCCTTCGAGTCCAGGTGCTCAGGCTCGCGGATGAGATTCCCGTTCACCTGTACTTCCACTGCATCCTCACTCCTGGGTTTTCCTGGATCTATGAAGGAATAGAAATTGTTTATCAAATTGTCTCAAGTTTCTATAAACATTCTCGCCTAATTCCTCTAAGTGGTGGCCAAGGTGCAAACCTGTTTCTAGAGCAAGCACACAAGTGTGTGCAGCACCTGAACATGAATTGATGCTCCGGGGCGAGCCAGGACCTAGCGGCCGCGTGAATGAAGTCGTTATGACACAGCTCCGCTGCTCCCAGAGGTGTATTCTACCTGGACAGGGTCCTGCGCGCATCCCGCTGAGTTTTTGGGCATGCCCGAGACTATTAGGAAAGCTGCAACTAAATGATCACTACCCTAAAACCCTGCAAGTCCAAAACATTGGTCTTTTAGAGGAATTAAACACCAGAGTAGCTTAATTTTCTGTGGAATAACACCGTGCCACATGGAATGAGAAGCCAGTATCTACTAAACCTTTCCAACACACAACTTCAGCTTCCCTAATATGCTCAACTTGGAAAGGAAAACTGGCTCCGTAGCATGACACAACTAGGTAAGTAAATATAAATGAAACAAAGTAGAAGGAAACACACCAAATTGTTAATGTCTTTGAACATGGGTAGCAGTGGTTGATTTTTTCTTTTTTTTTCAACATTTTCCAAATGTCCTTCAAGAATGTGTTTAAAAGGAAAAGTTTCCATTAAAAATATAAGATAATGCCGGGCATGGTGGCACATGCCTATGATAATCCCAGCACCCTGGGAGGCTGAGGCAGGAGGATCACAAGTTCCAGCCCAACTTCGTGACTTTGTGACACCCTGTCTCAAGGTAAAAAATAAGTAAATAGAAGTTGGCTGGGGATGTAGCCCCGTGGTAGAAGGCCCTGGCTTCAATCCTCAGTACCGCAGAACAGCAACAAGAACGACAGCTCCATTACAGCCACTTATTTTAGTACCCCTCTGAAAGTCCTAAGTGAAGGGAATGTTGAACATGCCCAGACAGGTCCTTAAGCCTGTGATTTTCAGGATTAGGGGCCAATTAACTGAAACATACACTGCCGTTCATAAACGAAACCTTTAACCAGAATTTATACGCGCAAAGTGCATTATTATGAAGTCCTTCAATAGGCCTAAGTACCACTTGGGCAAAGCGGAGTTTCCCACACCCAACAACTAACGAGTTGGGCAAATCTGGAGGTTTCCTCCGTTTCCCAAGAGGGCTAAGGAACTGAATCAGAAAGCACTTCTTTTTTTTTTTTTTTTTTTTTTTTTGTGGGTACCGGGGGGACGACCTCAGGACCTCGCGCGCCAACAGGCACCCGTGCCGCTGAGCGATATCACCGGCCCCTTTTTCGTATGTGGGATCCGGGAGTCGAACTCGGGCCTTCGCGCTTGCAAGGCAGGCGCTTATGCCGCTGAGCCATCTCACCGGCCCCAGAAAGCACTTCTGATCCTCTTGGGACCCTGACCGGACAAGCCCCTAGTGACAACCAAGTGCGGGGCAGAGCGCAGCGGGATGACAGCCACCTGTGCACCCGCTCCTACCCGCAGACCCACACTGCACCCAGCTCCTCCCTGCGCGCCCCGAGGTCCCTCCGCCCGCGCCCGAGAGGGCTGGGGAGGGCGCGCGGGCCACATCGCGCCCGGCCGGCCGGGGTCCCGCTCGGCACCGACCACCTGCGGCGGCGGCGGCCGCCCCCACCTACCTGCCGCGTCCAGCTTGAGCCCGTTGGAGTTGCTGCTGTTGGCCACCAGGGTGTTGGTCTCCTCCTGCTCCTGCTCGGGGCCCGGCTGGCCCGGGGCCGCGCTGGCCGGGCCGGCGCCGGGGCCGAGGCGCGCGCTCCTGGCGCGGACCCCCTTGGCGTGGCCGTGGCCCCCGTGTGCGTGGCCGTGGCCGTCGCGGCCCAGGCCGCTGTGGTGGTGGAAGAGGCACAGCCCCAGCAGGTTCACCAGCAGCCCGGCCACACCGACGCCGAGCACCACGAGCGGCTGCTGCATCTCGTGCGGCTCCACGAAGCGCTCGACGGCCTCGAGCAGGATGGCGAAGCACAGGCCGGTCAGGAAGATGGCGTTCACCAGGGCGCCCATCACCTCGGCGCGGATCCAGCCGAACGTGTTCTTCTGCGTGGCGTGGGTCCGCCGGGCGAAGCGCTCGGCCACCAGCGCCACGACGAGCGCCAGCACGTCCGACAGCATGTGGAACGAGTCGGAGAGCATGGCCAGAGACGCGGTCACGCGGCTCACCACCACCTCCAGCACCATGAACATGAAGGTCAGCAGCAGCATGCACAGCAGCCGCCCGCGGTTGCGGCCCCAGCACCCCATGGCGATGGCGGCGGCGGCGGCGGCGGCGGCGGCGGGGACGGGGGCGAGGGCGAGGGCGGCGGGTTCAGGCCGCCGAGGCCCGGCTCAGCCCCGGGGGCCCCGCACGCCGCGGCCGGGCGCAGGCGGCTACGCGGGGCGCTGGGGCTCCGGGAGCCGGGGTGGGCGCGGCGGCGGGCGGCGGCGCGCCGAGGAGGCTCGGAGCATCTGAGGGCCCTCCTCCCGCTGCCGTCCTCCGCGGCGTCTGGACCGGGACGCCCACGGCCGAGGCGCTATAAAGGAGGCCGCCCGAGCAGCTGCACCCGGCCCGGTCTCGGGCGCCTTCTTCGCCCCCCCACCGCCTTTGCAGACGGTTTACAAAAAAACTTTGCTTTGCACTCGGAACCCCAGTTTTCACACGGACCCGAGCGTCACAAGGCCCCCTCCGTCCCGCCTCCCGGGCCCGGCACGCTTTCCTATTGGTCAGAACTCCCCACGACAACCGTCGCTTCCCGCCCACCCGCGCTCGCGATTGCATGGCGACTCTGAGGGGCGGGAGGAGGCGGGGCCTAGGCGCCAACCGCGGGAGGCGGGGCCTTTCCCTCAGAAGCCGGGCGTGGGCCGGGGGCCGCGGCCGGGTGCAGCGCGGGCGCGTGGGGGAGGGTCGGGGGCGCGGGCCGCGTGCAGCGGGGGGAGGGGAGGGGTGGGGTGGGGTGGGGCCGCGAGGCGCGGCGCGTCTGTCCCCGGGCGCTGCGGGTCCCCGCGGCCCCGCCACTGCGGGCCCGGCTGTGCTCAGACTTTGGTCCTCCGAGCCGGCCGGGGCCACGTGGGGGCGGGCACCGGGTGTCCGCTGGGCTCTCGGGCGATACGGCCGGGACGGTCCCGCGCGAGGCCCTGGGGCGCCCCTGTCACCGGAGCCCGAGAGGCCGCCATAGTGTCGCGCGTCGCTTGGTCAGGCTCCCGGGGCACCCGGATCCCTGAATGTCCCCTAAGGCGCCTGCTCCTGTCGCCGCCTCCCCGAGCCCCGCGCGACGCTGGAGCTTGTGTCCTGGTTACCAGAGGACAATTTAAGGTGCAGACTGAGAGCCTCGCCTGTCACTCTGGGCGAGCCCCCTAGTCCCCCACACCTGTGTCGCCAGCTCCCCAGCAAAGGGTCGCGCAGTGGAGTCGCAGGAGGCCTCTGACTCCACACCCTAAGGCGCTGTGAATTTACTCTTTATTCGCAGCCCACATAGGGGAACCCCGCGTGGGCTGCCAGGAGGTGGGGAGGCCCGAAGGAATACAAAAGAAAGCTGCCCAGGTGGAGTAAAATACACTTTAAATTACCACCAAGCCGGGGGCAGGGGGATGGCGCTGAGGCAGGAGGATCGCCGAGAATTTGAGGCCAGCCTAAGCTACATTAGCCATGTCAGTCCGGACTACACAACCAGACCCTGTATCCAAAAAATAAAATAAAAAACGACGAAATGCTTGATAAATTGTTCTAACACTAGGTTGCATGCATGTGCAGTGTGTATATTCCGTACATGGTGGAGTAAACCTGGAAGCGGAGACTTCCTGATGGAGGTGGGGTGGTGGCTGGAATTCCTGAGCAGGACCCCAAAAGCTCTGCACAGGCCCTGAACAGCAGGAAGGAACCCCGTTGCTCCAAGACAAGGGAGGTGCCAGTCTGCTTTAAAATGTGCATGTTAAACTTGTACTCATGGTGAGCCTCAGCCTCAGCCTCCCAAGTGCTGGGATCACGGTGTGTGTCACCACATCTGACATTGCACAGGCTAAATTGGGAGATGTTTAGTTTTTTGGGGTTTTTTGTTTGTTTGTTTTTGAGACAGGGTCTTGCTATGCAGTTAAGGCTGGTTTTGAACTCACTATGTAGCCCAGGCTGGCCTCAAACTCACAGCAGTTGGCCTGCTGAGTGCTGGGTTTATAGTCTTGTGCCACCACGCCGTTTAAATTGGGAGATGTTCAGACCCACATAAAGCAGGCATTTAGGTTCCACTCAGTAGCTCCTCACGAGAACCTACTTGGTACACTCATTTAACCCTTTTCCCAGAGCTCGAGCTTCATTCCCTGGGGCCAGGTAGGGGCATGGCATGTATTCCAGTTTGCAGAAAAGCCATTACCATGAGAGGAATAGCATTTATTTACATAGCAGCAGCACATTGGGAGTGGGGGCTCACACCTGTAATCCCACCACTCAGGAAGCTGAGGCAGGAGGATGGCCACAAGTTCGAGGCCAGCCTGGGCTACAAAGTGAGTTCAAGGCCAGCCTGAACTGCATAGGGAAACCCTGCCTCAAAAAGACAATAAATAATAAATAAATAAATACAAAGAAACGTAGCAGCAGGACGTCTCAGTCAGACAAACTTTCCTTCCCCTAAGCTGGGCAGGCACAATGCTTGGGGAGCTGGACTTAGCTTTGTCCCTTTTACCTGGTCGTACTCCTCATCTTCTCATGGCCCAGAGAGGATTAAAGTGACTGCTGTTGCTCACCGTCACTCGATAGCCTGAGAAGGGCCTAGGGGATCAGGAAACCGTGCTCTGGGTGCCCGGGGTCGTGGACTGGGACCCTGAGGACTGGGTCTGCTCCCTTCTCCGGCTCTCCTGCACTGCGTCCCGGCTGCTGCGAGGTCTAGGCTCTTCCATCATGATGTCTTGCCTTGGGCCAGCTGCCCACGGGCAGAAACTTCTGGAACCTGTGAGCCAGAGTAACTCCTTGGTCCTGTAGGTTGTGCACATGAAGCATTTTGTCCCAGAAGCGGGAAGGACTGATGGAAAGACCACTGTAAAATTCACCAACACCCCGAGAGCTTGTGGCCCCAGGTTCAATGAAATAACTGAGCCTTTTCTTCCTGATTTTTGAGAGGTCTCCTGATAGCTCGCATAGTAGCTAGACGCAGCATACTTTAAAGATGAGAAATTCGAATAGCTCCTCTTGCAAAGAGGCTGCCGATTTGAATGCAAGTCTAGCACGGCACATGCAGCCTCCCGTCTCTGCCCTCTGGACCTCTGGTTGCCCTTGGTCAAAGTCTGAAACGATCTTGCTGGATTCTTGGAAAAACCACTGATCACAAACACACCTCTGAATTTTGGTTAGCAAAAATTAAGAGCGAATAGAGCTGTGCCTTGCTCAGAATGACGGAACAAAACCAGATGACACTGCAGTGGGGTTGCCTGATCAATCTCAGAGCAGAATTCACGGGGGAAACCGGTTCGGTTTGTTTATTTATTTATTTATTTATTTATTTATTTATTTATTGTCTTTTGGAACATGCTGGAATCACTGCCACAGATATGAATGGAAATCTGTAGCCAAAACTTAAGGGCCAAAGTTTGATTTATTTTTTTAAGCTGGTCCCAGAGGAACAAGCAGCAGAACAAACCAGTAACAGCACGGTAATAAAGTCAGAGCCGGCGCAGGAGGGCTCAGTGGTGCAAGGAAAGCTGAGGAAAGAAACCGGCAGGTGTGGGAAGAGGGGCTGCAGCCAGGGCGCAGGGAAGGGATGGCATAGGAGGGCCGAGCTTCCATACCTGCTGGTGAAGCTCAGACTCGCCAGCAGCAAAAGGAGATGCATTTCTCTCGGAGACTGAAAGCTGGGCCGAAGATGAGGGATGCCTGAAAGTACAAGCCAGGTGTAGTGGCACATACCTGTAATCCCAGCACTCCAGGAGGCTGAAGCAGGAGGATGGCAAGGTTGATCCCAGCCTGGGCAGTTCAGCGAGACCCTGTCTTGAAAAAATATATATATTTTTTTTTTGTTTATTTGAGACAGGATCTTTCTATGTAGTTGAGGCTGGCCTTGAACTCGCTATGTAGCCCAGGCTGACCTTGAACTCACAGCCATCCTTCTGCCTCAGCCTCCTGAGTGCTGCAATTACAGGCGTGTGCCACCATACCCAGCCCTGTCTTGAAATTTAAAAATGGGGTGGGGAGTGGCTAGGAATATAGCTCAGTGCATGCGTAGGCCCTGAGTCCAATCCCCAGTACCATAAAAACAAACCTAAAACACCAAAGTACAAAAGTTCAGACGGATGTGGTGGCACATACCTATAATCCCAGCACTTGGGAGGCTGAGGTAGGAGAATAACCATGATTTTGAGGCCAGCTTGGGCTACCTAGTGAGTGCAAGGCCAGCCTGAACTACATAGTGAGAGCCTGCCTCAAAATCAACAACACACAAAAACAAAGGTTTAAAAAAAATTCAACTTAAAAGCATGTTTTTATGATGCTATTACTCTTATTTGTCTGTAAAGATGACACTGACAAGTGGAGCATCTTGAAAGGCTCACACACCTTGTGAGCTGTAGGATGAGGGAAGTTCAGGAACTGGCCTCGAGGGTTAATCTCAATTGTGAACCTGGCCAGCCTGAGAGATACTGGGGACATTTCTGAATGTGTCCGGGAGATTCGGGGACTGTGACCTTGGGGACAGTGTCTGGTCCTCAGCCCCTTTCTCCCTGGCTCTTCCCCTGCTCTGTTTCTCAGGTGACATGAGATGAATCGTTCTGCCTTACCATGCCCTCCGCTGTGATGGTCCTGCCTTGGAGGAGCTTACCATGGACTGAACCCTCAGAAACTGTGAGCCAAATTAAACCCTCTCCTCCTGTAAGTTGTGTATGCCAACAGCAGAAAGCTGGTTAATACATGACTCTTCGAAGTTACTGTGTGAAAATAAAAAGAATTAAGATGTGTTATGTACATGGACCAACTCCAATGATGTATATAATTATGTACCACAAACATGTACTAATAAAAATAAACATAAAGTGTTCTACGTGTAGAAAAGGGTTACTTTGTACCTTTGGACAAGTTATTAAACCTCTCTGGGTGTGGCGTGTGCCACCATACCCAGCTAGACCACCTGTTCTTAGGCTTATTGTGAATCCAGGGCTGAGTAAACTGGAAAAAAATAATTTTTTGTTTGTTTGATTAGTTTTTTGAGGCAGGGTAGCCCTGAGTAGCCTCAAACTCACAGCAATCCTCCTAACTCAGCCTCCAGAACGCTGGGATTATGGGCATGCAGTGTCGCACTGGGCAGAAACGACCAGGAAGGAGGCCATGCGGAACTGGAGCCGACCGCAGGGCGGCCTTCTGCAGTGAAGGGCTCCCGCTTCTCCAGGCAGCGACACTGCTCCACAGCCCCCCACGCGCATGTTGGCCTCTCTCAGGGGATGCTCTTCCCTCCTCCTCCTTCCCAAGTCCTTGCTTGTCACTCAGCACTCAGATCAAAGGTCCCTTCCTCTGGAAGCCTCCAGGACTGGCTGCTGCAGGGCATGTTCTCCACTCCTCGCACCGCCCTTTTGTGGCTCTCAGCATGGATCTGTTGTGCATTAGGCCAAGCAGCTGGTTCCAGGGGAGCTCCTGAAAGGCAGGTGTCCCCAGCCAGCCTGACATGAGGGCACAGTCCTCTGTTCTAGCTTGCTCGGGGACACCTTGAAGTTGGCTTCACAGGCAGCTTCTATCAAGGGGGTTGAGACCCATGCAGCTGAGAAATTCACTCCCAAACCACAAGGCCTGTGAGCTCAAGCCCCACACTGCAACCAGAACATATATAGTTTCTTTCGTTTTTGTTTTTGTTTGCTTTGTTTTTGAGACAGGATCTCGCTATGTAGTCCAGGCTGGCCTCGAACTCACTGTGTAGCCCAGGCTGGCCTCAAACTTGTGGCAATCCTCCTACCTCAGCCTTCCAAGTGCTGGGATCACTGGTGTGTGCCACCACACCTGCCCAAGACATGTTTTTTTTGAACTTCATACCCAGATGAGGGAGGAAACCCAGCCTGCGCATCCAGACCCCACGTGCAGTGCTACAAGTCCTACAGCTCATTGAGTTCTAACAGTTGCCGTTTCCGGGATTCTCTTATTCATTTGTGATTATGATGAGGACCAAGGGGAGGTGGCCTACTTGCGAGTGACACCTCTTTAACAGGTCACTCCAAAGTCTGATTCTCTAGCAATGTGCTCCAAAACTGGGTCCTGTTCACACACAAGTCTGTAGGGTGAATTAGTTAACTGTTTTGCCTACTGCTTTCTTCCATTTCTTCTTCCAGGGGACTTAGGAAAACACTGTCTCCACTTGCTGTCCAGTGTTTTTCATTCTTTCACACGCACCAGCATCATGCGGGGAACTCGTCAGATGCAGACTGATTCAGTAGATCTGCAGGTCTGTATTTGCACGAGTTCCCAGGCTGCTGGTGATAACCTCCAGGCCACATTTTGAGTCCTCAAGCAGCATGAGCTTGCATTTGTTTGTTTTTAAGCAGGTTCTTGCTGTGTTACCCTGGCTGGTCTTGAACTCCTGGGCTCAAGTGATCCTCCTGCCTCAGCCTTCCCAGTAGCTGGGATACAAGTGCATGCCTGCATACCCCACTCAAAACTTACACTTTCAAACCCTAGAAGCAGGGTATTATATGGAGTTAAGATATTCCTGGGCTGGGGGAAAGTATCCTTAAAAATTTGTTAATTTTCCTTTTTATTTTATTTTTTATGTGGGTACCTGGGGTCAACCTCAGGACCTCACGCTTGCCAGCAGGTGCTTGTGCCACTAAGCTATATCACCGGCCCTTTTTTCTTTTTTATGTGGGTTCCAGGAGTCGAACTCAGGACCTCGCACTTGCCAGGCAGGCACTTATGCCGCTGAGCTATCTCACCAGCCCTCTTTTTATTTTTATAATCATCTGCCTCATTTGAATTTTATTTTAAAATGAACAGATATGCCTCTATATTAAAAGCCCAAGTGAAGTCTGCATGAGAAAGCACTCCTTAAAATTAACCAAACGCCACAGTGCAAATAAGGATATCCATTTTTGTTTATCTTGGGTCAGAAAAAAATATTTACTCGTCAACTTTTCCAAACATTTTGGTGGCCAGGCATGGTCATGTACTCCTGTAATCCCAGCACTCAGGAAGCCGAGGCAGGATAATCACCACAAGTTTGAGGCTAGCCTGGGCTACATAGTGAATTCAAGCCCAGGCTGGACCACATAGCAAGACCCTGTCTCAAAAAACCACAAAAGAATGTTTTGTTGATCCTCTGGGGTCTTTTGCCTCCAGCCCTTCATTATCTAACAGGAATCCTCTCAGGCGCCACTGGTCACATCCTTCGCAGGACCCTGAACGCCCGAGCCGCTACACAGAAGCAGCAGCAGTCGCAAGCAGAGGGCTGGGGTGAGCGGCGACATCTCTCTGTCCTGCCTGCTGCTTCTCACAAAGACAGCAGAGGTGGAAACCCCAGGGCTCCTCTCCACCCGACCTTGCCCAGTCCTTGCGCTGCTCCTCTCTGGCTTTGTAGCTGCTCCACCGCGAGGTCAGAGCTGACCGTCGCTCACCCTCAGGACATTGCTCCATCCCCGGTGGGCCACTGCCCTCCACGTGACCACGATCAAAGCAGTATAGAGAGGTGCATTGCTGGGAGCGCTGCCTGCAGTCGCCTCCAAATCCCCACGGCAGTTCTTTAATGGGAGACCTTGCGCCTCCCAAAGGGGCCTACTCACCTCTTGGCTGGTTGCCTGCCGGTGGCAGACAGGCAGACTCGGGCTCCGCATGTGGGGGTGAGGAGACGGTGAGCCATTAAGTATCCTTTCCGTTTCCCAGGCCCGGGGTACATCACTGCGCATGGCAATCCTGTGAGCCTCTGCTGGGAAGCCCTGCCAGTCTGTCTTCCACAGCGCTTCCGGATCAGATTCCCCGATAGCTGTACCCACCTGCTGCTCTGAACTGAAAACACCACAAGTGCCTATGGCTCACGGAATAACGCACAACCCTGTATCCAGGTATTCGGAGTATTTTGAATGTGGCTGGGCGTGGTGGCACAGGCCTGTGATTCCAGCACTCGGGAGGCTGAGGCAGGAGGATGGCAGTGAGTTCGAGGCCAGCTTGGGCTACAGAGTGAGTGAGTTCAAGGCCAATCAGAATTATGTAGTGAGACCCTGTCTCAAAACCCAAAGTAATAATAATAATAATAATAATAATAATAATGTATCCCAAATGTGACCTTAACTAGTCTTTCCAAACTTCTCTCACAACTCCTCAATCCTAACTCCCCACCCAAGTCAGATTCTCCTTTTTCCACTTGACCTGTAGCCCTCTACTCCCATTTTCTCAACAGTGACTATAATAACCTATCTCGTTGGGTTGTTGTAAATTAGAGAAGTCAAAATACATAAATTGAGCCAGGCGTGGTAGTGTACATCTGTGATTCCAGCACTTGGGAGGCTGAGGCAGGAGGACTGCAGTGAGTTTGAGGTCAGCCTAGGGCTACATAGTGAGACCCTGCCTCAATAAATAAATAAATAAATAAATAAATTGCTTAAGATGGCACCTGGTGAATGGAAAGAGCCTATGAAGGGTTGAATGGTGACACCCCCGCCCCATGCGTGTCCCTGTCCTTACTACTAGAAACAGTAAGCATTACCTTATTTGGATATAGCATCTTCTGCAGATCTAACTGAGGATCTTGAGATGAGGAGACCATCCTAGAGTATCTAGGTGGGCCCTAAATCCGATGACAAGCGTCCTTAGACACACGGGACAACAGACAGAAGGCTGATATCAGGGTGACACAGCCGCAAGCCGGGGAATGCCAGTGGCCACACTGGTTTGGGAGAGGAGGACGATTCTCCCCCAGGACTCTGGAGGGAGCGCAACCTGCCAACAGCCCGATTCTAGACTTCAGCCTTCAAAACAATGGTGATACAATAATACCTTTCTCTTGTTTTTAAGTCATCGAGTTAGTGATCATTAGTTACAGCAGATGCGTCTGTTACAAACAGATACAGGGCCCATTGCATTTAGTCATCCCTAAGAAATCCCAAATATATGTTTTCCTTTGCCTCTCAGCATTTCTGGTCTCAGCGCTCTAGTATCTGCCACAGTGCCCAGCAATTAAAAAATGACTGGATGAAAAATAAACAAAACAGGACCGAATGAGTGAAAACAGAGGCAACTGAGTGAAAAGCCGGCCCTGCCACCTGTCCCGGGCCACACCCCACGAGAGCTTTTCCTGTCTACCCTGTCCCTTCAGGCCTTGCACACAGCGACAGGACAGCATGGCTGACACCCTCCTGTGCTGCCCTTATGCCTCCCATTTGTGCGTCTCTGTCCCTGTCCCCAAAGCTTCCCGAGGACTGGGGGTGTCTCTTGTAACTCTGTTTCCCCGGGGCCTCACCAAGGTCGTGACTCGAGGCGTTGTTCCCCGCCTGCTCCCTGGCCCTGGCTCCGCAGGCCCAAGCCTGTACAGGGTCGTCCTTGCCCGTGGTGGCCATGCGCTCCTCGCCTCCGCCGCCCTCCCTGCCGCCCCTCGTCACGCCAGCCGGTGTCCCTCAGCTGTGTGCTGCAGAAACAGACAGATCCTCCCTGAGCCCACCTGTGGGAAATAAGCAGGCGCTAGGCCACTGCCGGGAGCTGCGGGTTTTCCTGGTGTTTCCCCACTGTTTGTTCACCAGTGAGCCCATTTCCTCTGTGACCCCATGATGGTTGGTGAGCTGCTAAACCCCAGGCAGCCAGCTCAGATCCAAGCTTCCCCAGGACAATGATTCCCATGGCTCAATGCCAGTCATTCTCCCAATTCCAGTTCAAGAAGTCAGCATTTGCTGGGCGTGGGCGCGCACCCCTGTGATCCCAGCACTCAGGAGGCTGAGGCAGGAGGGTCACTGTGAGTGACCTCCACTGTGAGTTCAAGGCCAGCCCAGGATACACAGTGAGATCCTGTCTCAAAAAACCAAAAAATAGCATCTGACCACCACCAGCTAACTGATGTCAAATTGACTCAAAGACAACGTTTTATTTGGACAATGGTTTAACTTAGAAGTTTTCTACTTTATGATGATGTAAAAGCCCCATGCATGTGGTAGAAACTGTCCTTGGAAGTTTGAGATTTGGTATTTCCCAGCCTAGCAGTATGCAGCACCATGCTCTGTCACACCAAGAGTCTCGGTGCCGGTCAGCCCGGAGATGACAGGGTAACCGGTCAGGTCAGCAAGCTGCGCTGCCCGAGTGTGATACCTGGTTGCGGACGTGTGGGAAACCTCATCGTAAGTAAGGGGCACCTGTATTCTCAAACTTAGAAAATGTTTCAAGGGACACCCATATGCCCTTTACCTAGAGTTACCTATTGTAGATTTTACCCCTCTTTTTTTAAGCTTTTAATTTTTTGTTTTGTTTCTTGAGACAAGACTCACTATGTAGTTCATTCTGGCCTATAACTCACTATGTAGCCCAGGTTGGTTTCAAACTCAAGGTGATCCTCCTGCCTCAGTCTCCCAAGTGCTGGGATAATAGACGTGTGCCACCACTCCTGGCAGCTTTTACATTCTTTCTCTCTTTTCAGTCACATGAGGGTAAATTACGTATATCATGATCCTATATCTTTAAATAACTTACTGTTTGTTTCATAAAAGTAGGAGTATTCTTTCATATAACCACACGGCATAGTGGCGCACACCTGTAATCCCAGCACTCAGGAGGCTGAGACAGGAGGATTGCTGCGAGTTTGAGGCCAGCCTGGGCTACATAAGCAAGTTCAAGGCCCGCCTGAACTACATAGCAAGACCCTGTCTCAAAAAAGCAAGAACAGGGGTTGGAGATGTAGCTCAGTGGGTGAGTGTTTGCCTAGCATGAACAAGGCCCTGAGTTCAATCCCCAGTACCACAAAAAAACAAAACCCCAAAAAAGTAATTCATATAACCATAGTCCGTGATCACCTGTGTACAATTACAGTCCATATTCTGTCGGTATTCTAATGTCAGTTGCCCTGTTGATGTTGTCACAGCATTATCTGCCTCCCTGTCCTGCACAGCACCAAGTCTAGGGTCAGGAGTGTCCCTTTCACTCCTTTAATCCAGGATATTGCCACAGCCTTCCTCTGTACTCTGTGGTGTGGACATTTTTTTTAGGAATGTCATTCCTGAGGCCAGGCATGGTGGCACACATGCTGTAATCCCAGCACTTGGGCCGCCGATGCAGGAAGATTGCCACAAGTTCGAGGCCAGTCTGGGCTACATAGTGGGTTGAAGGCCAGTCTCAAAACAAACAACCCAAAATGCAGTTCCTCACGTGATTTGATTTGATTTTATTTTTGGTATTTTGAGACAGGGTCTAGCTATGTAGTTCAGGCTGGCCTTGAACTCACTATGTAGCCCAGGCTGGCCTCAAACAGGCATGTACCACTACACCCAGATTCTCTCACTTAAAAAAAAAAAAAAAAATAGAGCATTCCTGCTTTGCATTTGTCTGATGTTTTATTATGCACCTGTGGCGGGAATTCTGCGAGATCAACACTGTGTCCTTCTAAAGGTATCACGACTAGAGGCACAGCCTGTCCAGCTGGCCCTTCCTAGCAAAGCACATTTCTTATCATCCTCCAAGGTGCTGCCCAATCGCTCTACTGCATAATTTCTTCCCTTTGAGTTAATAAGCAGGCTCTGAGAAGATGCTCTGTGTGTGTTAGTGGGGATTGAACCCAGGGCCTTCACAGTGAGCCACAGCCCCAGCCCCCCTCCCTTTGAATGTTTTATTTTGAGACAGGGTCTCGCTGAGTAGCTAATTGCCCAGGCTGGGCTTGAACTTGCAGTCTTCCTGCCTCGGCCTCCCAAGAGTGCTGGGATTACAGCATGTGCCACCACATCCAGCAGGGAGAGACTCTTAAGGCCATGCGAGTATCTTGTTCATCAACATTTCCCCGTTAGATTTAGCATCCAATGATAAATCCTGCCTCATCTCCTTTATCATGACCATTGCCCTGTGGTTTTCTGGCTCCCGTGGCCCTCTGTCTTTGAGTGTCCTGCTGTATGAAGGAGCCCCCCTTCTGCCGTCATTTATCAGCAAAGAATTATAAATTGCTGTTTCTTCAAGGGCTTATAATTCGATACTGCACTTAACTTAGGTGTTGAACTTGTCCTAGGTTTGGCAAAGAGAACCCCTTTGAGCTGGCTCTTACATCAAATAGCCACTGCATGAAAGTCCCTGGATTTCAGCTGCATAAATACAAGCTGATTGTAATTATTTTCTGAGTGTTGGCATAATAGAACATGTGGCAGTGAGTAAGGGTTTGGAATTTAGTTTTTTTGGTGGTTTGTTTGTTAGTTTAGTGACATCATCTTACAGTGTAGTTCAGCTGGCCTCAACTCAGTACATAGCCCAGGCTGGCTTCCAACTCGCTGCGATCCTCCTGCCTCAGCCTCCCCATTGCTGAGATTACAAGCATGGGCCACCCCACCCGGCTCTGTCTCAGTTGTTAATGCTGCTGGAAAGTCACCCCACATCCGTATCTGCTGTGCTTTCACAGTACATTTCAGTCGCCATTGTGGTCTCGATGGCCCCGGAGATCACCAGGCAGCCTGCTCTTTTGCTGAGATGCTGAGAAGTGAAACCGCTCCTGCAGGGCAGCTGGGAAGAGAGCCGGGAGGGACCTCTGCACCCCACGCTCCCACGCCGTGTCCCTCTTCGTCGCCATCCTGGGCAGCATGCTGGCTCCCAGCCCCGGTCCAGGGCATAGTCCAAGCATCAGTGGTGAAGGGTCTCCCATGGCGCATGACTCATCCTCATTCCAAGAGTAACACGCTCCACTTTCATCCCGGGCCTCCCACTCGGTTCACCCCTCTCCTGATCCTCCGGCCTCTGCCCTCCATGCCTCCCACGCCCACCTCGACTGTGCTTTTCCGCCGGGCCGGCAGCCTCAGATTCCGCCCGCCACCCGGGTCAGGCTCTGTGTGCGGAAGGCGCGAGCTCCTGACAGCCCCCTCGGATCCGGGCTGAAGGCAGCGGCGCCCAGAGGTCCTCAGCGTGCGGCGGACCGCGCGACAAAGGTTTGCCGGTGCCTCGAGCGCAGCGGGACACATGCGCTCCACTGCAGCCGCCTCCGGAACGCTCCGAGGACTCGTGAGCCACTGGGACTCTGTCCAGAGAAGCAGACCCGGGAGTGGATGAGCCGTTGGCTCAGGCTTGGGGGATATTTTTATGGTGCCAAGATTTTTAGTTTTGTGCTGTTTTTTTGTTTTGTTTTGTTTTGTTTATGAAACACGCTCTGACCTGCATAATGCGATGTTGTGTGCATCAAAATGCTTGTAAAATACTGAAATATTTTCTGATGGGATGATAGAATGTCTGGGATTTGCTTCAGAACAATCCAGGAAAGGGAGTAAACCGGAAGAGATGTAGATGGGATGGAGCCAGAGTGGCCCTGAATTGCTGAAGCAGGCGAGGACACGGGGCTCTGTAGCCCTTAGTATGATTCAAATGATTTATAATTTTAAAAGTCTCAAAATGCTAGTTTAAATTTTCATAATTTTCTTGTTACTTTTTTGGTTCCTTTCTTTTCTTTTTTTTTTTTTTTTTTCCTGCCTCTCCAAAACCTGGAAGCCAGTTAGGCCGTGTACCCTGTGGGAAAGCTGAGCCGCTAACTGCAGGATTGTGTCGTGTTTCAGGCCCGCTCCGTGCCAGCGAGAACCTGCGTACTGCCTCGAGTTAGCCTCTGGTTACTTCCAGCGCGTTAGTCTTAGAGCCTCACCAGCCTGAACACTTTTAAGGGCAGACATTAAGCTCTGGACTTCAGGAAATGAACACTTCCTAAAAAAAAAAATAAAATAATAAAACTTAAAAAAAAAAAAAAAAAGCAGATAAACACTTCCTAACTGACGGATGCGATTGTTGGAGGACATGGGTGAAGAGTATCCCGAAAGCGCTGACGTCGTGAGCAGGTTGTCACTTTGCTCACGCTTTCTTTAAAGCATTCTTTAAAGCTCTTTACACAGAACTTGAAACATCACATTTTACCTTCCAGGGGAGCTGGCTTACGGTAAATTCTTCTCCCGACTGGAGCAGTTCGTGTTAGGTAGCAGTTCAGGAGCTGTGGATGCAAATGCTAGGGCATAGTTTACCCCCAAAGGAGACTTAACGAAATAAGAGCCTGTGCATGGGAATAATCACAGAGCTCCATATCTCTTCCCACTGCATGTATAATTAAAGGAGGCGGGAGAGTGGGAAAATACCAAGAAGAAAACGGAGGTTGTTAGTTTTCCACATTTTGCCCGGGGAGCTGTGGAGGAACTGTCTCATTTTAGGCTTGTCCATGCTGGTTTAATGCAGGGTAAGAGCCAGATTCAAAGGGCATCTCATTTAGTGTGACTCGCTCATTAGTTTCCTCATACACTGCTCTTTTGAAATGCTTCGCATCGATGCTGCAGGAAGTTTCCCCGTGAACCATCTTCATGGTGAGAACTTCCCCTACCTGCAAGTCCTCCTAGGAAAGAGACATCACAGCTTTTCTCTGGATCGGGGCCCATTAAAGAAATGACCACCAAAACCAGAAAAACCTCTCTCATCAGACTACCCTTCACTTACACCCTGCAGCTTGTATGTTCGTGAATACTGGACCTCGATATCTTTTCTTTTTGGGGTTTTTTTGAGATAGGTTCTTGCTATGTATTCCAGATTGGCCTTGAACTCACTATGTAGCCCAGGCTGGCTTCAGACTTGCAGTGATCCTCCTGCCTCAGCCTCCTGCAGCCACTATGCCTGTCTTCACTCTCTTCTTGCTGCATTCCACTGACTTTTTCTCAGCCTTCTCTTCTCCAGGGAAAATAATACCTGGAGAGAGTGGAGCCAACAAATGCAATTGTCTAGCATTCCGGCAGAGCAGAAAAGAGCAGAGCCTGTCTGATTCTTACAGCAGAGCTCTGGATTTCTCTGGAGCCTACACACTGGGGGAACAGTGTCTCTCTGCTAAGCCAGGCCACCGGCCAGAGGGAGCATGGTGACACAGGAGGAAGATGTCCTGGAGGTGGGAGCAAGAGGCTGGGGCCTCAGGAGTCTGTGCTCAATGATCATCAGCCCAGGATGGTTTATTGTCCACCCTCAGGGAAGCAAGTGAACCAGGTGACCTGCTGAAGTCCCTTCTGCTCCAGTGTCCTTTGGCTCTAGACGCCCATCCAGCTTCCCTTCTGCTCTGGTGGACTCCGAACCCCATGGCAGCAACCTTGCCCAGGCTTTAATTATTCAGCCCCTCAACTTCCTCAACTGTAAAACATTGTGACGGGTTATGAGTCCAAGTGTCCAGGAAGCTGCAAGGTTTGTGGTAGCCAGATCTTTGCTAAACAAGGTGACACTTTTGAGATTGTTGTGAATGGTATGTGGCTTAGCTAGTAAAGATAAACCTGTCCTTCAGAGGTTGGACAGAAGTTTTCCAGAGAACTGGGCATGGTGGTGCACGCCTGTAATCCCAGCACTCAGGAGGCTGAGGCAGGAGGATCACCATGAGTTCAAGGCCGTCTTGGCCTACATAGTGCATTCACAGACTGCCTGGAATACATAGACCTTGTCTTTAAAAAAAAGTTTTCCAGCATATCCAAAGGAGTAATGAACTTTAGGGTTCCTCTGTATGTCCTGTAAATAAGGGAACTGCCTTTCCCAAATAGGAATTCTGCATCCACTGACATTTCCTCCCCAATACCGTCAAATGCCTTTTTTTTTTTTTATGTGGGTACTGGGAGTCAAACTCAGGACCTCGCGCTTGCCAGGCAGGCGCTTATGCCGCTGAGCTATCTCACTGGCCCTCCTTTTTTTTTAAAAAAAAGGAATAAAAACTATTTATTGACCACTGCTCACCATTATTTACAGAAAAGTAAACAGCATGCAGTAGGATAACATTCCGACCACTACAAAGTTATCTTCCCAGCTTCTGTAGAAACAGCAAGACAAATAGTGAAGAGGTTGAACCTCCATGTAAGTAACGAGATGGGGTCAAGAAAAACGCAGGTCAATAATTTTGATTACAAAAGTTTGTTCACTCATTTATTCTCGCAGGCCTAACCTGTGGACACCTCCAACCACCTCAGTAGGTTTCCATGGGCCAAGCCTTAGACATCCACGAATCGTGACTTTTGAGTACACAGATTTCAACTTATTGTAAAGGAACAGGTCATGAGGAATCTTTATTTTTAAAATTAATTTTATTGGTGCATTTTTAGTATACATAATGATCACATTCATCATAGGGAATTTGTGCCTGTACGTGATATATCTTGCTTCTTCTTTTTCCCCCAATCCCCTTCCTTCCCTTCAAGCCCTCTTCCCCTCTTATTTACAAAAGCTTCATGTTCATTATTTAATTTTCTTTTCTCCTTTTCCCTTCCTTCCTTTCCCCCTCCTCCCTCCCTTGTTCCCCTTCGCATCTGAACATTTTCTTCCTAATTCCCAAAGGAATCTTTGAATATTCCTTAACAAGTCTTGCTTAGCTAACTGAAACAACCAGGTTTTGGCTAGTTTCCTTATTTGGATGGGGAAGTTGGTGGTGGTGATACAATTTTTCTTTTCAGGAATTTTGCAAGTAAACTGTATTTTTGTGACTAAAGGCACCGGTATAGATTCTGATATGACTGCTTTGAAGACATCCACTCTAAACTATCTAACCACAGAATTAATCATCTACTCAACTTGAAAGATTATGGCTTCAGGAAAACTTTCAGTTTAACTGGAAGTGATTTATTAGGTTACTCCGAATGTCGGCATCTCAGAAATTAGGGCTTCTCACCTATAGTTTTTGTTTTGGTGAACGTTTAAAAACAAAACAAAAACCATTTACGTAAATATTTTATTTATACACACAAAAAAAACCTCAGAGTGGCCCTTAAGCATGTGAGCTAAAAATGAGTTCTGACTGACTATGAACAATTTCCCCAACATTTAGAAAAGCAGAGGAAATACATCAGGCTGTCAAATGCTCTTTTCTGATAAAGGAAGAAACTACAGAAAGCTTTGATTTGTTCAAAGTAAGCGGTGCTATTGATGCAAAACAAAACCCAACAACTCCCCAAAATACAGCACCACTTTCAAAACTACCATGGGAAACTTGATTCGAGTGCAGCTTTTTTCACACTAGTAAATCACAAACCAAGACCAGTCTCTCTTCATAAAAAGCAATTACAATCTGAGGACATTCCACATTCACCTCTCTTGCCTGCACCAAGTCCGCCTCATCTGAATCTTCCCGTTTGTCAAGAAACAACTCTGCTCGTGGCTCGTCAGCAGCCTCTCTTCTTTGATTTGCTATCATCAGATTCACTGTCAGATAAAGATTTTCTTTTTGTACCATCTTTTTCTTTACGAGCTACTTGAGAATTAAGAAAATCTTCAATGCACTCTGGACGAGCTACAATTTCTTCAGGTTCCCATGCATTGTCAGCATCTGTAGATCCCTTCCATTTCAGCAAACCCTCTGCCTTCCCCTGCACCACACGTTGGTCCGGTACTTTTTCCACCACGAATTCTTCAGGCTCTGCACCTCCACGTTTTCACTCTTTCCATCATGTTTCCTTCTCTTTGGCAGTGCAGTTTTGCTGGAGGCCAGTTTTGATGGTGGGTTTAAGAGCTGTTATTCACTGCTCAGCCTCAGCCTGCCTGCCTGCAGCTCTGCTCACACCCGAAGGAAGCCCCCCACCCTCGATGACAGAGTCGAATTCTTAGGTAGAAGCCGGCAGCAGGGACAGCAGCAGAGAGGCCTCTTGGAGAGCCACAGCACCAGCGGCGGGTTCTTTGTCAGCAAAAGCTTTGGGCTGACCATGACTTTGAGTCAGGTTTGTAAACAGGCAGCCACAACCACAAACCTCAGGGTCTGAATAGTGCGTGTTCAGGAAACTGGGGCGTGTGTCACACGTCTGCAGCTTGTGTGCTGCCGTGGCTGGGGATGGGGTGTGGCTGTGAAGGGCCACACGAGCCTGCTGTGGAGCAGTAGCTGTCACACCTATGTCCTGTACACTGTCCCCAGCCACGGTGGCTGAGGGAAACACTCTTGTTCACCCTTGTGCAGGACCAGAGCCAGGAAAGCTGGGTCCCGTGCCTGGCTCCTTGACAAATGGCCTTCGTCACCTTAGACGAATTGTGTTCTGTCTCCATCTGCTAATCAGGGGTCAGCTTCCGCAGAGGTTGTTCAGGCCGGGGAGCCCCACCCAGGCCTACTGGGATCATCTCCAGAGGTGAGCACTGGACAGGCGAAGTCTGCAGACGATCCCAGGAGATTCTGCTGTTCATGTCGAGAGCAGAACCACAGCAGTAAAAGGTTGCCAGATTCTTTTTCTCTTTTTGAGACAGGGTCTCCCTTTGTGGTTCAAGCTGGACTTGAACTGTGTAGCCCAGGCTGGCCTCAACCTCACAGCGATCCTCCTGCCTCAGCCTCCTGAGGGCTGGGATTGCAGGCGTGCTCACCATGCCCTGCCAAGGCTGCCGAATTCTCTTGTCTTCAGCCGGGACCCTTCTGTGGGCAGCCTCGAGCAGCTGAGAGTTCACCCCGGCTCCAGCTCGTGCTCCGGGGTGGTCCGAGACTGCTCACCCGCGCAGTTTCACCAGGTAGTTTCTGGACCGCTTTGGAAAGTTTATATTGTAGAACGCTCATGCCAGTGTACTTGGGCCTGGAATACATTGATAAATAATTAAGATAATTCTGTAATCACCAGACATGACCTCACGAGTTACCCTTATCCTAAAGGAATCTGCTGAAGACACTTATTTTCCCTTTCTGGGGATCTGATCTACAACCTCAGAAATCCTCCCAGAGGAACTTGGGGGGCTGCTACCCAGCGAGGCGGACACGGTCACGCTGCAGCTCTTTGCTCAAACCCAGCACATCTGTTGGTCGGCAGTGGCCGTGAAGTCTAGGTGGCATTGGACGGGGAGCCCAGGAAGGCCCAGACTCTGTCCTCCGGCCAGCAGCCCCATCCACGAGTCCTCGGGGAAAGCCAGGCTTGGAGGACAGTGTCTGCACACGTGGGCCCGGCAGCCTCCTGCCCTCATCTGTGAGCCCAGCGCCCAGCATCCAGCTCATTGTGTCCAGGGGAGAAGAAAGTCCTGGCTACAAGAACGCTGCACAAGACGCAAGAGCCAGGGCCACGGGGCATTCGTGTCACTCCCAGGAGGGAGCTTGGCCAAGGGTGGCGGCCTCAGCCTTCCTGACCTGGCAGACAATGGAGAGAGCCCGGGAGAGCCGAGGACCAGAGAGAAACCTGCGGCTCGCGGGGAGAAAGCATCCAAAGAGAGGTCACGGCAGCCTTCAAGATAAAAGGATAGTAGGAAGTAGAGAGAGATCTTTCTCAAAGGGGAGGGGGATCAAGAGATGGAGGGAAGGGTGGAAGAGGAGAAAGAGGAGATGAACAAGGAATTAAGATGTGTTACGTTCATGTACCAACACCACACGAGGAATGTAAGCTTGTACTACAAACATGTACTTGTAATAAAAAAAAAAAAAGTAGCACGAAAGGCTCTGAAAGAAATTGGAAACTGAAAATCAAAGGGTGCCTTAGTTTCAATCCGGATGCTTCATTTCACAGGCTTATCCAATAGCATCTCTTAAGAAATAAGTATTATTTTTCTTCTAGTTTTACAGTGGTACCTCGGTTCACAAACTTAATTTTTCCTGCAATTCTGGTCACAAACTGAATCGGACAAGAACCAATCAAATTCAGGGGTTAGGTTCAGTGTTGACCTTATGGGGAAATTTTGATTCGGTTCTCATCCAGTTCGGTTTGTGACCAGAATCATGCAAAGAATTAAGTTCATGAACTGAGGTACCACTGTAAGTAATATTTAAAAATTTTTCAGAAAATACAGCAAAGTATGAAGAAGAAAATAACCATCTCTCTTTATCCCCCCAAAATTATTAAAATTTTTTCTATAACTTTTCAGATTGTTTTTCCATTTATATATGTGTTATATTTTCTATTTATATATTGTGAAATCTATTTTGTGGATTTGTGTGTTTGTGTGTTGCTGGGGATGGAACCCGAGGCCTCAGACACACTAGGCAAGCTCTCTACCACTGCGCTACACCCCCAGTTCTTATGGAATTGTGTTTATTTGTTTGTTTGTTTGTTCATGGCACTAGAGACTGAACCCAGGGAGTGCTGAGCTACATCCCCAGCCCTTGATAAACTGTATTTTTATTTTGAGACGGGGCTCCAGAAGTTGCTCTCACAGGCACTGAATGTGTAACCCTCCTGCAGCAGCCTCCGGAGTAGCTGGCATTGTAGGCATGCACCACCATGCCCAGAGTGGAATATACATTAAAGAACATATTTGAACGTTGAGCACTGCTTCATATTTATAAATCTTGAAATAATTATTTAATAGCTGCACGGTACTTTAGTTATTTAACCCATTGGCAGTCACGGAGTGTTTCTAGTCTTCACTCCTGCAGTCTTAGGCATCTACTTTGACAGGCCTGTGAGGTGACGACTCTTCGAAACGTTCTCAGAAAACCGTACTGAGGTGCATGTAAGAGAATCTGATTTGATAGAGTGCAGATCAAAATTGACTGTCTTTTGCCTATTTTTTCTATTGTTGATTTATGAAAGTTATTTACATATTAAAGATATTGTCTTAGGTTAAGTTCCCTAGAAATAAACTTGGAGACAGATTCCCATGCAGAAATTTAGGGCTGGTGAGATGGCTCAGCAGCGTAAGCGCCTGCCTGGCAAGCACGAGGGCCGGAATTCGACTTCGGAACCCACATA
Source organism: Erethizon dorsatum (assembly GCA_028451465.1). Taxonomy (NCBI): domain Eukaryota; kingdom Metazoa; phylum Chordata; class Mammalia; order Rodentia; family Erethizontidae; genus Erethizon; species Erethizon dorsatum. The sequence continues at coordinate 49,444,230 of CM051830.1, read as the reverse complement.
TGAAAAAAGGGCCGGTGATATCGCTCAACGGCACGGGCGCCTGCTGGCGCATGAGGTCCTGAGGTCGACCCCCGGTACCCACAAAAAAAAAAAAGAAATTTACTGGAAGGCACCCTCGGTACAACACTGAGGGGAAGTGCGAAAGGCAGACCGGACCAGCAGAGTTGGATCAGAGTAGGGTCTCACCTTACCGACCCCACAGAGGCCCTGAAGCAAGGGTCAGGCTTCAGTGCCTCTTCCTGGGCCTGTCACTGGACTAGGGACACCCCTAGGCCCGAGCATGACCTCAGGCAAAGTGGCTCTTTTGCCAGGACATGGTGGCATACATGTAAATCCAGCACTTGGGAGGCTGAGGCAGGAACATTGTGGGGAGTTGAAAGCCAGCATGGGCTACATAGTATGTTCAAGGCCAGACTGAACTACATAGAAAGACCCTGTCTTAAAAACAAAAAAACCTGTAATGTCAGCAGTAGGGGGCTGAGGCAGGAGGATCACTGAGAGTTTGAGGCCAGTCTGGACTACATAGTGAATTTAAGGCCAGGCTGAACTACACAGAGAAAGCCTGGCTCTCTTCAGCCTGGACAGTTATGGGAGAGATCTCAGCTGGGAGCTGGGAGCTGGGAGCTGCCAGCCTGCAACTCCCAGCAGCTGGGGGATTAACACTGATATTGAAGAACTCTGGGCAATCCCAGAATCCACCATGGGTATCTCTATCATGTGCACTGTAGATCTTTTTCCCAATTTTTCTGCCAACTTAATAGCTATTTTTTGTTTAAAAAATTTGCGTCACCAAGTGTGGTAGTGCATGCTTATAATCCCAGCACTCGGGAGGCTGAGGCAGGAGGATCACCATGTGAGTTCTAGGCCAGCCTGATCTACATAACAAAACCTTGTTTTAAAAAAAAACTTTTTTAAATTCATTTTTTTCTTTATGATTTGTGGCTTTATCATTCTTTTTAAAAATCCCACTCCAAGATGATTAAGAAATCTGTGTTTTCCTCCAGGATATCTTAGATTAATCTCTCTGGAATAGGTAGACATCTTTTTCCTTTTAAAATTAAAACCAGGGCCGGTGAGATGGCTCAGCGGCTTAAGCGCCTGCCCGGCAAGCGTGAGGGCCTGAGTTCGACTCCCGGAACCCACATACGAAAAGGGGGCCGGTGATATCGCTCAGTGGCACGGGCGCCTGCTGGCGCGCGAGGTCCTGAGGTCGACCCCCCGGTACCCACAAAAAAAAAAAAAAAATTAAAACCAGCTTTTCCAGCACTGTTTATTAAAGAATGCATCTTTTCCCTGTGGATTTGAGCCACCATCTTTAGCAAAATGGACGAACTATTCATATTTGGTTCAGTTTCTAGCTTCCTGTCGTGTCGTGTTCCACTGTCCTGCTGTAAGACAGGTGGATTTTATTTTGTTCTTAGTTTACATACAGTAAAAGTCAGGCTGTGGGGCGTAGTCAGGCTGTGGGTTCCGAGCTCTGCCAAATGCACATGTTGGTGTCACTGCCACAACGCAGATGGCGAGCAGTCCCGTCCGCCCTCCACGTTCCCTCTGCTTCCCTCTTTTGGGCAGCCATCAATCTGTTTTCCGTCTCTGTTGCTTTGCTTTGTCCTAAATGTTCCATAAACAGACTCAGACAGTGTGCAGCCTTTCGAGTCCAGCTTCTCGCACTCAGCATAGTACCCTCAAAGCCACTCCAAGTTGCTGCCTACACCATATTCATTGCCAAGTAGTATTCCACAGTGTGGAATGGATGTACGATTCATTTCCCAACTAAGGAATATTCTAGCTGTTTCCAGGTTTGCTTATTATGCATAAAGCTGCTATAAACATTTGAATTTTGTGTGAACATAGTCATTTCACTTGGATAAATGTGTGGGGTCACACTTTTAATTATTACATGCGTATATGAATACTCATAATGTGTATTAATATATGGAAAGGAAAATTACCTTATTACTCATTACCTTATTACTCTTTTTGTCCTTCCTTTTCTCCTCCTCTCTTTTAGTCCATTAAGATATCAACTAGAAGCCAGGCATGGTGGCACACACCTTTAATCCCAGAATTCAGGAGGCTGAGGCAGGAGGATTGCCATGAGTTCAAGGCCAGCTTGGCCTGAACTGCATAGTGAGACCCTGTCTCAAACCTCTTCCCAAAAAGATATCAACTAGAGTTGCATTAATTTGCTGATTGGTTTGTTGTAGAAAGCCATCTTTCTTCCTTTTTTTTTGTACTGGGGATCAAATTCAGGGCCTTCATACTAAGCTACATCCCTGGCCCTTTTTATTTTTAATTTGGGACAGGGTCTTAATAAATCACTTAGCTCCCCAGGCTGGGCTTGAACTTTGATCCTCCTGCCTCAGCCACCCAGAGAGCTGGAATTACAGGTGTGGGCCACCACGCCCTGCTGAGAGCCATTGCCTTGAAGTCATGATATGGCCGTGGAGACAATACATTTCCAGAACCAAACCACAAGTGGACCCAATATCTAATTGTCAGACAAACTGATTTCGGTCCTGGTTCTGGTATTTCCGAATGAAAACAAGTCTTTTCTTTTGTAGTCAAGGCGCACAGACCCAGGAGAGCCCACTTCCTCTGCGTCAAGTAAACACACCTGCGTGAAGCCAGGGGGTAGAAAGCCCTGGAATAAGGGGGCAGAAAAGCCAGGTGACCCTGGGTACCAGGTAGCACTAATTCTAAGCACCGTAGTTCAGTGTAGGGAAACACATGGCCGGCTGACCGGAAGAAGGGTCCTGGAGGCCTTGCCAGTGTCCCCGTTGGGAGCCGAAATTCCATTTTTAGTAGATGAGTAACACACACCCCCTTTCCTTCAATAGCTACTTCAACTATGTATCCATTCTCACCATCTGTGTCTCTAACCAAAGTTTCAAATGCGTTGCCTCCCAGCCCTGGCTCTGAGATGACGTTAGCGAACTCTTGCAAAACAAGAACTACTTGTTCAAAGCCCGCCCCTCCTGTGGATGCTGCTTTCCTCCTCCGTCAGGCGGTTCCAATTAGGTTGTTTATCCACCGAGGCACAGGAGTCGCAGCCACCTCGGGGACTTCCTTTTAATTCGTTTGTCTCCTTTTGTTAATTGGATCAACTATGTGAAATGAAGTGTTTCTTATGGCAGTGCCTAAAAAATACCGCCACATATTCGCCAGGACATCCTGGTGGCAGAGGACGCAGAGAGAAGTCCACACTGCCTGTCTGCTCTGCCTCTGGTAGAACCCGAGGCCACCCTACCCTGCCCAGGGCCACAGGGAGCTGGTCTCCTGGCAGGACTCCCACATCCCCTTCCCCACAGCTCGCAGCCGCAGGTGGTGACCGACCCACAGCAGGGTCCTCGAGGCTCACCGAGCACCTGTGCGAGCAGCCCAGGCCGTGGGGACGGGAAGTCCGCGCCCGGGCGTTCATCGGCCAGAAACCCGGCTTGGAGATTAGGAACGGGGGCTCTGAAGCCAAGTTGGGAGGAATCTGGCTTTTGTAGGGAACTACAGTTCACACGGTTTAGGGAGCTTATTTAAGAAAAAAGAGTGGAATGTTATGAACACAAAAATAGTCGCAGGGAGCCACGGTAAGGAAGGCCCCTGAAATCTTAGCTCATTAGTTTCTCGGAAAGGCCCCTTCCACACCAGGCGCAGGAAGGTGGTGGTGGCGGCCACTGCCCTCTCCTCCTCCTCTTCCTCCTTCCCTTCCTCTCCCCCTACCCTGCCCCTACCTCCCCTTTCTTCTCTCCCTTCCCTTCCCTTTCCCCTTCCTCCTTCTTTTGTGCTACTGGGGACTGAACCCAGGACTTTTGCACATACCTAGCTCTTTTTCACATTTTCATTTTGAGACAGGGTCTTGCTTAATCACCCTGTTGCCCCCGCTGGGCTGACTTGAAATCCTCTTGCCTCGGCCTCCCAGAGTGCTGGGATTGCAGGTGTGCACCACCAAGCCCAGCTTGCACAAAGGTTTAAATTTCAGCCATGTGACCTCGGGCAAGTGACTCACCTGCCCTCTGCTCAGTGCCCTCATGTGCAAGGTGAAAAAAGCGAGAGATGACAGAGTCCACTCCGGGTGCCCAGAAGGCTCCGAAGCTGAAGACGCAAAGACTCTGTGGGCGCGCACTGCTGGACGCGGCAGGTGTGTGGTTGGCAGTGCCTCTTAGTTGGGTGTCATTACTGGGGTGCACTTGCACCCCAGAAGCCCTCCCCCAAACCCAGCTTCCGGAGCAGAGTTGAGGACTGAGAAGAGGATGGAGTCCACTTTCACGCGGCTGTGTGTGTGGCACGCACTGGGGTGACCGGGAGACTCAGCCCCCCGCGTGACACACATGCCACATGCAGGGGATGGCAAGTGTCTTGTCAGCCACAGTAAATGTTTCCATAGCCCGAGAGCTGATTCATTCTGAAGTCATAAAGCATTTATCTTTAAACACTGCCTTAATATCTGATTGTGCAATGAACCCGCACCCACCTGGTTTTGCCTTCCTTGAATGAAATGTGTTTATTTAGCATAAGCGAGAAGGGTAAATAAAAACTAGTCCTTTTTTTTTTTTTTTTTCTTAATGTGCAAGGAGTGGATCGGTGATAATAAAACCAGAAATGCCATTTGGATGAAGTGACACGCCTTGTGCTTGCACAGCATATTCCCGTCGTGATGTCCCTGTGAAATAGGTAAGCACGGTACCTGCTTCCGTAGTGCACGCTTGCAGATTTGAAACTTACTGTCATAACATGAGTCTTGGCTTTTCTTTCAAGGCCAAAAACCAGCGACAGACAGAGATAGTGGCGGGGGGAGGAGAAAAGAAAAAAAATGAAGAGAAAGGGAGGGAGGAAAGAAAAAGACATAATTCTCGTATGTGCTGTCACAGACATCAGCCCTGAGAGCCAGCTTCTGTTTTGTGTCTCCCTCTGAAAGAGGACAGAGAAATCGGAAAATAAATTGATAAACAAGTTATCAGAGCAGACTACTGCTGCTTCCTCCCTTTGAAATTTTCTTGGATTCTGAAGCCTGAGAATCTGAAAGTCGATAAACAAGATGCAATTATGTTTTGCTACACTAGGGTCACCGGTCGCTCTGAGAGGTGACTGGGAGGGAGCGAGGACTGAATTTCCCCTCGTTTCCGGTGTCCTTCACCCCCAGTGGCCATCCAGGAATAGCTGGCTGTGTGGACACGGCCGCAAGAGGAGCTCCCGCCTCCCTTCCTGAGCTGCGCTTAGCCCCCGCTGCTTGGTGTGGACGGAATGACCCCAGGGTGAACTCGTGGGATTCCCGTGTCCTGCAGCCTCTCCCAGCCCCACTGTGAATCCGGCCAGTTCTCTCACCACTGCTTCCACCCTCCTGTGTGTTCGGTGGGTATTTGTTGAATCAAACTGAGGAGAACCACAAAGGCAGAAGGAGAGGCTGGGGGTCCCAGCAGAGTAAGGGTTGAAATCAGGGCCAAGGCCCACAGCCTGGCACAAGGGCTGGCGCAGGGGGCTTCCACTCAGGCCGCCAATGCGGTTCATAGGGGCCGCTTGACCAGTGCGCCAGCTGCCCGTCTGCTCTTTATCTGTATTCAGGGTGACTGATGTAAGACGCAATTTAGGTGAACATGAGCAAGAGAAAAATGCAGGGAGTGTAAGGAGAATCAGGACGTGTTATGTACAGGTACCAACTCCCCTCAGTGGATGGAATCATCACGAACTGCAAACATGTACTAATAAAGATAAACACTTAAAAGAGAAAAGGCCTATCTGTCCCACTGCTGACATTCTTTGAGCTTTCTGAGGGTTCTTTAGCATTTAAGTTCATTTAAAGTCATTCTTCAAATAATAAATAAGTAAAAAAAATAAAGTCATTGTTCAGCCAGGTGTGGTGACACACACCTGTGATATCAGCACTTGGGAGGCTGAGGCAGGAGGATTGCCGAGAGTTTGAGGCCAGCCTGGGCTACAATAGTGAGTTCAAGGCCAGCCTGAACTACAAAGGAAGACCTTGTCTTTAAAAAAAAAAAAAAAAAAAAAAAATTCATTCATTATTCTTATAGAAATCTTTCCATTCAGATTTCCATACTCAGATTTTTTTAAAAAAAAAAAGATATAATAGGCATGAGTTAAAAAAAGAAGTGAGCCAGGTGTGGTGGCGCACACCTGTAATCCCAGTACTCGGGAGGCTGAGGCAGGAGGACCACTGTGAGTTCAAGGCCAGCCTGAGCTACATAGTGAGACCCTGTCTCAAAAAAAAAAAAAAAAAAAGAAAAAAGAAGCTAGCAAAGTATAAATTCATTCATCAAATCCCTCTCCCCCTCACCCTCCCTCCCTTGTCTCCGGGGATTGATTGCCTAGAATTCGAGTTCTTCGGGAGGCTGAGGCAGGAGGATTGCAAGTTTAATGCCAACCTGGGCAACTTAGCAAAACCTTGTCTCAAAAATATAAAAAGGGCTGAGGATGCAGTTCAGTGGTAGAGTGCTTGCCTAGCATGTACAAGGCTTGATGTTCAACCCCCAGCACTGCCCCCCCAAAAATGTGTATACACAAAAAGCCAGTGTCTCCCAGGACCCAAGAACAAGGTCTGAAATCCATCTGAAACCCGACAGGCCCCAAGCTGCCCCTGCTGCTCTCAAAGCCCCATCTGCACCCGCTTCCGGCCTCTCCTGGTCGCACATTGCCATGGCCCTCTCCACGTGGCAGAGCTGGGTCGCCAGTGGAGCCAACCACATTGCTTTGTTGGCATCAGTCCCAAGCCAGGAAGGCGTTCTGATCCATCCACAATGGGTCCGGGGTCCCTGGACAAGGGCTGTGTGACGACTCAGTGGCCTCCACAGCCACCAGGCCGGACAGGAGCAGGGCGGGCATTTCCCAGAAGGAAGGAAGGGTCCACGGGCAGAAATGGAGGCTGCCAAAGCCACGGGCACCCAGGAGCCCTTCCAGGGTGCAAGGGGACAGTGTGCCAAGAGGGGCTGCGGTGCAGGCAGCAACTCCCAAGCTTCACCCCTCACAGGCCTTGGGGTCACTTAGCCACATGAGACAGAAGCCAGAAGCCCTGTTACTTCTCCTTTCATGACACTTCACGGTCACCGTTCGCTCTCCTTGCCGTGGTCCCTGCTTCCGTCCTCATGGCTGCCCAGCTTTCCCAGCTCCATCCATTCATCAGCAGAGTCCTCCCGAATGCCGCCTGTGCAGCTTTCTTCCCCAGTGTCCCCTGGCCCCTCAGTGGGCTCAATCTGTCCCACGCCGTGGTTGGCACTGTCAGTCCCTGGCTCCGCATCCTTGGCCTTTCTGGCCTCCCCTAGCAGGAGCTCAGCGCAGGCTGCTGCCCCCCAGAGCACCCCTAACCCAGGCCCCAGCAGTGGGTCGCTGCCACCAGCGCCTTCTCCAGGCCACAGTCATTGGCCCAGGGTGGCACGGGAGCCCAGCAGACCCACAGAGGGAGACTGGAGCACCCCCCTCCTCCTCCTCCTCCTCCTCCCCTCCCCTCCCCCTGCCCCCTCCTCCTGGACATCCATGGAGAAGCCCTGAGCTCTAAGCGGCTGCTGCCAACCATTGTGTTCTCAAGAATTGCTGGAAGCGGGGCAATTTGCCTAAAAACAACTTTCTGAAAGCCAATTTCTGAATCAAATTTAAAATACAAGCACATTCGTTGACTGTTTTAAAAAAGAATATTCCTGAAATCATGTTTTTGGCAAGCCGGTCTTCTGGTGGACTGGCTGGGAGCCAGGAAGGCTGAGTCAGGACAACAAAGCCTCCATCAGAAGAAGGGGAGAAGGCAAATGGGGGCCCTCAGTGTGGCTCTGCACTCTGGGTCACCCTGGACCAACGCCTGCCACAGTTCCTGACTTTTCCCCATGTGCTCAGGCCAGCCCTCCTGGTGCCACCCAAGTTGGGTTAGGTTTCCTGTCACCCGTGGGCGTGAGCACCCTGACTCTGCAGCCAGATGCTTTTCCGAGTATTTCCACATTCCCGCCAGCCCGCACTCAGCTTGCACCAAGCCAGGGCACTTGCATTTGCCCAGATCCGCCTCGTGCTTTGCCACGGCGGGTGGCTCCTCCAGCCCCCTGCCTGACCCATGTCCCCAGCCCCTGGCCCATGTGTCCCCATCCCGGTGAGGTTCCTAAGGCCACCACAGCCCCCCACGGCCCAGCTTCCTTGGTCACCAGGATGGTGACTCACTGCAGTTTCCCAGAGGCCATCAGGAACTCCTGGTCACCCAGCCATGCTGTTTTCTGCTCCATCTGCGTCCACTGTGTCCCTTCTCTGGGGATAGCGGTCTCAGTCATAACTGTTCCCTTGTGACGTCGGCTCGGAGCCCCACCACTGCTTCTACCCCAGCCTGTCCCTGGGTCCCAGCCAGACTCGGTACACAAGGAGTGGTCTGTGGTCAGCCGGAAGAAGGGTCAGGTGCTCACCCTGCGCCAGACCCAGGGAGGTGGCCACGGTGACCCTGCAGGCTGCTAGCCTTTCGGAGACTGTCCCACCCCGCTGTGTGCTGCCTTGTTGGGCTGTTTAACATGCTGTTTATTGATTAAATGTTCATGTTTATTTCTTATCTGTTCACCTGGAACAGTAGAACTGGTGGCCTGAAGTGTCTCTAATAAAGTGATAAGAAGTCACCGACACTGCCGCGTAGCCGGTACAGTTCTACCGGCTTCACCAAAACCCCGCACCGTGAGCCTGGCCTGTGGCACGGGCACTTGACGGACAACAAAGGTGAGGCCAAGTCGCACAACCAGAGGGCCCCGAGCTGCACCCGGAGCCCTGGCGTGTCGCTCCTTGGCCGCGTGGCTGACTCTCAGGGATGCTGAGCCGGGGGACCCACAGTGCTCTAGGTCACATTCGTTCTTGCTGCACTTCCTTCCCTGAATACTTTCGTTTTGGCAGAAAGCCTCTCTCTGGCCAGCAGATCGGTGCCAGGGAAGTGTCACTAGAGCACAGGACAGTTCCTTCCCCGCCCCACACCTCCTTCTGGGCCACACAGCTCCTCAGCCAGAGGTCACCTCCCTCCCGGCCTCCCTGGCACAGCCTGCAGAAATCTCCAGCCAGCGGCCATAGGCACGGTGGCATGTGTGGGCCCTTGCAATGGCTGCATGCACGCGAGGGCACCGCACCAGCCATAAAGACCTTCGGCTGCCCCTGCCTTCCATGCCAGGTTGAGGGGGCAGGGGAGGGGCGCTAAGCCGGGCTCCCCTTGAACAGTGCTAGGCATCCTGGAGTTGGGTGCCGGGCTAGTCCCACCCCAGCAGTGATGCCCTTAACCCCTGAGCCCCAGATCCCCAGTGATGCACCAGCCAGAGACAGCTGCGCGTCTCCTCCCCTGCCCCCTGCCAGGCTGCACGGGGACAGTGGGGCTCCCAGCGAGCCTCCCCCCAGGCAAGAAGGGCACTGAAAGATGAAGCTGAAGACCCGGGTGTGGTGGCACACACCTGTAACCCCAGTGTGTCTGTGTGCTTTCCAGGGATGGAACCCAGGGCCTGGCACATGCTAGGTGAGCACTCTACCACTGAGCCACACATCCCCAGTTCCAAATGCTGTCTTTTGTTTTGTTTTTTTGAGACAGGGTCTCGCTAAGTAGTTCCGGCTGGTCTTGAACTCACTATGGAGCCCAGGTTGGCCTCCAACTGGCAGCGATCCTCCTGCCTCAGCCTCCCAAGTGCTTAAATCTCAGGCATGTGGCACCATGCCTGGCAATCCCAATGCTATCTTTTCGTAATTGCGGAAACTGAGCCCCTGAGATGGAGCACGCCTTGATCAAGGTGACATGGTGACAAAGCTAATGAATGATAAAGCTGAGATAAAAAAACAGTGCTCTTCATACTATAAGAGACTGCCTCACCCATCCATGCAAAAGACACCCATGGAGAACAGGCAGGCCCTGTCCCCAACACGGTGACCAAGCCTACCCAGGGGGCTGCCCCTTGTGCTGTCATGGACCCACTCCACGCAGGCGCCCTCCTTTATCCTGGTGGGTGATGCTCGGAAGCAGACCCTGCCCTGAGCGGCCCCGTCACACAGCACTGGGGGCTTCTGATCAGCAGCCTTTGCCAAGCCAACTCTGCTTATCCTGGAGTGGGCAGAAGCCCGGGCTCAAAGAGCTGTTTCCAGCACAGACCCAGGCACACTGGCAGGTGCTGGCGCTTTCTGTCCCTAGGCTGGGCACCTTTGTTCCCTCTGGGCCTAGGGGCATTTTGAGGACTTGTTCTTCACCTCAGGCCCATCCTCCGCTGCATGGTCCTGTTGGTCCAACAGGACCCCTCTGGGGACACCACAGGAAGACCTCTGCCCTCGCCTTGGCCCTGACCAGGGTGAACAGGCTGCCATTTTGAAATCCCAGCAAGTCTAGAATTGACACCATGGAAGCTCCAGAACCTTCCAGGCACTGGTCAATGCCCAGAGTTGGGACTTCTCAGCCTCCATGAGGAGAGGGCTGGATTGGGGTGAGGCTGAGGGGTAGGGCCTCAGGCTTGCTTTCAAACTTGAGAAGAGTCAGGTTGGGTTTCCGAGGAAGGGCTACTCCTAGACTGCTGCACACAGCCTCCCAGGCCGAGCAGTGTGAGGATGAATCGGCAGGGTGACAGGCGCCTCAGGCAGGGAAAGTAGAGGCTGTGACTCTGCACTTTTGAGCAACCTCTGGTCCCCCTCCCCCTTTGAGTATGCAACCTGTTTGTTCAGCAGTGTGTTAGCAATGTTGTAAATTCCAATTCTGAAACCAGAATTTATCTTATTTTACTTATATTTTGATACTGGTGATTGAAGCCAGGACCTTCTCCCTGAGCTACAATCCCCAGCCCTTTTTATTTTTTATTTTGAGACAGGCTATCACTAAGTCACTAAATTGACCAAGCTGGGCTTGAACTTGGGGTCCTCCTGCCTCAGTCTCCCAGAGTGCTAGGTTTACAGGTACGGGCCACCATGCCTGGCTCTGAAACGGTAATTTAAAGCAGCAACAACACCCAGAAAGCCCTTCCTCCTACTTCCTTTCTGCCGCTTTTTCTTCACTGACTCAGACGGGCAGCAGAGAAGAGGCCACATGCCCGCATGGCCTGGCCAGGGCTGTTGATGGCTCTGTGTGCACCCAACCATGGACTCCTGGGATGAGCTCCCAGTGCAGATCAGACACAAGAAAAGGGCAGGGCCATGTGACAGGTGCTGTGTGTTTCCTCCTCACAATACCCCCGAGGCCAGTACTGATACCTCGCAGATGAAGAACCAAGGCTGAGAGTGATCAAGATTCTTGCCCAGGAAGCCACACCCACTGTCATCTGTCAGGTGTCTAACCACGCCAGGGACTGGTCAAGTTCCTTTAAGACAAAGATGTCCACTGTGTGGGTGAGGAAACTGAGGCGCAGAGGGACAGAGGCAGCCCCAGTGATGGCAGCGTCTGATTCCCAAGTCTAAGCTCTCTCCAGGCCACTGGACAGCAGGCACTCCAGCCCTATCCTTGCCCCCAAGTCACCCGCACCCTCTGCCTCTAGGAAAGGAAACCCACGGACCCTCCCCTCTCAAAAGGACGCCTGTGCACCTTCATCCTGCAAAAGGGAAGGGGCCAGGTGGGGCTCAAAACCCCAAGGTCAGGAGAACAAAACTTAAACAAGTGACCGGAAGGGGCCACTTTCCCGAGCAGGTCACACTGCCAGCCTCAGGTTGGACTGCCATGCCTTAAAGGTGACAGATGTGACACCTATCTACTCATTTTCACATCACAGAAACTCTGGGACTCATGCCTGAGAACACGAACACTGACATCCCAGAAAGTAGGGTATAGAGCAGGTATGTGGGGTCACCACAGGGGGCTCCAGGGGGCATTTTAACCTCACTTCTAAGACGCTGCAAATGGCAGGGACCTTGAGAAAGCTCAGGACATTTCTAACACCAGGGAAAGGGGTGATAAGTCTTCCTGAGCTCTCTCTCCGGTCATCCTTTCAAAAACAGCCTTTCTTCATCTGGTGTTTACTCTGCTTTAATTTTTCATATCCTTTCTCTCTGACTCAAATTACATGGTATTATATGCTACCCTGTCCCACCACAAAGGTGGAGGGTCCTGTCACATGCTCACGGCTGTCCCTGTGTCTAGAACACATAGCAGCCCTCAGTTGAAAGAACGAGTGAATGTCATTTAGCCACCTCAGTATCTCCAGGAAGTGGGTGTTAAGAGTGCAGAGTCCTCCGAGCCTGAACTTGTGGCTCAGCATCGGCCACATGGAGAATCTTCAGAGCTCTGCCCTGTGGGGAGGGGACTGGGTTAGCACTGTGACAACCCCCCTATTGAGACCTGTTGAGTCTTGAGCACTGGTGGAGGAGACATAATTCCCTCCTCACCCCACGGGGACTTCATTTTTGAGAGTTTCCTGACAGGAATAGGCCAGGCCTACAGCCAGTTATAGAGGACAAGGAACTTTCTGGAAAGGGCCAGCCCGGTGATTATAGGCCATCCAGTCACTGGGTCCCAGCCTAAGCCCCCAGCCCTGTTTGGCTCGTCACTCCCAGAGAGCAGCAAAGCCACACACTCACAGGGGGAGACACTGGCAAGTGTGGTTCTGTTCCCGGCCCTAAGGATACCAAGACAGTTGGTGCGTTCAGATGAAAGGGGGCTCTCCCTGAGAAGGGCTGCCTTGCCAATCCCAGTGGGCTGTATGGAACAGGAAACCAGCCTCTGAACTCATGATTACCACTGTTGTGGAGATTAAAGACTTCCTGTCAGAGAGAGCCATCCTGAGCCAAACAACACTGAAGGCTGGCCGTCGGCCATCTTGTTGGGGTGGCTCTTGGCAGCCAGGCCTGGCGAGACTGGCTCCCTCTTCAGCTAACCTACTTGAGGCAAAGTCAAGATGCCCAGGCTGGGCCGGTGAGATGGCTCAGTGGCATAAGCACCTGCCTGGCAAGTGCGAGGTCCTGAGTTCAACTCCCCGTACCCGCATACCAAAAAAAGGGCTGCTGATATTGCTAAGCGGCATGGGCGCCTGCTGGAGCGCGAGATCCTGAGTTCGACCCCTGGTACCCACAAAAAAAAAAAAAAAAAGATGTCCAGGCCAAAAATAGTCCCTCAGAGGAGCACGGTGCCATGACCTGAGCGCTTTCTTGGCCGAGCTTGGCCATCTTAGTACAGCAGCTGCTTCAGCGCATCCAGAGGGAACAGATCCTTGCTCATTGCTGTCCCCAAGGCTTTCTGAGAATTTCTGAGGTGTGTCAGTGGGTGGAAGAGGGCACCTGGGGGAATGGCTGAAAGAAGTCTGAGGAGTAGGGAAAGGCCCCATTGAGTTAGCCATGTTTGTTCCACCATTGGCCTTAGCCAGTCAGGCCCTGGACTTCCGGCCTAGTGACCCCAACTGGCTAAAGAGCAAAATTATCTGGAGCTCCTGGTACAAAAGCAAATCTCAGGGCTCACCCTGGGTGTTCTGGCTCAATACACCTGAGGTAGGGCCTAGAAATCAGAGTCTAATACTGTGTCCGGTGCAGCTCTCAAAAACTCCTGAGGGGAGGACCACGAAGAAATGAAGGCAAGAGGGGCCAGGGATGTAGCTCAGTGGCACAGCACCTGCCCAGCAAGTGCAAGGTCCTGAGTTTGATTCCCGGTACAAAAAAAAACAAATGAAGGCAAGAGTGAAAATGCAGAAAGCTGAGGCCAGGTGGAGCCCTTTCTCCTGGTGGAGAGAAGAACCGCCCAATGACTGCAGTGCGTGTATACTTGGCAGCTGATGTCAGGTGAAAGCCCTCTGCCTAACAGCTTGTTCACCTGGCTCGCCTTGGGTGCTCCATATTCTCGGGGCTGGCCTTGCTGTAGCCCCACATGTGTGATCAATCTTCAGCTTCAGCTGCTGCCCACAGTCTAAGAAGCCCCAGACTCTTGATGCTCTGTTCTGGGCGCCTATGGCTAAGGGAGATCAGGGAAGAGGATTCTGGCCTCGATCCTGCCCGCATGACTTGGGGGAGTCACTTCACTGCTCTGGGCCTAAGTTTCCTCGTACAGAGATTGACAGTTTGTCCCCATCCTCAGAGTGTGGCTCAAGGGAGGGTGTCACCAGGACTTTCAGGCAGCAGCCATGGCCGTGGTTCCCAGGAATGCCCTGACCTTGTGGCTGGCCTCAGCTGGGAGAAGCCCCCTCGAGAAGCTCTGTAATAGCAGGGACAGCTGGTGCCGTGGATTCAGAGCCAGGCTGAGCCACACAGTTGACCTGGGTTGTCTCATTTTATCTTCACAGCAAGGTGGTGCTCACCCTTCCAACTTTCTGAAATAGAGAAATAATATCTGCCACTGGCCACATGCAGCTACTGAGCATCAGAAATACACCTGATACAGCTGAGACGATGGACTTCTACCTAAATTATGATTAGATTTAAACAGCTACATGTGGAGCCAGACATGGTGGCACACGCCTGCAATCCCAGCACTGGAGAGTCTGAGGCGGGAGGGTCACTGTGAGTTCTAGGCCAGCCTGAACTACATAGTGAGACCCTGTCTCAAAAATCATAAATAAATGAATGCAAGGTACACGTGGCTAGTAGCTACCCTATCAACAAGCACATCTCCAAGGTGTGGACTAGCATTGTTCTTCTCAGGGAGAAGATAGGATTAGAGAGGGAATGACTGGTGAGAGCTGGGACCTGAATCTAGATCTGAAGGGCTCCAGAAGCCATGCTTGTGGTGCCTGGTGCATTTGCCAGAATGCACATCCCCAGTCAGGCAGGCAGGACCCAGTCCCACGCTGCCTCTGGGAAGTTGGCTGGGACCTCTCACAACAGTGGGCGGGGGCTGCAAGGTCCTTTCAGCTCGGACACCCCAGCCCCATGTGTTGGAGTGGGTCAGGCAGAGAAGGAGGGGCTGCAGCTCTGACCCAGTCTAGGTCACAGAAGTCACCGACTCTGCCAAACCCCAGTTGCTAGATTTTGCAGGTGGACGAGGCCTCGAGGCCTCACAACACCTCGCTGACTTCAGTGGTAATTAGGCAGGAGATTAGGACATGGCAAAAACTGGCTGGGGAAGTAGGTGTGACCTGTTAATTACAAAATCCCAGGACACAGAGGCAGAGCAGTTCCCAAAGCCCTGCACGTGGACTTCTGGCAAGAACTCCACGTTTTCAATAGGATGTCCTGGGTCTGACGTCAGCCTGAGGGGTGGGATCCCAGCACCGCCTCTCAGGGCTTGCAGGTAGACGTTCTCGAGGTTTCCTTGAGATCTGGACAGCATATAAAGATGCAGACAGCATGAGGAGCCCTCTTTCGGGGCTTTCCTCATGATAGCCCACATTGCTTCCTTCAGGGTGTTTTATCTTGCTTTTTCCCTTTACTCGTCCCAAGCTTGCTCTGCAGAGCCAGTTCTCTCACGCTTCACTCTTACTTTTTCAAATAAACTTTGCAGTTACTTTTTGCTCGTTTCATCCAGTTCTTTTTTCAAAACAAGAAGAACCTGGAATCTAACTCCAGACAGAGAGACGAGTAACCCAGAACCTGGTAATATTTAATTGGTGAGCCACTTTTAGAAGGAGCTACCCAATAACGATATTGTACCCATTTACCAATGAAGAAACGGAGGTTCGGCGTGATGACAAACACATCCAAGTGCCCACCACATAGTGAGTGGCAGGACTGGGAACTGAACGCAGATCTACGCTTTACCCTGGCCACGTGTGTCTGGGGTTGAGCCGCGGCCCCACAGACACATTCATTTTTATTAGTCTGTTATCAGATATCTTATTTCTAAAAAGTGGCTCACTGACTACACCCAGTACTGGATTGCTCACCTCTCCTTTTGGAGTTGGATTCCAGGTTCTTCTCCCCTTGAACAAAGAACTGAATGAGACAAGCAAAAGCAGTGGCAAAGTTTATTCTAGAAAGTGAAAGTGAACAGTAGGAGAGAAACTGGCTCTGCAGAGAGAGCTTGGGCTGAGTAAATAGAAAAACAGGGAGAGAGCAAAGATAAAAATACACGCTGCATCTGGGAAACAGAGGGAGGACTATCAGAGAAAGTTAGAGCCTAAACCTTCAAGGCATCCATGTGTCCTTTCATGCTGTCCAAATCTGGAGGAAATCCATGAGAACTTTACATCCGGGTTCTGGGAGGCCGTGCTGGGATCCCACGCCTCAGGGTGACGTCAGGTCCAGGCCGACCTATTGAAAGCCCGCTGGAGCTCTCCCGAGAAATCCACGCGCAGGGCTTTAGGGCTGCGCATGTGTTCCAGGATCTTGGTAATTAACTGGTCACGCCCACTTCCCCAGCCAGTTTTTGCCATGCCCTAATCTCCTAACTGGAAGCCATGTTCTTTTTCTTTGAGACAGGTTTTGCTATGTAATTCAGGCTGGCCTTGACCTCCCGGCAAGCGCTGGAATTATAGGTTTGCACCACCATGCCCAGCTAGTCCAAATTTACATTCCTCGGGGGAGTTGGTACGCCTGTATAACACATTTTAATTCTTTTTCATCCCTTTCTCCCTGTCCTCCCCCTCCCTCAGTCTCTTGGTCCCCTTCCCATTTAAGAAAGATCTCTCTTATCTATCTTTTATTTTGCTCTTATAAATTTGGGTTTCACATATAAGAGAAGCCATGTAATATTTAAGTTTGTGTGTCTGATTTATTTCACTTAATATTATGGTCTCAAAGTCTATCCATTTTCCTACAAATGACTCGTTTATTTATGGCAGAATAGAACTATTGTGTATAAATACATTTTCTTTATCCACTCATCTGTTGATGGACATACAGGCTGTTCCCAAGATTTAGCTATTATGAGTCTACTGCTATAAACATGGGTACTCATATATTACTATAATATGCTGTCTTTAACTCTTCAAGAAGATACATAGGGAATAGTTTGTTCAAATGGTATTTCTTTTTTTAGCTTTTTGAGGAATCTCCAACTGATTTCCATAGTGATTGTACTACTTTACATTCCCACAAACAATGTAGAAGAGTTTCTTTGCCCTGTCCCCTGAAACCCCACCAGCATTTGTTATTATTTGATTTTTTGATGATAGCCATTCTTTCTGGAGCAAAATGGAATCTCAGTGTTGTTTTTTGGTTTTTGGTTTTTTTGAGACAGTGTCTCACTATGTAGCCCAGGCTGGCCCGAACTCACTGTGATCCTTCTGCCTCAGCCTCCTGAATGCTGGGATCACAGGCATGCACCACCACACTCGGCTTCAGTGTTGTTTTAATTTGCATTTCACAGCTGGGTGTGGTGGTGATGCCTGTAATCCCAGCACTTGGAAGGATTAGGGAGGAGGATCACTGAGTTTCAGGCCAGCCTGCACCACATAGTGAGTTCAAGGCCAACCTGAACTACATAGGCAGACCCTGTCTCAAAAATCCAAAATCAACAACAATGAATAAAATTCCAGTGATATTGAACATTTTTTTGTGTATTTATTGGCCATTTGTACTTCTGAAAATCATCCGGGACTCATTTGGCTGGAAGTCGGCTTTGACCTTGCTTTAACCCCACAGGGACTCTGTCCTCCTGCCAAAGGCCCTCCAGGTGTCCTCTCCAGGCCACTACAGCCTGGTGCACAGCAGCCTCTGGCAGGAAACTCCAGGGGAGGAGGGAGGAGCACTGTGGGGGTTCTGCACTTGCTGTCCTCGCCCCCAACCTACCGCACCCAACTGTAGCCTCAGGCTTGGTCCCGGAGAGCCACACTGCAGGGCACAGTCCCCTGAACCAGACTCCAAGTCCTGGAAAAAGCTTGCAGGATGTGTCCCACGCATCCACGTGGTGAGTGAGAATGTCCCTGTCACACGCAGGGCAGAGCCCACCACCTGGTGAGGACTTTGGAGACCACAGCAGGGCCACACACGTGCTCTTGTGCACAGGTGGCCGGGGGGACCTGGTGACTGGACCCCAGCAGTGCTGTGACCAGAGAGGATCCCCCTCATCCCCAGGGCTGCGGGGAGGAGGTCCAGGAGTCCCCGGCTAGAAACATGCTCTCTGCTTCCATCGCTGTTGCCCCCGGGGATCAGCAGGACTCCTGCAAGGGCCTCACTGGACCCACATACACACCTGCCATGCACACCTACCATGCACACCCAACTATACATTCACCTGCTGTCACGACACTCACACTCACACACACCGTGCTCACGTGTGTTCTCACATGCATTTCCACAGCCTCAGCCACACGATCCACACACTTACACACCTACACTCACGCTCACACACGTCTACACTCACCTCTACATATCCACGAGACTCAGCCTGGATCTTAGCCAGGGCAAGGCTTTGTCCCTTTGTTGTCCCCAGGAAGCAGGCCCTGCCCCTCCTGCCCTCGCACACAGCCAAGACAAAGGGAGGTGGTGCAGTGTCTGGGCCCACACCTGGGGAGGTCCTGGCCTTGGCCTGCTGGCCCAGCCCACGCTGGAAATCTCAGGAGCCTCTGGTGCTTGTCCCTGCCACTGGGCTCAAGCTCAGTCAGGGGTGGACACCCCCACCATCCCCGGTCTGGGCTGGGGCTGTGTGCAGTTCCTGGTGAGGGAGAGACAGGGGGACAGGATAGAACCCAGGGCATTGAACATGCCACATTCTGGCTTCTCGGGATTGTGACAGACATGCGGATGGAAGATCCTGACAAAGACGGCTCTCTCTCCAGCACAGGCCCTGGCAGGCTTAGCCCTGTGTCCCCGTACAGTCAGGAGGCCCAGCCCCTAACAAGAGCCTGGGAACGTTTTCCAGCCTGGTCGGCTGGAGATCCTGAGCACCCCCAGGGTCTTGCAAACTGCAAACCAGCCTCTCCAGCTGCTCCACCAGCCCAGGAAACCTCCTGCCCTCTCCTGGCCTCTGAGCTCATCTTTGAGATGGGGACTAAAAGCCCGGGTTGTGAGTGCTCCGGGGTGTCTGTGAGGCAGCCGACCTCCAGGCCCTGCCCGCCCCCTCCAGATCTTCTCCCAAAGCCCCAAGTTGGCAGTCCTCATCCCGAATGGGCCTTCTTCCTGCTCTGCCTGATGGTCCAGGCCACTTTGAGCACAGGCCTAGCAGTGTGGTCCTACAAGATAATACAGGGGAAAGGCTAGATATCAAACAGCAAGTTTGTGTTCCCTGAAGTTGAAGAATGAATTTTAAGAAACAATGGAGGTTAAGAGTAGGAAAATTTATTGGAGAATAGGAATGGGGAATGGAGAATAGGAATAGCTCTTGAGAGAAGGAGGGGTCCCGAATGGGTTGCCAAGGAGCCCACCTCTCAAAGGAAGTTTTATAGAGCAAAATCATGAGGCGGGTACAACATGGGTCAACCAATAAGATTGCAAGTATAGTCGCTTGGGTAATACTGATCCAGTGGTAGCACGGGAACATGAGTGACATCAGTACCCTTGGTCGATAATCTAGTCTTGGCCTTGCCTTGTCTTCAGTCTTAGCAGTCTTAGTCTTGTAGTCTTAGTAGGTGAGAGAGGATGACCCACCCCAATGAGATAATGGGAAATCTCAAAAGGGTGATGCAATAATCCCAAACCTCTGTTCATCCCTTAGGGAAGTGTGTAAATCTGGTCATTGTGACTTTCATCTTCAGATGCCTCCAGCCGCAGTCCTGATGGATTCTCCTCTCCTGCACTGACTCCCTCGAGGGCCCGGCCCCGTCTGACTGCCTACTATATTTCTACCTAACTTAGCTGTCTGTAATACTACAAATGGCCCCATCTCTTCAGTGGTCCCGGATCCCCGCGGGCCAGCGTCCTAACCCTGGATTCCCCGCTGCTCTTGGACGTCCTCACACCTTCCCTCGCTCCTACCTGATGGTGCTCAAGCTAAGAGCCCAGTGGAGTGGGCAGGAAGCTTCTGCGTCCACTCCTACAGCCCCTGCGGCTCCCTGCAGTGCCTGCTGTAGACTCCTTCATGGGACTCCAAGTCTACACCTCCGGTCAACCCTAATTGCTCAAGCGTGAGGGCTGCTGGCCTCTGAGCTGGGGAGCATGATGAAGGAAACAGACTGACAGGGAACAGCAGCCAGAGGGGTAGGCAGGAAAATGGGGCCTTCCAAGGTCACCCACCAAGCCCAGCGTGGTGGCACACACCTGTGACCCCAGCACTCAGGAGGCTGAGGCAGGAGGATCACCAAGAGTTTGAGGCCAGCCTAGGCTACACAGTGAGTTCAAGACCAGCCTGAACTGCATAGTAAAACCCTGTCTCTAAATAATAATTAATAATAATAATATTATTATTATAATAATTGAAGTCATCCACCATTGTCCCATGGCTTTGTAGCTGGCTCTGGGACCCAGCTGGCAAGACACCCTGAGGAAGCCCAGGCCTTCTCTGTGCCCACCACCATCCCAGCTTCAGCCTGGCCCTAGGATTAACTGGCATATTCCTTTGTTTACTCTGGAAGTAAGCTCCTTACACTGAGAGGCCTCTCCCCATCCCTTGCCAGGCTGTCTGGGTCTTCTGGTTTTTTGGGCTTTTCTTTTCTTTTTTTTTTTTTGGTTGGTTGGTTGGTTTTATGAGACAGGTTCTCACTATGTAGTTCATGCTTGTCTTGAACTCACTATATAGCCCAGGCTGGCCTGGAAATCTCAGCAATCCTCCTGCCTCAGCCTCCAAAGTGCTGGGATTATAGGCATGCACCACCACACCTGGCTATGCCCTTCTTCTAATGATTATGCTTATAAAACTGTGAGTTTTCAGGCTGTAAAAGGCAGAAGTTGGCTGCTCAGAAACTGTGGGCAAAAGTGACAGTATGTAGCTGTTGGAGAGAAAAGAGGCAATGGTGGCTCGGTGCTTATTTAGAGTGAGTGGACAGTTGAGTGGTGTTGCTTTGTGTCTTGATGTCCCCCCAAAGCTTCATTCAGTCATGGGGGGACTTTTCCAGAAGTGGCTGGATCTAGAGTGTGTGACACTGTAATTGATTCATGATGCATGCTAGGTTCAACGGCACTAGGATTAAGGGTGTGAGTGCTACCCACCCTAAGTAGCCTGGGCAACATAAAAAGGCAGAAAGACACCTTTAAGGTCCCTTGTTGCTTTGCTACCTTCTGTCAGCCATGAACTGTTGCCCATCTGCCACGTGCCACTCTCCCTTGGAGCCATCTGATGAAGGACTGAAACCTCTATAAACTGTGAGCTAAATAAACCTTTCTTCCCTTAACTTGGTGCTGGGTATTTTGTCTCAGCAATGAGAGAAAAGTAACTAAAACAAGTGGGAATGGCAGTGGGCTTGGGGTTACTCTAGTTCTCACCCTTCTGCAAAACCTCCCAGAAGAATGCCATTTGATGCTGGTCTCTCCTATCCTTCAACAATCCCTGATATTCCTCTACAACAGCTTGGTGGTAGGAGTGCGTATGTGTGTGAATATATCAATAATTGTAAAACTTTGTTTAGTTCCATTCAACAGAGTCATCAAATTCTTCTCAAGGGCCTCCTAGGATGGATGTATGAATGAGAGACAGTCATTAGTCTCAAGCTCCTGCTCAGCAGGTCTGGAACACAAGAACCCAAGAGTCCCCTGCTGAACAAGCCTGGTCTATTGTGAAACTCTACAGGGAAACAGCAATTCCAACTCCGTAAAGACAAGCATGGTCAGTCACCATCACGGCCACAGCCCAGGCTCAGTGCCCCACACAGAGACACAGAACAGGGGCTCCAGGAAAGGAATGTGAACCGCGAGTGCTTAACATGAGTAGATTTCAAAACACCAAAAAATTAAGCCAGGCGCGGTGGCGCACATCTGTAATCCCAGCACTCTGGAGGCTGAGGCAGGAGGATCGCCACGAGTGTGAGGTCAGGTACATAGGCTACATAGTGAGTTCAAGCCCAGACTGAAAATTATAATGAGACTCTGTCTCAATAAAAAAAAAAAAAAAGCAGGAACATAAAATACCAAAAATCAGAGCATAGACACCTAAAATACGAAACTAGACCCAACGGAAATGGAATTAATTCAGGGAACTGCAACATTATTTTCATTTTTGACTTTAGGGAGATCCAAGAAGATATGGATTGCACCTAATGACCAAAAACAGATTGATGGGAAAAGAGGCAGCTAACGAAGAAAGGTCTTGGGAATTAAAATGACCATTATAGAGATAAAACACTTAATGCAAGGACCAGAACAAAAAGACAGCTCAATCTCCTGGCATACGTGCCCAAAAGAGAGAAATGGAGACAGAGAATCAGTCTAAGAAAAGCCCTACATCCAACATAGAAAATAAAGGGGAAGTGAGATAGCTCAGCGGCATAAGCGCCTGCCTGGCAAGTGCAAGGTCCTGAGTTCGACTCCCAGTACCCACATACGAAAAAAGGGCCGGTGATATCGCTCAGCAGCACGGGCGCCTGCTGGTGCGCGAGGTCCTAAGTTCGACCCCCGGTACCCACAAAAAAAAAAAGAAAGAAAATAAAGGGGAAGAAACTATAAAAGAAATAATGAAAATTTCCCACATCAGCAAAAAAAAAAGACAAAAAAAAAAAAAAGACTCAAACCTCCCAGTTTAAAATGGTCTAGTAGGGCCGGTGAGATGGCTCAGCGGCATAAGTGCCTGCCCGGCAAGCATGAGGGCCCGAGTTCGACTCCCGGAACCCACATACGAAAAAAGGGCCCGTGATATCGCTCAGCGGCACGGGCGTCTGCTGGTGCGCAAGGTCCTGAGGTCGACCCCCGGTACCCACAAAAAAAAAAAAAAAAAAAAAAAAGGTCTAGTAGAGCCAAGCGGGGTGGCACACACTAGTAATGCCAGTACTCAGGAGACTGAGGCAGGAGGATCGCTGTGAGTTCAATGCGAGGATAGGGTGTTTAAGGTCAACCTGAATACATACCAAGACCTTGTCTCAAAAAAAAAAAAAAAATTAAGTAAAAGACCAAGCAAGTACTCTGCAGGATGAATGGGGCAGGGTGGGGGGTGGGACACAAATCCCTCTCCACTAAATTACCTTCCTATGCAAATTCTATGGATCTTTGGCCACAGACCACTAGCAGCCCCCAGCTGCTGGATTGCTAATGACGGGTGGCTCAGGTGAGCCTTGAGGGCCTCTCTGCCGGCCTAATAGGGCAGAAGCAGGCTTGTTGAGACAGCATCCTTCCCCAGCTTGCTTTTTCTAAGGGCGAGAAAAGCAAATAGGCTGCAGCTTGCTGATGAATTTATATCCCGTCTGCCGCTCCCCAGTCACTGCCCCCCCACACTGAGTAAGTGACTTTATAACCTCCCTCGGAGAGGATAAAAACATAGATGGAGCCATGCTGTCTGGGTTTGGGTCCCAGCTCTGCCTTTTAATAGCGTGAGCAACTTACTTAACCCCAGCACCGCCTCAGCTTTCCCATACATAAAGTGGGGACGTAAACAGCGCCTGCCTCAAAGCGCCACTGGGAGGACTCAGTGCTGGGTATCTCTGAAGGACTTAGAACAGCACCTGTTCTGAGAATGAGCACTAGACAAGCAACTGCAGTTATTTGCTATCATTATGTAAAGGCACAAAAGCATGAGAAAAATGGCAAAGTTGCTTCCAGGTGATCAGCAAGCAGAAGGGTGGGCTGCACAGAGGAGAGCTGGGTTTCTGTGTCCGTCGGGGATGTTGAGGGTGACAGGGACCGGAATCCATGGAGAGTTTCTCTGGGGTGGGCCGAGGGTACCAGGCTGACCTCACCCTGACTCGCTCACTATTGGTGGCCCCTGCATGCATGTGCATCACTCGGGTCCTGCGCACATACGTAGCCATTCTAAACAAGCCATTCTAAACAGCTGGCCAGGCTGGATGAGTGCTTGTCCCCATGGTGACGGTCAACCCTCCCGTCATCTGCTAAAAGCGCCAGAGAACAGAAGGATAGGGAGGCCCCTCTACACCTGCGCTCATCTTGAGACTTAGGGGGCAGTAAACTGTCCTCCTCTCTTCACACTGCCTCAGGGGGCCGGAGCCTGCCGAGTCCTGCGGGATTCAGCTGGCATTACAGCTGAGCCAGGGGCTGTCCTGGTGACAGTGCTCTTCTGACACAGTAACGGAGACTGGGGAGGGACTCTGGATGTCCTTGATTTATTTATCTGGAGCCTGAAGCAGGAGAATTGATGTGAGCTCCAGGCCAGCCTGGGCTACATAGTGAATACAAAGCCAGCTTAAAACACATAGCATGACCTGGTTTCAAAAAAAAAAAAAAAAAAAAAAAAAGGGCTGTAGAGATGGCTCAGTGGCGTAAGCGCCTGCCTGGCAAGCGTGAGGGCCTGAATTCGACTCCCAGAACCCACAAACGGAAAAAGGGCCGGTGATATAGCTCAGTGGCACGGGCGCCTACTGGCATGTGAGGTCCTGAGGTCGACCCCCGGTACCCACACACACACAAAAAAAATTGGCAGTCTAGAAACTTCCAGGAAGATGGCGGAGTGGTGAGCAGCAGAGGAACAGCCTCTCTGAGATTTGGGATCTAGGCGCTAGAATACAGCAACATGAGGAAAATAAGGAGGGAAGTGGGTCCCCAAGACTCAGCAAGGATCTGAAGTGAGAACTGAAGCCCACAGGAAGAGGGAAGAGAGAGACCTCAATGCAGAAGAAGGAGGTGGCAAGTGGCGCTTTCTCCCTGAGCCCTGACTCACTGTGTGGGAGGGGTGGCTCAAGTCCGCAGATGCACGGTGACTGCTGCTGACCCCAGAGGCCTCAACAGAGAGACACACCAGTGGAACAGAGCAGTGGATGCAGCAGACTTCAGTGGCTGGAGAGTTATTTGGGTTCAGATGTCCCCCCAGGGGAGGGTGATTGGCCGGTAGCCATCTTGGAGAGGGGCCAACTGAGCTCAGAACTCAGAGCAGCTGCGGGTTGGCTCCATGTAGAGGCTCCCACTGTCACAGTGAGGTGGAACTGGGTTCAGGGAGGTCAAGGAGCCGAGTTCAAGCTGGCAGGAGGCATGTGGAGTGTTGCAGGCTGAGCAAATCAGGTTCCACCCTCACAGCCAGAAACCAGCCTGAACTTCAGTGGAACTAAAGAGGCAGGCTAGCTGGACAGGGTGGCACACCCCTGTAATCAAAGGACTTGGGAGGCTGAGGCAGGAGGATCTCTGTGAGTTTGAGGCCAGCCTGGGCTACACAGTGAGTTCAAGGCCAGTCTGAACTATATAGTGAGACCCTGGCTCAAAAAACCAAAATAAATCATACAGTATAGCTATTATTCACTACCCTCCCATAAATCTACAGCTGACTCAGGATTATTCAACACAGATCCATACAGTCAGCCCACTCTACCAGTGACAGCAGAGACATGCCCTGAAGTGGACATATTTTTTCTTCTTTTCCTTTTTTCTTTCTTGTTTTTTTGATTTTGATTTTGTTTGTTTTTCTTTTTTCTTGATTATTCGTTCTTGTTTTTACAAAAGTGTGAACATTGTTTCTAGTTTTTCTTGTTCTGTGTTCTGTTCTTCTTTTTCATCTTTCTTTGCCTCCTATCTTCTTCACCAGTTTCACAAATTTGTGTGTAATCTTTCTCCATCCTCCACCCTTGCTTCTAATCTCTTCCTTTTCTTCTATTTTTCTTTTTCCCCCAACTCCTTTTTAAATTTTCTCCCCTGAGGCTGAAATTGCCATATTGAGGGCACATTTACTGTATACAATTTTCTGGTTTGTTTTAGATTTTGTTATGTAACCACAAATCTAGTTCATACAGTTAAAGGTGGCAAATTAATAGTTACCACAGTTTGTCATTTTCTAGGCTGGGTTTGATGCTATTGTTACTGTTGATTGTACTACTTTAGCCAAGGTGACATAATTATTCTACTCAGTTGTTCTTCCTGGTATGCCAAAAGTGAGATTATGTAAGGGTCATAAACAATACTATAGGCCACTGGCGAAGAACCAGGGGCTAGGCCAAAGAGCAACTTCTCATCCCCAAGAAAGTGAAGAGGTAAGATCTTGCAACAGATTCAAAATCCAAAACCAGACTACACCTGGAAGACACCTCTGAGAAGCAGTCATTTCCTAAGGATGTTAAATACTAGCAATAAAGCTACTTGCCATAAGAAACAAAAGCATCAACTCAGGAATAAAACTAAAAATAGAAAATGAGAAGACATTTAAGCAAGATGCAACCACAGACTTCCAGCTCACCAAAGGCAAACCAAGGGGGCAATGAGGTGGAACAATTCAAAAGCCACCCACCTGGACTCTCTAAACCGGTAACAGCAGAAGTAACAAAGCAGATGAGTGAGGCTCTAGGAAAATTCAACTCAGAAATAATCTCTCAGATAATTACAGAGATGGTGACCATAATGAAAGACATGCTTAGTGACTCTAGAGCAGATATAGATAAAAAAAAAAATAGAGGTACTTAGGAAAATGATGGAAACCATGGATGCTCAACATAGGAAAGAAATGGAACCCATGGAACAGATTCAAACAGATATCTAGGAGATTAAAATTCCACTGAATGTATCCGCAGAAGAATGAGCCAATGTGAGGACAGAATCTTGGATATAGAAGACAGGATTGTAGTTAGCGATCATGAAAAGAAAGATTTCTTGGGCCGGTGAGATGGTTCAGTGGCTTAAGCACCTGCCCGGCAAGCGTGAGGGCCTGAGTTCGACTCCCGGAACCCACATACGAAAAAGGGGCCGGTGATATCGCTCAGTGGCACGGGCGCCTGCTGGCACGCGAGGTCCTGAGGTCGACCCCCCGGTACACCCCAAAAAAAAAGAAAGATTTCTTAAAAATAGCAAGGGACCATAAAAAACCAATCCAACAGCTGCTAGATGACGCAAAGAAGAATAACATAAGCTTGATCAGAGTCTGTGAAAAAGCACAAGATAGCACAAATGACATAAAAAAACCTGTTCACAGAAGTCATGGCAGAAAACTTCCTAAGCATGGAAAAAGAATTTGACATACAGTTAACTGAGGCATATATAACACTAATTAGCCATGACCAAACATAAAAATCTATACCACGGCATATAATGGTCAAGATCCCAGAAATTCAACACAAGAACAGAATATTAAAAGCTGTTCCAGAAAAGAAACAAATCACCTACAAAGGACAATCCATCAGAATCACAACAGATTTCTCAACACAAACCCTCAGTCAAGTAGAGCTTGGAGTGAAGTATTTCAAGCCCTAAAAGAAAACAATCTTCAACCCAGATTGATGTACCCCACAAAACTATCTTAAAAATTGATGGAGAGGGCCGGTGAGATGGTTTAGCGGCGTAAGCGCCTGCCTGGCACGCGCGAGGGCCCAAGTTTGACTTCCAGAGCCCACATATGAAGAAAGGGCTGGTGATATTGCTCAGCAGCACAGGCGCCTGCTGGCACATGAGGTTCTGAGGTTGAGCCCCAGTACCCACAAAAAAAAAAACTGATGGAGAAATAAGATACTTCCATGGCGAAGAACACCTGAAGAAATTCATGACTACAAAATCAGCACTCTAAAGTGTCCTGAAGGACATTCTAAAAAGAGATAATGAGGACTACAACTCCATGAACCCTGCTGTAGTCAGGGTTTGCATGGGAATATAGTTAATACAGAACACATAATTTATGGCATTATTTTATAATATTCACCCAAAAAGTCAAATGAAGAAGAGAGCAGGAGATCTGTCCATGCACCAGAGACCCAAGGAATCCAGCTGAGGGCCTGGATCCCACTGCAATGTCCTGCATGAGTCCAGCTGGAGGCCTAGAGCCTCTGGCAATGTCTCATACAAGTCTGTATCAGGAATCTGCACTGGGAAGGCCCAAAGGTTGGTGGTGGAAGCTAGAAAGTCTGCATCCAGTGAGATGAAGGATCTGTGCCAATAGGCACAGGGATCTGCACTAAAGCCAAGAAGTGACACTAAAGGTAAGGACCAGAGCTCCCCTGAAAAGAACCACAGCCATCCTCAACAACAGTGAGGACCCGAGCTCCTCCGATGATGAGAACAGCTTACTTCACATCAGGAAAACCAGCATGACTAGCTTCTCCAGGAGAATCAACAGCACCACCCTTTCCCCTACAGTTCTCATTTTATGCTGTTGGCAACAATCCTCAGGTGGGCTTTCCATACCCAGGACCATGCTGGTTCAGTTACAAGTGTTACAAGTAGATCATTAGTTAACCTACCACAAACCCCAACAGAATGAATCCACCAAGCAAAGCAAGGAATTAAACAGAGTAGGGGAAAAGGGGACAAACAACAGGAAAATAACATGACAAGAATAAGTCAATACATATCAGTTATAACCATCAAAGTAAATGGTCTCAATACACCAATCAAGAGAAACAGACTGGCAGAATGGATCAAGAAGCAAGACCCAACAGTATGCTGCATACAAGAAACAGTTTTCATTCAAAAAGAAATTCTGAAAGTCAAAGGATGGAAAACAATACTCCATGTGACAGGAACCCAGAAAAAGGCAGGGGTAGCTGTTGTATTTGCAGACAAAGTGAATTTCAAACCAAGACTGATTAAGAGAAACAAAGAAAGTCACTACATCCTTGTAAAGGGGACAATCCAAGAGGAAGAGATAACAATCATAAGTATATATGTACCAAATACCACCACACCCAACCATATAAAACAAATATTACTGGACATGAAAAATCAAATAAGTACTAATACAACTGCAATGGGGGAACTTAATACCCTCCTATCACAAATAGACAGATCAACTGGACAAAAAATCAACAAAGAAATATTAGAACTAAACCAAACTTTTGAACCAATGGACTTAGTAGATGTCTACAGAATGTTCCACCCCACAATATCAGAATACACGTTTTTCTCAGCTGCACACAAGATGTTCTCCAAAATAGACCACATACTAGCTCATAAAACATGCTTAAGTCAGTGCAAAGGAATTGAAATTATCCCATGCATATTATTAGACCATAGTTCATTGATATTGGAAATCAGTGGCAAAAGAGACTACAAAATTTATTAACACATGGAAGTTAAATAACACCCTCCTGGACAACCAATGGGGCAAAGATGAAATTAAAGAAATTAGATGGTTTCTACAATTAAACAATAATGCCAATACAACACATAGGAACTTATGGGATGCATTGAAAGCAGGCCTATGAGGGAAATTTATAGCAGTGGATTCTCATATCAGAAAAACAGAGCAAGCTCAAATAAACAACCTAACGTTGACCATCAATCTTCTCAAAAAAGAACAGAAAGGTAAGCCCCGTGCTCCTATGAGGGAGAAAATAATAAATATCAGAGCAGAAATTAATGCAATGGAGACTAAGAAAACAATGCAAAGAATCAATGAGTCAAAGAGTTGGTTCTTTGAAAGATTAAATTAAATTGACAAACCCTTACCCAAACTTATCCTGCACAAAAAAGAAAAGACTCGAATCCATGCAAATGGGAATGAAAAGGGTGAAATCACAACAGATCCTACGGAAACCTACTTTGAGAACCTGCATTTTAAGATGGAAAACACAGAAGAGTTGGACAGATTTCTAGTGCATATGAATTACCAAAGCTGAATCAAGATATAAAAATGGTAAATAAACCAATATCAGTCAATCAAATTGAAGATGTAATTAAAAACCTACTGACAAAGAAAAGCCCAGGCCCTGATGGATTCACTGCTGAATTCTACAAGAAATTTAGAGAAGACCTAATACCACTACTTCTCAAACTCTTTAATGAAATTGAAAGGGAAGCAATACTCCCAAATTCATTCCTGGAAGCAAGCATTACCCTGATACCAAAACCAGAGAAGGACCCAACTAAGAAAGAGAACTACAGACCAATCTCCCTAATGAATATAGATGTAAAAATCCTCAATAAGATACTGGCAAACAGAATCCAGCAAATCATGAAGAAGATTATACACCGTGACCAAGTTGGATTCATCCCAGGGATGCAGGGATGGTTCAACATACGTAAATCAATAAATGTAATACACCATATTAACAGAACCAAGGACAAAAATCACATGATCATCTCAATAGATGCAGAAAAAGCTTTTGACAAAGTCCAGCACCCATTCATGATAAAAACCCTACAGAAAATTGGAATAGATGGTCTTTATCTCAATCTGATAAAAGCTATCTATGACAAACCAACAGCCAATATCATACTAAATGGACAAAAACTGAAAGCTTTCTCTCTAAAATCAGGAACAAGACAAGGATGTCCACTGTCCCCACTCTTACTCAACATAGTCCTGGAAACTTTAGCCAGAGCAATTAGACAAGAGAAAGAAATAAAAGGAATAAGGACAGGAAAGGAAGAAGTTAAATTATCATTATTTGCAGACAACATGATACTCTACGTAGAAGACCCCAAAAACTCCACTAAAAAAATTGCTAGATTTAATAAGCAAACTCAGTAGTGTAGCTGGATACAAAGTCAGCACTCAAAAATCAATAGCCTTCCTGTACATGAATAACAAACTCACTGAGAGAGAAATTAGGGAAACAACACCTTTCACAATAACATCCAAAAAACTGAAATATCTAGGCATCAATCTCACAAAGGATGTAAAAGACCTCTACACTGAAAGCTACAGTACTCTGAAAAAGGAGATTGAAGAGGATATCAGAAAATGGAAAGATATCCCTTGCTCTTGGGTCAGAAGAATCAATATAGTGAAAATGGCCATACTTCCAAAACTGTTATACAGATTTAATGCAATTCCGATCAAAATTCCAACAACATATCTCACAGAAATAGAGAAAACAATCCTAAAATTCATCTGGAACCAGAAGAGACCTAGAATAGCAAAGGCAATTCTGGGCAACAAAAGCAAGGCAGGGGGCATCACAATCCCTGATTTGAAAGTATACTATAAAGCTACTGTGATAAAAACAGCGTGGTATTGGCAAAAAAAACAGACCTGAAGATCAATGGAATAGAATAGAAGATGCAGAAACAACTCCAGACATACTAAGCCACCTTATCTTTGACAAAGGTGCCAAACACATTCACTGGAAGAAAGATAGCCTCTTTAATAAATGGTGCTGGAAAAATTGGCTCTACACATGCCAAAGATTAAAATTAGACCCATATCTTTCACAGTGCACTAAACTAAATTCAAAATGGATCAAAGAACTAAATATTAAAACAGAAACATTAAATCTCCTGGAAAATAGAATAGGTAAAACTCTTGAAGACATTGGTGTAGGCAAAGACTTTATGAATAAAACCCCTATCGCACAGGAAGTATCACAAAGAATCAACAACTGGGATCTCATCTTATTAAAAATCTTTTGCACAGCAAGAGAAACCACCAACAGAGTGAAGAGACAACCCACAACGTGAGAAAAAATGTTTGCCAGCTGTTCCTCAGACAAAGGATTACTATCGAGAACATACAAAGAACTCAAAAAAATCAGACCTCCCAAATTTATTTATTTATTTTTTTTAATTATTTTTTAAAGAGAAGAAAAAAAACAAAACAAATCAAAAGAAGAACAAATTTTCAAAACAACATAATAGGAGGGTAACAATGGTTAATACATTACGTATTACTATCTTTAAGTTAGTTATTCAGGACACCAGACATTAGCATTCAATTGTCCAAACATTATTGGCACAAACCTTACTCTTCAATGAACTAAGTAAAAATGGTAGTGTATCTATCTTAACCATCTTATATATATATATACAATTTTTTTCCCTTTCCCTTCTTTCTTTTCCCTATTCCAGTCTCTCTTTCCTTTTGACCAGTTTCTTTTTGATTCACCATATCTATTGTACATTTTGGATCTTATTTACTCTTTCAGTTTCTCATACTAGAGAGATAATACGATGCTTACACATGTGCTTCTGGTTTATTTCACTTATGAGTATTTTCTCGAGTTGCATCCATTTACCTATAAAAGTCTCCAGTTTATCCTTCTTTATGGCTGAATAGTACTCCATTGTATAAAAATACCACATCTTTCTTATCCATTCCTCAGTTGATGGGCATTTGGGTTGTTTCCAAGATCTGGCTATTACAAATTGTGCTGCTATAAACATGGGTGCACATATATCGCTGTGGTACGATGTTTTTAATTCTTCTGGGAAGATGCCCAGAAGGGGAATAGCTGGGTCAAATGGGACCTCCAACCCTAGTTTTCTGAGGAATCTCCACACTGACTTCCACAGTGGCTGTACCAGTCGACACTCCCACCAACAGTGAAGAAGGGTTCCTTTTTCCCCACAGCCCCTCCAGCATTTGTTATTAGTTGATTTCTTAATAGTAGCCATTCTTTCTGGGGTGAGATGGTATCTCAGTGTTGTTTTAATTTGCATCTCTCGAATGACTAGTGATGTTGCACATTTTTTTGTATATTTATTTGCCCTTAGTATTTCTTCATCTGAGAAATGTGTATTCATCTCAGATGCCCATTTTTGGAGTGGGTCTTTAAATTTGAGACCTCCCAAATTTAAAGACCCAATCCAAAAATGGGCATCTGAGATGAATAAACATTTCTCAGATGAAGAAATACAAATGGCAAATAAATATATGAAAAAATGTTCAACATCACTAGTCATTTGAGAGATGCAAATGAAAACAACACTGAGATTTCATCTCACCCCAGAAAGAATGGCTATTATCAAGAAGTCGACTAATAACAAATGCTGGAGGGGCTGTGGGGAAAAAGGAACCCTTCTCCACTGTTGGTGGGAGTGTCGACTGGTGCAGCCACTGTGGAAATTCATGTGGAGACTCCTCAAAAAACTAGGATTAGAGGTCCCATTTGACCCAGCTATTCCCCTTCTGGGTATCTTTCCAGAAGAATTAAAAACATGGTACCACAGCGATATATGTTCACCCATGTTTATAGCAACACAATGTGTAGTAGCTAGATCGTGGAAACAACCCAAATGCCCATTAACCGAGGAATGGATAAGAAAGATGTGGTATTTTTATACAATGGAGTACTACTCAGCCATTAAGAAAGATAAACTGGAAACTTTTATAGGCAAATGGATGAAACTTGAGAAAATACTCGCAAGTGAAATAAACCAGATGCACATTTGTAAATATCATATTGTCTCCCTGGTATGAAAATGCAGTTTCACTGTGACTATCCCATTCCTTAGTCTTCTATTTTTACCTAGCTTTTACATGGCTTAATCTTATACTGAGTAATGTTTTTCTCCAAAAGGTATTTGTACATTCTCTAATGCTTGAGTTAATACACGTTAATACATGTATGTTGTTATATACATGAGAATGTTTACTTGTTGTCTTTAAAATAAATAAATAAATAAATTTTAAAAATAAAAAAATAAAAATAAAATAAAAAAGATATAAAAATGGTAAATAAACCAATATCAGTCAATCAAATTGAAGATGTAATTAAAAACCTACTGACAGAGAAAAGCCCAGGCCCTCATGGATTCACTGCTGAATTCTACAAGAAATTTAGAGAAGACCTAATGCCACTACTTCTCAAACTCTTTAATGAAATCGAAAGGGAATCAATACTCCCAAATTCATTCCTGGAAGCAAACATTATGCTGATACCAAAACCAGATCCAGCCAAAAAAGAAAACTACAGGCCAATCTCCCTAATGAGCATGGATGCAAAAATCCTTAATAAGATACTGGCAAACAGAATGCAGCAAACCATCAAGAAGATTATACACCATGACCAAATAGGATTCATGCCCGGGATACAGGGATGGTTCAACCTATGTAAATCAATAAATGTAATGCACCATATTAACAGAGCCAAGGACAAAAACAAATGATCATCTCAATAGATACAGAAAAAGCGCTTGACAAAGTCCAACATTCATTCATGATAAAAACCCTACAAAAAGTTGGAATAGGTGGTCTATATCTCAATTTGATAAAAGCCATCTATGACAAACCAACAGTCAACATCATACTGAATGTACAAAAACTGAAAGTTTTCAATCTAAAATCAGGAAGAAGACAAGGATGTCCACTATCACCATTATTATTCAATATAGTTCTGGAAACATTAGCCAGAGCAATTAGATAAAAGAAAGAAATAAAAGGAATAGGATAGGAAAGGAAAAAGTTAAATTATCATTATTTGCAGATGACATGATACTCTACATAAGAGACCCCA
This sequence comes from Erethizon dorsatum, assembly GCA_028451465.1. NCBI lineage: Eukaryota > Metazoa > Chordata > Mammalia > Rodentia > Erethizontidae > Erethizon > Erethizon dorsatum. The sequence goes on along the minus strand of CM051830.1, from coordinate 49,410,355 downwards.
AAAACTCCACCAAAAGACTTTTAGATTTAATAACCAAATTCAGTAGCATAGCTGGATACAAAGTCAATACTCAAAAATCAATAGCCTTGCTGTACACAAATAACAAGCTCACTGAGAAGAAATTAGGAAAATAACACCTTTCACAATAGCATCCAACATAATGAAATGCCTAGGAATTAACCTAATGAAGGAAGTAAAAGACCTTTACTCTGAAAACTACTGTACTCTGAAAAAGGAGATCGAAGAAGATATCAGGAAGTGGTAAGATATTCCTTATTCTTTTTTTTTAAGCTCGGAAGAAGTACAGTGACTACTAAATGACTAACTGAAATCTACAGCCCGTGCTAATAAGCCCCAGGTAGTCGCAGTCTTCATCTGTAGGAGATAAACTGCAGCCACACCTTCTGCTGTGGCATATGTGCCAACATCCCTTATTCTTGAGAAGGAAGAATCGTTATAGTTAAAATGGCCATGCAATCCTGATCAATATTCCAACAGCATATCTCACAGAATTAGAGAAAACATTCCCAAAATTCGTTTGGAACCAGAGGAGACATAGAATAGCAAAAGCAAGTCTGGGCAACAAAGGCAAGGCAGGAGGCACCACAATCTCTGACTTGAAATTATACTATAAAGCTACTGTGATAAAAACAGTGTGGTACTGGCAAAAAAAAAAAAAAAACACTGACCCGAAGGTCAATGGAATGGATTAGAAGATGCAGAAACAACTCCAGACATACTCAGCCACCTTATCTTTGACAAAGGAGCCAAACACCTTCACTGGAAGCAAGATAGCCTCTTTAATAAATGGTACTGGGAAAACTGGCTTTGCACATGCTGAAGATTAAAATTGGACCCATATCTTTCACCATGAACTAAACTAAAATTCAAGTGGATCAAAGATCTAAATAATAAAACAGAAACATTAAATCTGCTGGAAGATAGAATAGGTAGAACCCTTGGAGACATCGGTATAGGCAAAGATTTTATGAATAAATCCCGATCACACAGGAGCTATCAAAAGAATGTCAATTGTAACCTCATCTTATTAAAAAGCTTTTGCATAGCAAGAGAAACAATCAACAGAATGAAGAGACAATGAACAGCACAGGAAAAAAATTTTGTCAGCTGTTCCTCAAAGGACTAATGTGCAGAATATATAAAGAATTCAAAAAAATGAGACCCCCCCAATTTAAAGACCCAATCCAAAAATGGGCATCTGAAATAAATAGACACTTCTCAGATGAAGTAGAAATGGCAAATAAATGTATGAAAAAATGTTCAGTATCACTGGTCATTTGAGAGATGCAAATTAAAACAACTCTGAGTTTCATCTCATTCCAGAAAAAATGGCTAGTACCAAGAAATCAACCAAGACCAAATGCTGGATGGGCTGTGGGGACAGAGGAACCCCTTTCCACTGTTGGTGGGAGTGTAGACTGGTGCAGCCACTGTGGAAATCAGTGTGGAGATTCCTCAAAAAACCAGGACTAGAGGTTCCATTCGACCCAGCTATTCCTCTCCTGAGCATTTTCCCAAAAGAATGAAAAGCATCATACCACAGTGATATATGCATACCCATGTTTATAGCAGCACAGTTTGTAATAGCCAGATCTTGGAAACAACCCAAATGCTCAAATGGCTAAAGAAGATGTGTTTTTTATACAATGGAGTATACTCTGCCATAAAGAAGGATAAGCTTGAGACATTTCTAGCTAAATGGATGCACCTCTTAAGTGAAATAAATTGGACACATGTTTAAATACCATCTTTTTTTCTAGCATGAGAAACCAAAAGTATAAATAAAGACCAAAATGTATAATAGATAGTGGGAAATGGAAAGAAAATGTTCAAATGAGGAGAATGAGGGAGGGCAGAGAGGGAAAGGACAAGGAAAAAAAGAATAGAAGGAAAAAATGGAAACAAAGCTTTTGTAAATAAGGAGGAGAAGAGGGGGTTAAAGGAGGGGAGGGGAATGGGAAAAAAAGCAAGATATATCACAGACAGGTACAAATTCCCCATGACGAATGTGATCATTATGCATGTCTAAAACGTACTAATAAAAAAAGAGTAAAATAAATCAAAATGAATTAAAAAAAAAGGAGCACTTGGAACCCACAAAAGGCAGCACACGAGCCCTCTGCATACTTCCCAGGTGATGGGTGTGGCACTGATTTCTCCTATGCCACATGCCGTCTTTGAGATGATTTGTCAGAAGTCAGCTGTGACCCTCAATAGTATGGCAAGGACCTCCATCGCCCCACGGCTGTCAGAAGCACCGGGGTCTCCGAACTGCACCGGGGGAATCACGAGGGGGGATTCAGGTGACCAAAGACGACAAGCGGGCGCCTTTAGGAAGCTAGGCTCTGCTCCAATCCCTGCACCAGCAATGCTCCAGACTCAGCCCCCTTGGGCCCTGAAACAGCCTGGAGCTCGTACAGCGGGGAAGGGATGGTACCCTTAAAACAGCAACCCTGGGTCAAGGTCAGAGGCGGGGAGCTGTTTCCAAAGGGCTGACTTTGCCTTGCTTGTTCACTGTCCTGCACCAGCCCCACAGGCGCAGGTGACCTGAGAAAGCTCTCATCATCTGCAGCAACAAAAGGTCAAACCCCGCGGATGGTGAGGGAGGATTTTGTGGGGGATTAATGGCCACATGCCTTTTTAAAAATTTCGTACCTTCCACTCTCCTATCTGTGGCAGGGAAGTTTTTTTTTAATTAATTAAGTTTATTGGTACATTTTAGGAATATATAATGATCCCATTCACCATAGGAAATTTGTACCTGTACATGATATAACTTCATTCTTTTTTTTTTTTTTTTTCCCCAGCAGGGAAGTTTGGAATGGTTCCCAAAACTCCCTGCAAGGACATCGACTTGGCTTCTTGGATGGGAGCGTGGTTAGATCTGACTGCATCTAAGGAAGCCTCCCTCGCCATCCAAAAAGCAGCAAGGGCTCCTGAAATCTGAGGCTGAATCCCACCCTTAGTTGGACGCTGTGCTCCGGCCTGGGCTCCAGCTGGGTTGGGGGTGTGTAGACCTTTGGATCCACGCAGACTTAGTGGTTCTGGGAGCGCAGGATACACACCAGTTGGCAAGGAGCACAGTGCCCCATGGCTTTTTACGGGCTGCTGCGGAGAGACGGACCCAGATGCGCAGCAGCAGGGAACCTCCTTGACCCAAACCTCAGAGCCAGTGTGCGCCATTTCTGTCTCTGGCAGTTTTGAGCTCCAGAAAAACGTGTCCCTGGATCTCTGGAAGGTTCTGCCCCCCAAAGCTGCAGCATTTCAACAGTAGCCATCTCTTCTCTCCTGCGATTTAGTCTGTCTGCTCAAAACACGATTCTGAGGCTTTTTCGTGGGCTGAGGTTGGATGGAGTTGGGCTCTGCTCACAGCTGCCCCAGCTTTTCCAGAGCCTGTACACGAGCAAGAGGCTGGCTCGCCTGAGGCCATCACTCTCTCCACCTTCCAGGAGGGGCGGGGTCTCCTACTGTGATGCACTTTTTGTTTTTTTGAGATGTGGTCCCGCTACATAGTTCATGCTGGCCTTGAACTCGGAGCAATCCTCCTGCCTCAGCCTCCCGAGTACTGGGATTACAGGTGTACATCACCATGCCCGGCTATAATACATTTTTGAAAATTTAAACATTCACTATAGATTCCGATCACTTCTCCTACATGGGGCATTGTCACCTGTCAGGAACTAGGTCCAGTGAGCCCCAGGCCGGTCACAACCCCCTAGGGACTGCTCCTTGCCTGGCCAGGGAGCCATGGCCAAGAAACTCTGCCACAGCCTGCAGGACCCCAGCATCACCTGGCAGCTTGTGAAGCCAGGTGGCAGGGAGTTTCTGATTCAATAGAAATTGCAGGTGTGGCCAGAAAATGCTCATTTCCAACAAATTCCCAAGCTAATGCTCATGCTGCCCCGTGGGGGCCGAGGTGGGAGATTCCACACCGGATGGCGGCTCCGCAGGGCAGGAGCTGACCTTCCCACGGGGAGCTGGACCTGCTTTCTGAAAGTCTCCTCCCTGTGACAGCCAAAGAGTGCGGGCTTGAGCCCTGCACCCAGTGTGGACGGCAGCGTGCTTGTGAAACACGCGCACATGCACTCGGTCACTGCCAAGGCCCGGGTCACCGACAACATCCCATGGTCTTCAGCTTCGAGGGCCGGCTGAGGTCTGTGGTCTCAAAGTCTGGACAGGACCCTTCCTCCCCCTCCTCCCCCCTCCCCTTCCCCCCCTTCTCTGCCCTAACAGGCGCTGCTGCCCGGGGCTGTTCCATCTGTGTCCGAGAGAGAATTTGGAACCTCAGCTGTTACCGCTGGAGGTGCAGAGGGCTCAGGAATTCCAGATGGGGCTCTGCTCAGAAATTTCCTTTCTCTGAAATAGCTATTTTTAGATAAGAGAGAGCAGGGATAGGAGAAACATCGTTTGTTTGTGTGTCTTACATGAATCTTTACTACCTAGTCCTACCCATCATACATTCTGTAAAAGAGGGTTTTTGTGTGTGTGTGTGTGTGGGTACCGGGGGTCGACCTCAGGGCCTCGCGCACCAGCAGACACCCGTGCCGCTGAGCGATATCACCGGCCCCTGTAAAAGAGGTTTTAAACTGGGCAAGATGGTGCACACCTGTAAGTCCAGCTCTCGGGAAGCTGAGGCAGGAGGATCACCTTGAGTTCCAGGCCAGCCTGGGCCACATAGTGAGTTCCAGGCCAGCCTGAACTGTCTCAAGACACTATCTCAACAAACAAACAAACAAACAAAAGACAACAACAAAAAACACCTGGTGTCCAGTTAAATTTAAGATGCAGATGAATAACAAACACCTCTTTGATCTAAGCAGTTTCATGCAATATCAAGGATATGCACTGGAATTCTTTCACTGGAATCAAATTCCAGGCCAGCTCAGGCTACAAAGTGAGTCAAGGCTACCCTGATTACTGTACATATTGAAACCCTGTCTCAAAACAAAACAAAACAAAAACAACAAAACCAATCCAAACCAAAACAAAAAAAAAGGAAGAAAAAGGGTGGCCAAGATCAGAGGTCTCAAATGGTCAGAAAACTTGGACCAGAAGCGGGGCAGCTGAAAGGTGTCACCTGGCTGTGCCACCTTCACACCCTGGTGTGGCTCTCGGGTGCCCATCTTATTCCTGGGAAGTACATGGCTACCGGCATCTCCACTCTAGGCATCTGGGGGGCCAGCTGCTGCCTTATCGCCACTGCTGCTCCACAGCACATGGCCAGTAACCAAATTGATTTCTGTTTTTGTTTTTGGTCTTTTTATTTATTTATTTATTTATTTATTTATTTATTTATTTATTATTTTGTGTGTGTGTGTGTGTGGATACCGGGGGTCGACCTCAGGACTTCGCGTGCCAGCAGGCGCCTGTGCCGCTGAGCGATATCACCGGCCCTTTTTTCGTATGTGGGTTCCGGGAGTCGAACTCGAGTCCTTGCGCTTGCCAGGCAGGCACTTACGCCGCTGAGCTATCTCACCGGCCCTTTTGGTCTTTTTAGACAGGTTCTCGCTATGTAGTTGAGGCTGGCCTCGAACTCACTATGTGGCCCAGGCTGGCCTCGGAACTCATGGGCAATCCTCCTGCCTCAGCCTTCCGAGTGCTGAGATTACAGACGTGCACCACCAGCTTATAACCAAGACGCCTTCCCTCCCACAGGGGGAGCTTCTGCCGCGACAGTCCCCACCAGGGCAGGCCAGGACCTTCCCTCGGTGCCTGGTCAATATCAATTGTCCTCCTTGGCCTCCCAGGAGGACTATGGAACTAGAAGAGGTTTCTAGAAGTCTCCAGAAGCAGCTCCCAGTCAGAGAGTGAGAGCCAAGCCCACCCTGCTCTCTGCTCCTTGGCCGAGCGTCCAGAGCTGGGCCCTTCCCGCACCGCAGCGAGCTCAGCTTGGGCTCAGACTACAGGGCCGCTGCGTTTGGACCCAGTGAAGGAGGCAGGGCAGAGGCGGTGGGGCTGGGAGGGCTGGGCCTGGGGCCAGAGAATCCCCTGAGAGCCTGCGGGGTGGGCAGCGGGGAGAGGGAGGGACGGCGACTCCTGAGGTAATTACTGGGTGCCCAACTCCCAGGGTGCAAGGCCGCTTTGGAGCTCCGACTACATCCCGAGTGGAAATTATGATGGTGATATTTGCGCCCCGACGCTGCTGCCGCCGGGGCGGGGCTGCTGCAGGTGGGAAGAGAGAGCGGCGTCTTTCTTCTGGATAGGCCTGTCACACTCCAAGTACCAACTCCAGGCCCCACTGGGGCCCAGTTTCTAAGGGCAGGGACGCCGCCTCATTTACCTTGGTGTCTGGAGCCCACCAGATGCACAGCAGACGCTGGCGACCAGCCTGTTTCTCCACTGAGTGACTAAGCGATCGACAACTAGCATGAATGTCAGCTGCCTGTGCCCTTAGTGCCTCCCAGCCCCCCTTCTGCCCAGGATCCCCTGCCCCTCCTCCACTCCCGGCCCACCCCCGACCTCCGGCCTGGCTGAGCTCCTTGATAAGCACGGTCGGCGCCAGTGCCCAGAAATGCTGCTCCTTCCCGAGCCCCTGCCTGTACCAAGTCGGCCCATTTGACTCAACCTTTGTCCTCCTCGGAAAGGGTTGAACCCTCTTGAGTCCGAGTCCTTCATTCAAGGCGGCTCCTGGAGAGTCCAGAGTGACAAGAATGAATGGCACTGCCCAGGAGGTGCCCCGAGCCTTGCCCAAGCTAGGAGATGCCGTGTGTCCCTAGAGTCTCACTATGTAGCCCAGGCTGGCCTCAAACTCTCTTCCATCCTCCTGTCTCAGCCTCCCAAGTGCTGGGATCACAGGTGTGCACCACCATGCCTGCCTCAATAAAGCTATTTTTAAAGACAAACAAGCTAACAACACAGGCCCATAATTCCAGCACTCTGGAAGGCTGAGGCAGGGGATTCCAAGTTTGAGCCCAGCCTAGACAATTTAGTGAGACCCTGTCTCAAAAAATTTACCAAGGGCCGGGGATGTTGCAACCCTTGGTACCACCAAACAAAGGAAGTCCGTGTCCCACTCTCTGGAACTGGAGAGTACAGGACCCTCGAGGGTGCGCCTGAGTTGGAGATTTTGAGAGGGAATGCTGCTCTGTGGGCTCAGTATGATCGACCAGGGCTTCTGTGAGCGGGTGTAGACGAGAGCAGATGCAGGCCCTGGGGCAGAGAAGTAAAATGCCTGGGCCGTGCTCCATGCCATGCAGGCAGACTGCAGAGGCTGCGAAGGAAGCCTGTCCTGCTCCAGAGCCTGCAGAAGGGCCTCGGTGCTGGGCACCTTGATTTCAGCCCAGTGACAGCCTCGACAGACGCTGACTTTCAGAATAATAATAACTGTTTTGTTCTAGGCTACCAAGTTGGTGGCACTTTCTTAGAGCAGCAAAGGAAACAGATACAAAGTTTCAGTGGCAAGGTCCAGCTGTGGTGGGTTTGGGAGTCATGAAGTTAAGTGGAGCCAGGAAACACCACACTGCCCCTATGCAGTCCAGGCTGGCCTTTAACTCGTGGCAATCCTCCTGCCTCAGCCTCCCGAGTGCTGGAGTCATGGGTGTGCACCACCATGCCCAGCCTGGCAGAGTCGTTTGTGATAGACACCATCGAGCAATGACAGGAAAGAACTCCTCACTCTCTCCCAGCTTTGTTCATTTACCATTTGGGGTTGACACAAGTGACTCCATTTTGATTCTGACAACTCATACTTCTATCCCAGTATGAAGAAACCCACTTTACAGACGAGGAAACAGAGGTCCAGAGAAGTAGATTTCCTCAGGATCGCTCAGCTGACAAAGATCCCAGGGCCAGTTCAGGTCATTTTTCCACCAAAAATGAGTGCCAAAACTCAGGGGACACCAACAAGTCCCAACCCACAGCTCATCCGTAGGTTGAGGTGGACGGGGACATGCGAGTGCCCTGCACAGGCTTCTAATCTGGTTTTTCAAACCAAGATTTGAGGCACTAGGGAGGCTGAGGCAGGAGGACTGCTGTGAGTCCAAGACCAGCCTGAACTACACAGTGAGAGCCTGTCTCAGAAAACAAATAATAATAATGTTCTCCGTCTTTACATATCTACTCAGTATTTGTTCAGTAAAAGTATAAGAAAGCTCAAGCCTTTTTTCACTAAGTCTTTCTCTCTTTTTTTCTTTAGGGGGAGGTGTGGAACCACATATTGAAATCGGGGCTCTCACAATGAGCCACATCCACAGCCTTTTTATTTCTTATTTTTGAGATAGGGCCTTGCTAAATTGTCTAGGCTGGGCTGAACTTTCAATCCTCCTGCCTCAGCCTCCCAGAGTGATAGGATTACAGGCATGCACCGCCATGCCAGGACTCTCTGTAAGTCTTTCTTTAAGGGTCAAAATAAGGGATTTCTGACATACACTGGATGTAACAAAAGAGCTTTGCCAAACTCAATTAGCCTCTCTTTGTCGTCTTTCCACCGCTCTGAGCATTAGTCACTCACAAGCATTAGTGAGGCAGCTTGCATAATTACAGAAACTAAGTCTTGTTCAAAATGTGTTTGCAAGTGTTTTCCCAGCATCTGTGTCAGCAAATATTTTCCACTTTTTTTGTGGTTGCTCATTTTTGTTTTCTTTCGCAGTTTTGCAATTTGATGACTTCAGGAGATGCCTCGGTTACATAGCTTAGAGCTGTAAGAAATTAAACTCAGTTTGACAATGAAGAAGTGCATTGTTCTGGGATCCGCCAACCCAGAGGATCTGGGTCTCCAGGTCAGCCTGGGCCAGCAGCTCAGCCCCACTCCCAGCAACCCTTGCAGCTACCCTTCGGGAACAAGAAGGTGGAAGCAACATATGTCCACGTGGAGTTAATAGATAAACAAAAGGTGGTGTATAGGATCAACCTTTACATATCAAAGAGAGACTCTAAAGAATGATGACAGCTGGACATGGTGGCATGTGCCTCTCATCCCAGTACTCTGGGAGGCTGAGGCAGGAGGATCACAAGTTTGAGCCTAGCCTAGGCTACTTAGCAACTTAGCAAGACCCTGTCTCAAAATAAAAAGTAAAGAAGGGCTGAGGATATAGCTTAGCATGAAGAAGGGCCCTAGGTTCAGTCCCAAGGAGAGAGAGGAGGAGGGAGGGAGGGAGAGAGAGGGAGAGAGACAGAGAGGAATGATGCCATTTCTTTGTGAATAAGCAAGGACTGCTGCAATGTGGAGCTCACTTATCAGGGAGACAGTGGCACACTGAAAGGGGTGGGCTGAAAGGGAAGGCAGGACGAAGAGTGTACATGAGTTATTTGGACACAAGAATCCTTGCTGACCAGGTTGATGGCTACTGTCCTTGCAGAAGCACTTTTGATGCCACGTCATCGGGGCCTCATGCCTGGTCATCTTTTGACCCCTCTTCCACCAGCGCTTGTTATCAGGCATACGTGCATAAGACGCCCCCCTTTGCAACCTCCCGCCTTTATTCATTTTGTATATTTTTTTTGCTAGGCCTCAACCCAAATGACTTCCTTTTGATTCTGGTAACTTTCACAATACATACCTTGCAATATCATTCACCCTTTAAAAAGGAAGGAAATTCTGACAGGTGCGATGACTTTGGTGACTCTTGTAGACATTACACTAAGTGAAGTAAGCCAGTCACAAAAGGACAGACACCCGACAATCTCTGCTTCCAGAAAAATCTCGAGCCAGATTCGTGAGACAGAAAGGGGGGATGGTGGTTGTCAAGAGCTGGGGAGAGGGGAGAAGGAGGAGTTCTTATTTAGTGTGCCCACAGTTTGAGTTTGAGAAGATGGAAAAAGTTCTGGAGACACGGTGGTGATGGTCATACAACAGTGTGAATGAATTTAATCCCACTGAATCGTACATTTAAAATGGCTAAAATGGTAAAGATCGTGTTACGCTTGTTACCGCAATTTTAAAAATGGCTGCTGTGGCCCAGGGTTCCCACCACAGACTCTCCCTTAAGGGAAGGAATGCTCTCTAACAAATCAGCCTCTCATTAGGGTCACATTCTCTCATTCCTAAATCATCCCTGTGGTCAGGAAAATGGTTCCTTACTGATTGTCTGAGGCCTGGGCTCCTGACCCAGTCACTGAGACAAAGGGCTTCGGGTCGCCCTCAGACCAAGGAGGCCACCTCCATGGTAGGGTGAGGTCAGCCTCTCTGGGCCCCTGAATTAGTGAGAAGAAACAGGAGAAGCAAAGGGAGACACTGGTGTGGCACACACTGCTGGCCACCTTCCAGCATCCATTCCCAGCCTTCAAAAGCAGGCCCCCGAGTCCTGGTCTCCTCCAGCTTGCCCTGGGCCTACGCTCTGAGGAGCAGCCACCTCCCCGAGCTCTGTCTTCCTGTTGTGGAGGTCCTGGTCCCCAGCCTGTGGTGCTGCTGGGAGGCAGTGGGACCTTCAGGAGTGGGGCCTGGCTGGAGGAAGTCAGGTACTGGGGGCACCCTTGGCAGGGTATCAGCACCCTAATGCCTTTTTCCTTTCCACCCCATGCTGTCACCATGATGCTCTGTGCCCAGGCCCAAGCAACCACAGATGGACACTGGGAGCCAAAATCAACCTTTCCTCTTTTTAAGTTGATCCATCCCAGGTGTTTGTTACAGCAGCAGAAAGCTGACTGACACAACTGCTTGTGTTGGAGAAGGACAGAGTCCAGCAGTCTCAAAAGGACTACATGGGGCCCTGCCCCTGCCACGGCCACCGCCTGTGCTGCACTGGCCCCTGAACCTGCACTTTGGGAGCAAGGAGGCCAAGGCCCTGCTGTGGGAGTACCTGCGCCTGCCCCAGCCTCCAAGTGCGAGGTCATCTGATGCTGTCGTGCTGATGGACATGCTCTTCCTCATCATGGAGGCCATGCAGAGCACTTACGTGTTGGCCTAGAGATCTCCCTCTTCCTCTCAGTCGCCATGCATCAGATTGTTCCCAAAGACATCCTGTGGCAGGGCGTGGTGGTGCACACCTGTAATTCCAGCTCTCCAGAGGCTGAGGCAGGAGGATCACCGTGAGTTCGAGGCCAGCCTGGCCTACACAGTAAGACCCTGCCTCAAAACACACCCCCCTGGGCCGGTGAGATGGCTCAGCGGCTTAAGCGCCTGCCTGGCAAGCGCGAGGGCCCGAGTTCAACTCCCGGATCCCACATACGAAAAAGGGGCCGGTGATATCGCTCAGCGGCACGGGCGCCTGCTGGCACACGAGGTCCTGAGGTCGACCCCCTGGTACCCACAAAAAAAAAAAAAAAAACACACCCCCCAAGAAAAGAGAGGGAGAGAGATAGTGCGGATCATGCAGCTGGACCTGTACTAGAAGTTTAAGACCAACACCCGGGAGTTGAGTCTGGCAGTTTCCAGGCAGGCACTGTCGTTGGCATAGCCAGAGGGTGCTGCTAGACCAGGAGGTCCTGACGGAGCCCATGAGATTAAAGCAACTGGCTGGCAAGCCCCACCTCCATGCCCACCTTGGGGACCAGCACTTAGACCCGTCGCCATGGAGCACCCCGAACTCTTCCACAAGCTAAACTGTACCTTGAACTGGCCACTCTGCACCTGGCGGCGAGACCATGGCTACACTGACATCCTAGAGGCCTATGTCCACAGCGAGAGCCCCGGTGAGCTCTACCGCGGGAACCACGGCACCGATCCCGGAGGACCAGGCCAGGCTCACTGCTGTTGCCACAGGGGCCCCGGGCCTGGGGGAGTGGGGGTCTCCAAGACAGGCACCAGAGCCACGCTGACTGCTCCAGAGGCTGCAGGGATGCCCTTCGGGACCCAGGGCGGCAGATCTCAGCCAGGTGGTTCCTGTCCTGAGGCCGCCCTGCCAAGATTGGTCTCAGTGTCACCGATGCTTGGGACTTAAACTTCAGCATCACAAAGGACAAACGTGGAGACGTCTTCAGGCAGGGTGGAAAACAGCATGTGAAGAGAAGGAAGGAGAGCAAATGATGCCTTTGCCCCCAAGGAATCAAAATCCTTTTAAGAACTGGCCTTTCTTGGACCAAATATAAATTTGATTCAAATCGACAGGCTTGTGTTTTATGAGAAAGAACACACAGCATCGCTGTAGCTCCAGGTGAACTCGGAATAAGCGAGCCAGGCTCCCAGCAAGCAGCCAACGTCAGCATCCCGAGGAACCCCGACTTTCCTTGTCCTGCCGGGTGGGAGGGTGCTTCCTCTCGAGGTGTCACATGCTTGGCTCAGGTTTCAAGGTCCGCCTCTCTGGGGAATACCTCCAGCACCTGTTGGGGCCCACATGGCAGGCTCCTTATTGTGGCGTCCACAGCTTTTCTCTCCCAGTTACATCACAGAACCCCTGTACCCCTCATCCCTTATCCAGCCAAGCCAGCCCCGGCTGACCTGACTGTACTAAGAAACCAAGTCCATCACCAAAAGAACAGAGACTGGCCATTCCGAGGACGTGCAGCGAAACTGGACTGGGAAGACTGACTCCAAAGAGGAGCCCAGCAGGTGATGAGCGCAAGGCTTTTAATCATTCTAGTGTCTTTGTTTTTAAAAAAATCCTCATTCTTTCCCATGTATAACTTGTAGAAACCAGGGCATCATTTCCTTAATTCTCCATGTGATGGATTCTCTGGTAAGTGACAAACTGGAAGTCCGTCGCGGTCCCTCTTTTTACTGGTCCAGCTGACGTCTGGGCCGCAGATGTGGTGGAATGTTTTCTTGGTGGTGGTGGTGGTTTATCTCATTTTGTTTCAGTTTCATTATTTCTTTTCACCACGGGTGAGAAGCGCTAGTAAGTAATCTTTAAACACACACACACACACACACACACACACGCACCCCGGAGACTGTGTGACCAGCAAAACCTCGACTCCTTGCTCTCGGGCACTGTACAGGTCAAGTGTGCTGGTCCTGGGCTACCTGGTCACCGGATCTCTCTGTTAGGGCAGCCTGGCCTTCCCTTAGCCAATGCAGGACACAGCCCAGGCTGTGCGCCACCACAGTCTGCGCCACCAGAGTGACACCACATGTGCGCACCCCGAGGGTGACGCCCTTATCCCAGGAGACAGCCGTAGGGGATGGCGCACCTCAGGCGACGGACAGCTTCCGGGTTGGTGGTCCAGGCGGCCTGTGGGAAAAGCTTCAGTAAGAAGAAGCTGGCCACACACAGGCAAGTATTCTATTCCTCCTCTGCAACCTTGCTGTCTTTGGCAGAAGTGGGGGCAGCTTCCAGTCCCAGTCGTGGGAAGAGACGTTCGTAGAAACTGAGTTAACTCAGAGATCCACAATCCCGCGGCCTGCCAGGAACCGGGCCACACAGCAGCAGGTGAGCCCGGAACCGAGGTTAAGCAAGCAAAACTGCATCTGTGTCTACAGTGCCGCTCCTCCCATTAGAGGGTGGCGGTACCGTATTTGATTCTCAGTGGAGACGAAGCCCCTCTAGCTCTGCGCATGCCTCAGAGCTAGGTTGCTCAGGTGAACTGCGCATGCCCAGGAGCAACCCTCCAACCACGCATGACGGAAAGCGAGGCTGCTCCTGTAAACTGCACATGCCCATGAGCTAGGGTTCACCGCCCCCCTACAACCTTGTGAGCTGCGCATGCCAGAGAGCTAGGTTGCTCCTGTGAACCAGGTGGCACCTCCCTGTGAGAATCAATTCCTGATGATCTGAGATGGGGCTGAGGTGGGGATGCTGGCGTTGGGGAGCAGCTGTGAACACAGATGAACATCAGCAGAGAAGTTTGACTGCACAGAGCCCATAATAAAGCAATTGCTTAGAGACCCATATCAGTGAATGGCAAGTGACAAAGTACATCCAGTGACCAAAAAGGAGATCCTGGGGTAGACAGGAACAAGTACACACCTCAGGTGTCACTGCCTCCCATCACTCCCAGGAGGAATCGTTGCAGGAAAACAAGCTCAGAACTCCCACCGATTCTGCTCTATGGTGAGCCATATAATTATTTCGCTATTATTACCCCATAATAACAAGAGAAATAAAGTGCACAGTAAACATAATGTCTTCCACAGGACCAGTCCCTGGTGATAAAAAGTTTGGGGCCCGTGAATTAACTGGTCCCACCCCTACTTCACTCGCATTCTCAGCCTGTCGAGACTGGCACCCCAGGAAGCAGCAGCCTGATCCTACCATGGCCTGGGCACCGTGTGTTGTTTCTCCCAGCCTGGCCTCTGCCCGCCCCACCTGGCTGTGGCTGTCGGGGTCCCCGGGCACAGGGACAGAGTCCCGCTGGGCTTGAGGTCTCTCACAACACAGGAAGGACCCTTTGTACTCTCCACAGGGGCCATCCTGACATCCGTTAGGTGAGAGCCTTGGACTCCGTGGGTCTGTAAGTTGGAAAGGAAACACCCAGGAGCGATGAGACTTGAGGGCTGGGGCTGGGTGGACTCTCAGAGGCACCTGAACCCTGGGGCCACCATCAGCACACCCAGGCCTGCTGAGGGCCAGACAGCAAGGTCTCAACCCCGAGCACCCAGGGCTTGGGTGTGGATCTGAATCTCAGCCTCGACATGCACTCCTGTGTGACGCAGGTGAGTCACTTCTCCTCTCTGGGCCTCAGAGTCAACAGCAGCAGGACCTCTCCTGGGGTTGTCATAGACATGGCACGAGATCCTGCCAAACAAAGGCTTTGGTACCTGTGATCACTACAAGTTCTGAAGGCCAGATAAAATAATCCAAGGGTGCAGTGCTGGAGGCCTGAGTGAGAAGCCAGCCAGCAGGAGGTGACACCTGGCTGCACTGGGATTCCTGTGTTCCCTCAAAGCAGAGCCCGGAGTCTGCCATGTGGGAAGAGAAGGGGAGGAGGGGAGTAAGGGAGGAGGGAGAGGAAGAGAGGAGGAGAGGAGGAGGGGAGGAGGGGAGGAGGGAGGGAGGGGAGAAGAGGAGGGAGGGGAATACGGGAGGGGGAGGGGAGGGCTGTCCTGTGGCTTCCGGGCCAGGCAGTAGGAGGTGACTGGTCTCAGGGAAGCAATTTCGGGCCTCATCTGTATTTGAACCTTGAACTTTTCTATTTTTTATTTTTGTGGTGCTGGGGATCAAACCCAGGGCCTTGTGCATGCAAGGCAAGAACTGTACCACTGAGCCACATCCCCAGCCCTGAACATCTTTTTTAAAGACAGTCTTACTGAGGTAAGATTGACTAAAAATATTGTAGATTTAAAGTGTACACCTTGCTGTTGGGTTATACGTACACATTGTGAAATGGTCAGAGAGGAAGCTAATTAACATTCTTCACTTCACAGTTATGCTCTTCATTGTGTGCACACTTGTGTGTGCATGCGTGTGTGTATAAGGACATTCAAGATCTACCCTGTTAGCAAAGTTACTGTAATACAACAGTGTTAACGCCACTGAAAACTTACTGAGCTTCCATAACTGAAATTCTGTCCCCTTTGCACACCTTCTCTCTCCTATCTTCTCTGCCCCTGGTAATCACTTATCTACTCTCTACTTTCTGTTTGTTTGCTTTTTGAGACAGGATCTCACTCTGTAGTTTAGGCTGGCCTTGAACTCACTGTGTAGCTCAGGCCGGCCTCGAATTCATGGGGATGTTTCTGCCTCAGCCTCCTGAGTGCTGGGCATGCACCAACACACCCAACTCTGCTCTCTACTTCTATGAGTTCACCTTTTTTACAATTCCACATATTAGCAAGATCGTGTGGTATTTGTCTTCCTGTGCCTGGCTTACTTCACTTAGCATCCATATGGGTCCATCCATGGGGTGAAAATGGCAGGATTTCCTTCTTTTTCAAGACCAAATAGTATTCCATTGTATATGTATACCACATCTTTTAAAAAGGCATTCATTGGGGCCGGTGAGATGGCTCAGCGGCTTAAGCGCCTGCCTGGCAAGCATGAGGGCCTGAGTTCGACTCCCGGAACCCACATACGAAAAAGGGGGCCAGTGATATCGCTCAGTGGCATGGGCGCCTGCTGGCTCGCGAGGTCCTGAGGTCGACCCCCCGGTACCCACACACACAAAAAAAGCCATTCATTGGGCCTTGGACATTTGAATGGTTTACTCTCTTAACCAAGAGGAATACTCTAGTCTGACTCAGCTTCTGGAAAACCCCATTTAAAGCTGCCCAGAAGGGCCTGGCTACACCCTTCTGTCCCTGAGACCGGGCCTGGGCTCCATTCCATCCCTGGTCCCCGCCCCCAACACCCAGGTATTCCCACCATAAATGCATCGCACAGATGTCTATTCCTGCAGCTGGCAAAGTGTGCTGAGTGCCGGCTATGTGTGGTGCTCATTTACTTGCCGTCTCACGGAGCTGCCTAGGCCGGGGCAAGGTCGTGTCCCACCGGCACCCTGTCCCCTCTTGGTGGCCCACGCCACACCCGCTCCGCAGAGCTTCCCCACCCAGTGAATATTGCATTGTGTCCTGTAAATGGAGAGGCCCCCAGGCCGGGAATCTGAAGTCCCGCAGCCAGCACTGCTCGGCTCTTCCCACCCCTTCCACAGCTCTGCGCGCAGCCCTGGCCCTGGTCCGCCTCATGTGGCGCAGCGAGGGCTGCACAGCCCGGCACCTCGGCGAACCCACACGCGGCCCCCGCTGGGCACCGAGACAGCTTGTTCAGATCTTTGGTTCAGTTTAAGAAAAAACCCAGAACAGCAGCAGTCCGGAGCGGACGGACGCCAGCACCCTGGGTTTCCACCCTCTCCTCCTGGAGGAGGTCTGGGGCCACTTCCACTTCGAGGTCGAGTGCAGTCAGGGCATTGCTGGCGAGGAGGAGTCTGAAACGGCGGACGGAGAGCGATCCAGTCTGAGAAAGGCCGGGGACCCCAGGAAGTCTCACCCAGACAACAGCTGCCAGACTTCGGGGCCCCACAGCTGGGCCTCCGAGTTTCACTCAGCTCCCCTGCGATGGGGCCGAGGTGGCTTCGGCATCCTGCCGTGACAATCAGGAAAGGAACGTGGAAAACTCAGACATTGAGCTCCGTTTCTGCAAGTCACAGTGAGCCTGCAGGGTAAGTGGCCCGACCGTGGCCTCCTTGTTGAGGGTGACTGGGGCAGGATGGCCGGGAGCCACAGACAACAAACAGCCCAGCTGGGGAGGCGGCCCCTGCCTTGCCTTCCTCTGGCCACTAGGAGAAAACACAGGATCGGGGTGAGGAGGTTGGGGTCAGGGTTTTAAGCTTATCTCTAGCCAGGCATGGTGATACACAACTGTAACCCCACCACTCAGGAGGCGGAGGCAGGAGGATCACTGAGAATTTGAGGCCAGCCTAGGCTCCATAGTGAGTTCAAGGCCAGCCTGAACTACATAGTGAGACCTTGTCTCAAAAAAAAAGAAAAAAAAAAAATCTCTTAGAGATAACAGCAGATTTCAGAATCCACCTGGGTTTTCAATCAGCCTTCCCAGAGGGAGTCAAGGGTCCCAGCAGGGAGGGGTATGAGAGCTCAGTTCTTCAAGCCCTTCTCCCACCTCCCCAGCTGGATTTCCTCTGGGAAAGCAGCAAGTATGAGGCACCGAAGGTTCTAGAACAGAACTGAGCCCCTCGCGTCCTTCCATGTCATTTAGTGGATTTGCGAATGCTGTGCATTTCCTGTCAGGTCTCTCCCTTGGTGTTGCTGTTGTGAATGGGACTTTTGTGCATTACGTTTTCTAATGAGTTTCACGCGTATAGAAGAAATCTATGGAACAGGTGTTACCATTTCTCATTTACAGATGAAGAAATGGAAATTAAGGACACGGCTTCCTGCAAGACTCTAGCAGAGCTTAGACATACCCAGAGGGACCAGCTGTGCTGGATCCTGCTCGATGACACCGTTGTCCCCGTCCCCCAAAGGCGAGCCATTTTCAGACTCGGATCTCCTGGCTCGGTGTTTGTGGCCTAGAAGGTTCCAGCTGCCAGGGCAGCCACACTGTCAGGGCAGCTTGGTTCCTGCCTGGCCACACTGCCAACTATGATGGTGCCCGGTGAGCCAGAAGCCCGGCCCGGCAGCACCCACAGGTGGGCACAGCCGTGGGGAATGGCACAGGGGACTTTGGCCGGGGCTGTGAGAGCAGTTGCTCCTCCTGTTTGGGTGAGAGAGGTTGAGGAGCTCTTGGAATCTGTACCCACCTTGGCCAGTGGTAGCACCGATTGCGGATTGACTGAGATCACGTGTGTGACAGTGACAAACAACACAAAAGCAAGCGACAACTCATGCCAGGAAAGGGACCATTCCCAGGCTGCGCTCTGGCGAGCGTGGGTTCCTAAAGAGTGTTATCAGTCTCGGGCCACCTCCTGTGCTTGCTGACCAGGCCTTCACCCCAGGAACAGCCGATAAGGCCCTCGCCACTCTGCAGGCTGAGGTTACCGGCCTGCCCTGCTGACTCAGCGGAAACTGTGATTAGGCAGCCGAATGTTGGAAGAGAAACGTGGGGACTTGTGGTTCACAGGTGCCAGTCTCCGGGTATCATGAAAATTAAAAATTAATCCTCTGCATGCAGCCTGGAGCCAGAGGGCCTGGGAGCAGGGACAGCTATCAGGGGCTGGAGTCCTGACTCTGTGAGACCACATGCCACCTCTCTTTGTTACTTTCTCATCACTAGGACACAATATCTGACACCCACAAATTAAAGGAGAAGAGGTTTACTTTAGCTCAGAGTTTGCAGAGGTTTCAGTCCACAGTCAAGGGCTCGAAGGCAGGGCAGCATGGCAGAGGAGAAACAGTCCACAGCATGGCAGCAGGAAGCAGCGAGATCAAGGGAGGAGGAGGGAGACAGACCCTTCCCAGCCATGCCCCTAGTGACCTCCTCCCCCCACCAAGCTTCACCTCCCAACATCATACTTAGCTGTAAATTTGTCAGTGGACTAATCCATAGGTGAGTATCCTGTCACCATGATCCGACCACCTCCCAAAGCCCCACCTATGGAGCACATGAGGCTTTGGGGGACATCAGATATAAACCATAATACCACCCTTCTCTCTGCCCTAGGACCCCACTGTAAAATGACAGGCTATGTTTGATGAAGGAGAATTTGCAACCGAAAAATTCTGCAAATCATGATAATAAAGTCAGGTCATTTAAGAAAGACTTCAGAGGCCTTCCAAGTTCTCCTCCTTCTGCTCCCAGCACCTGATTCCTGTCCTTCTTCCGAAGCATGAATGAAGGGTTGTAGATGTACACATGTGTGTGTGTGTGTGCGCCATGCACATGTGAACTGTATGGAGGGGGTGGGCTGAGAGAAGAGGGCAAAAGAGCACATTGCTGGGAACCTCATTTTATTTTATTTTATTTCATTTCATTTTATCTTGAGACAGGGTCTCACTATGTATTCCAGCCTGGCCCTGGACTCGCAGTGATCCTCCTGCCACAGCCTCCCAATTGCTGGGATGACAGGCATGGGGCGAAACTTTGTTTTCTACCGTGTTAGGCATGGAACCAGGGCCTCATGCGTGCTAGGCAAGCACTGTGCTGCCAGGCTGCACCCCAGCCCTGCTCAACCGCCTCATATCCACTTTGCCCCCACTCTGCCAGTGTGAGCGTCTCCTCTCCTGAGCGCTGCTGCCAGTGCCAGCCCTGTCCCCGTGACTTTGGGATGTCACCAGGAAGCAGCTGAGTGTGAGCCCTGTTCAGAGGCAGCAGGACGGTCCATAGAGCAGATTAGAGATTCGATGTGCTGTAGCTGATTTTAAGAGTGCACATGGGCCCCCTGAGCACAGATATAGTCCTCTGGGGTCCAGGGCGCCATGATTTCCACCTGCGCAGTGGGAGAGGCCATCAGCGGGTGAGCTAACTGGCCGGCAGAGGTGAATGGTCAGTTGGCCAAGGTTCAACTCTAATGAGCCCACCAGCCTGCCCTGGCTCCCCAGGTGACGTGGCTTGGAAAGCTAGATGTCCCCATGGCATTGTTGGGCGTGGCAGGATGGATCCGCAGCTGGTCCCTGCACAGCTCTCTCTGCAGGTGACTGTCTGGTCCCCAAGCTGAGCTGTCCCCTGGCCAACCAAGGCATGAGTGCTGGCTTGTGCTTTGGGTAAGGACAACTCATTGGCCACCTCCTCTGTTCCCAAACACTCTTGCCCTCCCTGAATCATGGCTGTGACCCCACTTGGCCCCAGTGGGTTCTCACTAGAAAGCCCCAAGGCACATACAGGGAGCTGGGCTCCCCCTTTTCTGTCCGAGGCCCACAGGGCCACCCCCTGGGAGGGCAGATTCTCCAGCCCGCCCTGGACCTGCTCACTTGGGATCTGCATTCTAGCCGGATGCCCAGGTGACCCCTGAGCCCATAAAGGTCCTTCTAAGGAGCAGCACTGGCTTGTGTCACACCCTGGGGGCTTTGTCCCTTCCTGTCCCTCAGTGCTGTGATCTGTTCCTAAAGGCCTGGTTCTTGATGTAAGGATCCCAGTCTGTATGTTGGGCTTATTCCTGCTTTTGCCTTAGGTTGTCATCATCTTCCTTTCATTTTCTTGGTTTTTCAAGACAGGGTCTTGCTATGTAGCCCAGGCTGGCGTGGAACTCACTACAATCGTCCTGCCTCAGCCTCCCAAATGGAGTGCTGGGATGACAGGTATGTGCCACCACACCTGGCCTTATTTTTAGCATGTGTATTTGGCTATCAACTGTGTGCTTTTGTAAGTCACTTTAAATCCCTCCTGAGGCCAGGAAGAGTAAGTTCACGGGCAGGGAGCATCCGAGGTCCTGGGATACAATTGATCCCACTTTCTCCTTTCCAGTATCCCTGTCCCAGCTTCACAGACCAGGAATCTGAAGCTCAGAGAGGCACCCCGGGCACCTGCAGCACGTCTGAGTTGGGGGTTTCAGCACCTGCGGCCCGCGTCCAGAGCCAGCAGACCTGGACATTGTCCTCTTGGCCGGCAGCTACCACTGTGCTCAGGGAGCAGGTAGATGAGACTCCGTCCACACCACGGGGATTTGCCCAGCACGCCCTGGGCAGCCCAGGCAGGCTGGGCTCTTCTCTCTTTCTTTTTTGTTTGTTTGTTTGTTTGAGACAGGGTCTTGGTATGTAAACAAACCAAAAAACTCAGGCACATACACAGATGCACACACATTTCATGCACAGAGATATACCTGCCCGTGTGCACTCGAAAACTTTCAAGTCCACAAAATAGAGGTCATGTACAGCTTCCAAGCCATGTATTAAATTTTTTTGGCCCAATGGCCACAAAAACTTACATATCTTTATTTAGTGTGTCTATTCACCATTGTTATAATTAAAACAGATGGACATTAGATTTCTTATTGACAAAACAAGGAGGAGTCTGAACACTTAAACTCTATCTATTATATTTGGGTAAAACACCTCAGAATAAATAGAAGTTAATAGTAAAGATAAAAGAGTGAATCCCAGCACCCAGGAGGCTGAGGCAGGAGGATCTCTGCAAGTTCAAGGCCAGGCTGGGCTACAAAGTGAGTCCAAGGCCAACCTGAACTGCGTGTGCACACACACACACACACACACAAAGATGAAAGGCTTAGCCAAATGCTGCCTAATTTTGTCTGACTTTGACAACTTTTTTTTTTTTTTTTTTGTGGGTACCGGGGGGTCGACCTCAGGACCTCGCGCACCAGCAGGCACCCGTGCCACTGAGCGATATCACCGGCCCCTTTTTCGTATGTGGGTTCCGGGAGTCGAACTCGGGCCCTCGCGCTTGCAAGGCAGGCGCTTAAGCCGCTGAGCCATCTCACCGGCCCCTGACTTTGACAACTTTTTGAGTTATAAATATCATACTTTTGATTTTCAGGCCCTGCTTGTATAACATGGTTAGAAAATGAAGCCTAGGTGTCAAAGACCTGCTAATGTTCTTGTCTTCTTTGCCCAACTATGAAAAGATGATGGGTCCTCCAACAACAAAAGCAGCCTTCCTCTGTATTCTTTGGGCGGGGGCGAGACTTGGGATTCCTGATTGGGCCGGGTCAATTCCCCTCCTCTCCCCCCCGCCGAAGCAGTTATAAGATGAACCCTTGACCCTTCTGCACCCCTTAAGAGTAAGGGATCAAAGTCTGGGGGTGGGGTGAGGTAGAAGAAATAAAAATAGGTAGAAAGGAGACAAGGAAAATCATAACTGGGCCAGTGAGATGGCTCAGTGGCATAAGCACCTGCCTGGCAAGCACGAGGTCCTGAGTTTGACTCCCGGTACCCACATATGAAAAAAGGGCCGGTGATATCGCTCAGCGACACCTGTACCTGCTGGCACGCGAGGTCCTGAGTTCAACCCCTGGTACCCACAAAAAAAAAAAAAAAAGAAAGAAAATCATAACTAAAAAATTGTACTTTTTCCTTGGAATTAAGTTAGGAGAGTGTTCACTGGAAGCAGGGAGAAGCAAAATAGCTCCTGAGCATGTACTAATAAAGAAAATGATCGGAAAAAAAAAGAAAGAAAGAGGAAAACAGCTCCTGGATTTCCATGAGTGGTCCCAAATGGGTCGCCACACGTGCCCTCAATCCAAGGCTGCTGCTTTCTCTTCCTCTTCCTCTTCCCCTTCCCCTTCCTCTCCCTCTTCCTCTCCTTCTCCTTCTTTTTAGCAGTGGCAAAGTTTATTTGAAAAAGCCAAAGTGATGAATGAAGGAGAAACTGGCTCCTCAGAGTGAGCTTGGGCCAAGTAAAAGGGGAGAAAGCACGCCCTGGAGAAAGCATGGCGACCGTGAGGAGAAGCCGTGACAGCCGCTCCCGTGCTTCCTTCAGCTGGGCGGAGCACAGGAGTCCTCCACTGCTCACCTGCCGCCTGTCACAGGTGGCTCTGTGGGTTTCTCAGCTCTCAGGCTTCTAACCCAGTTACTCAGCACGCAGTCTCTAAAGGAAACTGGGGTTTTAAAGAGAAACTGGAGCCTTAGGAAGCTGAGGCAGGAGAACTACAGTGAGTTTGAGGCCAGCATGGGCTACATAGTGAGTTCAAGGCCAGCCTGGACTGTATAGTGAGAGCCTATCTCAAAAAAAAAAAAAAAAGAAGACTGCAACTTCAGGATGCAAAGTTACCCAACATCACCCATATCAGTATTGCTAAGTTAGTTTATGCTTCTTTTCTTATAGGCCCATCACACCCCAAACCCCATAAAAACTCTACATTCATAAATTACCTTAGTTGTTCAAAGAACTTCTTAGGCAAAACATCTTAGATTGCCCATCTTAAAATAAATTGGTGGGGTTCACACCTTTCACCTGGAAAATGGGCCATTATCTTCCTGTGGGTGACCATTCTCTTCCTGAGGACCAAGATGGAGCTTCCTTAGGAGAGGTTCCCACCACCGCACGCAGAAATATCCCCAGCTCCAAACCTACGCTGTTTCTTTTGAGTGTGTGCAGTACTTTTGAATGGCTGCCTAATAAATCCCTTTGTGCCTCTTTTAAAAACAAAGGTCTGGAAAGAAACATGAAATGCCAAATTGTTAACGGCTCCTTCCAGAAAGAGGCAGAAAGTGGGATTAGGGTAAGGAAATGTTACTTTTTAATTTTCAAAACATATACTTCCATATTATTAGAATTTTTACAATAATGTCAGCAGTTCATAATTTTTTTATCATTTTATAATTTTCCCTTTTTTATCATTTCATAATTTAAAGACTGACTTTTAAAATATATATAATAAGTTATAAAAAACAAAATGTTTTTTGAGACAGGGCCTTGCCATGTAGTTGAGTCTGGCCTTGAACTCACTATGTAGCCCAGGCTGGCCTTGAACCCATAGTGATCCTCCTGCCTCAGCTTCTTGAATGCTGCGATTACAGTCATGCACCATCATATCTGGCTAAAAAAGACAAATTTTATTTTTATTTTTATTTTTTAAATTAGATTTTATTGGTACATTTTAGATATACATAACGATCACATTCATCATAGAGAATTTCTACCTGTACATGATATAACTTGATTTCTTTTTTCCCCATTCCCTTGCCCTCCCTTCAACCCCTCCTCTCCTCCCCATTTACAAAGCTTTGTTTCCATGTTTTTTTCTTTTCTCATTTTTTTTACTTCTCCCTTCTTTCCTTTCCCCCTCTCCTCTCCCTTGTTCCCCTCCGCATTTGAACATTTTCCTGTTTCATACCTGTTACACATTTTGGGCCTTATTTACACTTTCGGTTTCTTACACCAGAGAAACAATGCGGTATTTACACATGTGTGTACGATTTATTTCACTTAAGAGTATGGATTCAAGGTGCATCCCTTTAAAAGACAAATTTTAAAGGAAAAAAAAAATATATATATATATAGTGAGTAAAACCAGGCGCTGTGAACATTTCCCGAGAACGTGACCGAGATTCCAGGACACGGTGGCATCTAGAGGGCCGGGGAGGACGGGAGGTGGGGAGCGGCTTCCTGGCAGGTGGTCGCGGTGGGGTCAGGTGGTGTCCGCCTCGTGTGATTTCAGTGTCCTGTGCCTCGGGACCGGGTCGCCCTGCGGGGCGCAGCCAGCCGCAGGTCCCAGGGCCGCCAGCTCTCCTCGAGTCCCTCTGGCAGGACGGGTTCCGTGCCCTCCTTGCTGAGGAATCCATCCAACCCGTGGAGGGCTCTATCTTCCCAACCAAAAGAATCTTTCCTTTTTGGTACATGTAAATTCTCTATTTTATTTTATTTATTATTTTATTTTATATTTTATTTATTTTATTTTATTTTATCCACGAATGCTACCTGAGTCACATGCGTGTGGTGACACTGAAGTAACAGGTAGGAGGCATCAACCAACGCCTGCCCCGTCTCCAGGACACTGCCCGCAGGAGGGCGTGGGACTTCAGGGCCCCAGGACCACAGCGCCCCCTGGCGGTTCATGTCTGTCAGAACATCTGGCGAATCCAGGGACTTTAGGCGCGGGTTGGTGCTTGGTTAAAATAACCAATAGTTCAGAGGCGCACATCCTGTCCTCCTGTCCCTGCCCCACCCCATCGACCCACCTGTCCTCGCTCCACCACCCCAGCCTCCTCCTGTTAGCTCCTCCCCTTCCTGCTGCACGCCTAAGTTCCACCTCTTCTAAAATTGCAACCCCTATTCCCTGTCCCCTCTCCTGCTTTATTCCGCTCCTGAGCTCAGGGCGAATGTGCCCTGTTCGTGGCTCAGCTGTCCTGGTGTCGCCCCATCTGGACCAGCAAGAACAGAGGCAGGGACTGCCTGTCTCTTCACTGCTGTCTCTGCAGCTCCCTAAACGGCGTTGGCTTGGAATCAGTGCTCTTCGTTTGTTGATTGAATAAAGATGGAGCTTCCGGAAAAAGATGGCGGATCTGTAAGAAGCAGGCAGTGAACCTCTCCAAAAGTCGCCATCCGGACACTGGAATATAGTGACTGGAGGAGGACAAGAAAGAGGGAAGTGGCTCCCAGGGACCCAGGAAAGATCTGAAGCGCAGTTTGGGGCCCACGGAGAAAGTGAAGAGAAAAACTCCAACAAAGAAGAAGGAGGTGGCCACCGGCGCCTTTTCCCTGTGTCGGGAATCCCGACGCGACTGAAGCGGTTCAAATCTGCGGACACGCGGGGACTGCCGGCGCCCCCGGGGGCCTCCACGGAGGAACACGAGATGCGGGGTGCAGAGGAGCAGCGGCCTGAAGGACACACTGACTGGCGGTGAGTGCTGACGCCCGGCCGTCCCGCACCAGAGAGCGACCAGCCCGGCGCCATTGTGGGGGGGGGGCAGCAGCTCAACTTGAAACTCAGGGCGGCGCCACTCCACCCACGGCTCCAGTGGGGACCTCTGTGGAGGAACGCGAGACGCCGCGGTACAGAGAAGCGGCGGCTGTGAAGGACACACTGACTGGCGGTGAGTGCTGACACCCAGCCGTCAGGCGCGCGAGAGCCACTAGCCGGGCGCCATTGTGGGGGGGGGCAGCAGCTGAGCTGAGAACTCAGGGCGGCCGCCACTCCACCCACGGCTCCAGTGGGGACCTCTGCGGAGGAACGTGAGATGCCCCGACACAGAGAAGCACCAGCCGAGAGGGACACACTGACTGGCGCTTTTCTTCCTGGTATTCCAAGAATCTCCTAAGAGTTTGAAATACTAGCAATAAAGCAACCTACCATAGGCAATTTACAAAACAGCATCCCAGGAATTAAACTAAAGAAAGAAAAGAAAATGAGACGACACTTAAACAAGCTGCAACCCCACACATCCAGTTCACCAAAGGCAAACCCAGGGGGCAGTGAGGCTGGACAAACTGAAAGCCACCCACCTGACATCTCTGAAGTGGTTACAACAAAGCAGTTGAATGAGGCTCTGGAAAAATTTAAATCAGAAATAATTTCTCAGATAACTGCAGAGATAATGTCCACAATGAAGACCATGCTTAAGGACGCTAGAGCAGACACAGACAAAAAAATAGACGAGCTTAAGAAAATGATGGAAGCCATGAATGCTCAGCATAGGAAAGAAATGGACTCCATAAAGCAGATTGAAGCAGATAGCCAAGAGAACAAAAATTCCATTGAAAGTATTTGTAGCAGATTAAGCCAATGTGAGGACAGGATCTCAGATATAGAAGACAGGCTTGCAGTTAGTGATCATGAAAAGAAAGAATTCTTAAAAATAGCAAGGGACAATGAATGAAGATGGAATCAGAGATGAAGGCTAGAATGCTATCCAGGATGCCACAGATTTCCAAACAAAGCAAAAGCCGGGGTGGTGGTGCACACGTGTGATACCAGCACTGAGGAGGCTGAGGCAGGAGGATCACTGTGAGTTCGAGGCCAGCCTGGGTTACATAGCAAGACCTTGTCTCAAAAAACAAACACACAAGCCAAAAATAAATAAATAAATAAATAAATAATAAACCAAATAGAAAACTTGTCAATTTTTAAGGTAGGAAAGGCATTTCCTGGAGACAAAACTGCTAAAGGGGTGAGGGACCAGTGCAGCCGCGCAGCCATGCATGCGAGGGACCTGACATTCAGAAGGGCTGGCCCCTGGGCAGATGTCAGTGGCTGCCATCCTAAGACCTTAATGGCTGGGTCTTGGAATTCAGGTTCTGCAAGGAAACCTGGTGGACATCCGGGCCTCTGTGCATATAGACCCTTAGCTCAGACGTGGCCCTGTTTCTCGATACCCCCGCCCAGGAGTTCTCGGGTCTCCTCTAGCCCCCGGGCATATTCTGCCTCTCAGCGGACTCCAGGCCGCAGAGCATGTTGGGGCAGGGTGTGGCAACAGCACCAGCGGCATTGTCGGGTGAGCGCAGCAGGAGGCCACGCCCCAGCAGGGGTCCCCCAGGACCCTGACCCAGGACAGAGTCCTCGCCCAGAGCCCTGAGGAGCAGAGGCCCGAGGGGAGCCGACACCTGGCTGGACTTCTCCAGGCCTGGTATTGCACAGCACCAGCGAGGGAGGGGAAGGGACTGAGCCATCATAGGTCCCAGATGCCTGAGGATGTTTGTCCATTCTAGCTGGCTCAAGGCACCCCCAGGGACAAGCCACAAAATAAGAATTGTGCAATTCCACACATGAGCTAAATGCTCTGGAATTTGCACTTAAACTGACATTGCACAAGATAAAGATGAATGGTAAAATTCATGCCAATAATTTAAGTTTTCTGTTCTTTATGGTTTTGGTGTTTCGAAAGTGTTGCTATGTAGTTCAGGCTGGCCTCAAACTCTTGGCAATCCTCCTGCCTCAGCCTCCAAAGTGCTAAGAACATAGGCATGTGCCACCATGTCCAGTAATTTTTCTTTACTTAGAACATTAAGTAGCAAATACCACATTAAGCAGAGAGACTTTAGAGGAAATTAAAAAGCTTTAGATGTACCTTTAATGGTACATGTGAGGCCCACGTTTTCATTTTGGACTGGGCCTTGCCAATTATATAGCTGGCCAGGAGTTATACTCGACATTTATGTCAGAACGGTCCTGTTAGGATTCATCTCTGGATATACCCTGTCTCAGATACTTTCTCATCACTGAGACACAAGACCCAACATCCACAAGTTAAAGGAGGAGAGCTTTACTTGGATTCAGTTTATAGGTTTCAGTCTGTAGTCAGCTGGCTCCAAGGCAGGGTGGGTTGGCAGAGGGGAAACAGCTCATGGTGTGGCAGCAGGAAGCAGAGAGATCAAGAGAGGAGGAGGGAGACAGACCCTTCCAGGCCACGCCCCCACGACCTCCTCCAACCAGGCTCTACCTCCCAGCGCCACATCTAGCTCTACACTCATCAGCGACACAGTTAAGTACCCTGCCCCCATGATCCAGTCACCTCCCAAAGCCCCACCTATGCTCACATAAGGCTTTGGGGAACATCAGATATAAACTGTAACATTCCCTAATGGCCTTGTCATCAGTTTCTGATTGTGTTTGGCTAGCATCATTCTTTGTCGTTGGTGGAAAGTACATTACCAACTCTGACAAAACTGTATACCTGCAGGACAAAGTTCCTCACCTTTATTATACACCCGTAATAACTTGGCTTTATTTCGTTACACTGAAAGAATCAGCACTGAATTGGGTTTGGTGATACATGCCTGTAATCCCAGCATTCTGGAACTCTGGAGGCTGAAGCAGGAGGATCACTGCAGGTTCAAGGCCAACCTGAACTACATGAGATCCTCTCTCAAAAAGCCAAAAAATCCCAGCACTCGGGAGGCTGAGGCAGGAGGACTGCCCCGAGTTCAAGGCCAGCCTGGGCTACAGAGTGAGTTCAAGGCCAGCATGAACTAAAGATCAAGACCCTGTCTGAAAAGACCCCCCCCCAAAAAAAAAAAGCCAGGCACACCTGTAATCCCAGCACTCAGGGGGCTGAGACAGGATGATTGCAGCAAGTTCAAGGCCAACCTGAACTATATAGCAAGACCCTATCTCAAACAAACAAAACAATGACTATCAAAAATGTCTGGAGACATTGCCAAATGTCCTCTGGCATGCAAAGTCACCCAGTTCAGGTCCATTGGCTTCCATGGATGGGGGGGGTCAAGGTGCCAGTACAGAGTAGTAGAAGGACACAGCCCCCCACCTTCCTCTCACACCTCCAGTCCTAACACATAGCCCTCTAATTAAGAGGCCACACATCAACAGATAGGAATATAGGAAAACTTTTATTTAGGGGGAGAGAGGTGGGGAAATGACAGCCAGCTTAGACACTATTAAACAGAGTAACAAGGGATAAAAGAATATAGACAACACGATGATGAATTCCCACGACGGTCACAGATTTGCACTGCACTGGAATATTTACAAACTAGACGTCGTGGAGCTAGTGACCAATTTATACCCAATCTGGTTTCCTAAAGAAGTTCAAGAACATTTAAAACCCGAGACTCCGACTTTAAAGCTAGACACGACAGTTGCAAAAACACGACTCGGTCATTTAAAACTTCCCAAGAAGAGCTGCTCCTACGTGAATATTTTTTCCCTAACA
This sequence comes from Erethizon dorsatum, assembly GCA_028451465.1. Taxonomy (NCBI): domain Eukaryota; kingdom Metazoa; phylum Chordata; class Mammalia; order Rodentia; family Erethizontidae; genus Erethizon; species Erethizon dorsatum. The sequence continues at coordinate 49,381,128 of CM051830.1, read as the reverse complement.
TTATTTTTTTCCCATCTAGAATGTCAGGTCGAATATTCCTACTAATAACCACACACAGGATTAACAGCCCAACCAATCCAGAAAGCACCATTCCTTCCATAAAGTGTTCTTAAAAGAAGAAAGAAAAATTTTAAATGCGGACATCTGGTACAACGGTTGCTGAAAACAGCAAAAGCAATTCCCAAACATCAAGCTCACTATACAGAAAGGCGAGGCGCAGGAACCAGGGATGGAAAGCTACAGCAGTTAATACCCAACTCTAAAGGGCAGCAACAAGGAACGTTGCACCGCCCCTTGGCTCCCAGGCGCCCCCACGGCTCCCAGGCACCCCCGCGGCTCCCAGGCGCCCCCGCGGCTCCCAGGCTAGCGCATGCCCAGGATCTGCCTGCTCTTGAGCTGGTAGTTCTTCTCCAGGTCCGACAGCGCCTGCGCCCGCAGCTGCGCAGCATGGAGCCTCTTCTTCAGGTCCTTGCACTTGGACTTGGAAGTGAGCTGGCTGTCCGAGTTCTCGTTCCTCACCGCGTTCTCTTTGCTCTCCCTGCTGAAGTGAACCTTCTTCTTAATTGTTGAGGATGGCAGATCGAGAAGTTCTTTAGGGAGAAAAAGAAAATGGGTTTTGAGTTACGTGGATAGGCATTCAACTCCTATATCCTTTTTATTTTTTCATTTTTCTTATTGGCACATTTTATGTATACACAATGATCACATTCATCACAGGGAATTTGTACCTATATACATGATATAATTTACTTCTTTTTTTCCCATTCCCCTCCCCTCCCTTCAGCCCTTCTTCCCCTCCTTATTTACAAAAGCTTTGTTTCCATTTTTTTTTTCCCCCTTCTATTCTCTTTTTGCTTGTCTATCCTTATCACACTTAGCGAAAATAATCATTCTTTCGGTTCCCATGTGGAATCTAGGTGCCTGGGGTGGGGTTAGGGTGTGGGGCTGGCAGAAATCAATCAGACTTTTAGTTGGTACCACTGAAAATGTAACTCTAGAGTGGGCCAAGCATCCGGAAACATGTTTTATTCTCTTTACAGTCAACTTCCCTCTTAAGGTTGAGTGCGCTGGGGACATCACCACAATATAAGACTTCTGGAAATCACTGGTATTTGTCTCTATTCTTTTCTTTTCTACAGTACTGGCGTTTGAACACAAGGCCTTCTCACTGTGCTATATCCGCAGCTCATTTTCTACCTTTTAATTTGAGACAGGACCTTGCTAAGTCCCCGTGTTGTCCAGGCTAGACTCCTGCCTCAGCCTCCCAGAGTGCTGGGATTACAGGCATATGCCACTGCGCCCCACTTTATCTCTATTCTTGAAAATCAGTAATGTAGGGCACTTTACTTCCCGAAGGGCAGAGGCAGAGGCGCTTTCCTGTGAGCACCTACTTTTGGTCACTTGCTTATAACACCAGAAATCTGTTTTAAGCAGAGCCTGCACAATGCCATGTGGGAGGGTGAATCAGGTGAGAAATGTGAACCGTGCCTGTCCCATGGAAAGAGCCAGGCAGGCCTCAATGCCTGGGCCGTTTCCTTTCTCCTCTGTGCTTGTTTAAAGGAGATGGCGAGCCCTGAGCCCCCAGAGGCAGGTGAGGAGCAGCCTGGGGTGGTCTGCATGGAGAATCCCCGGGCCCTGCCTCAGGCTGCCAGCTTCTCCTTACGCCCTGCTTTGCTCCACTTGAACAGCCCTATTGCTCTCGCGGCTCAATTCCATCTTCTCCGGCACATGCACCTCTGTTCCTGTGAATCCCTAGGGCGTTTGTGAACCAGCACTGCCTCCTGTGAACGCTGTCACAGCACCCCACCCCGCGGCAGGGGAAGAAGGTTTCACCAAGCAGACACGGGATGGCCTTGAAAAGACCCCAGGAGACCCAGGGCTTCACGCCCCACACGGGGAGGGGACATCTCCGACACGGAGATCGTGCTGTCTGTTCCTGTCCTGTCCTGTGGCTCTGAAATGCTCAGTACCCACAGTACTCAGCCCTCTCACACGACTGGAGCCCAGGGAGACTGGATTCCTGTGGCTCATTTTAATCGCTGGCCACAGTTCACAGCGGGATCCCTGTGCCGCCTGTAGGGCTCACACGGAGAAGCCGCAGCCGATCCCCGTCCATCCTCCGCTCAGCTGGAGGAGAGGGGGAGTGAGATCTGGCGGGAAAAGCACCGCCACAAGGGTCTTCCAGGAGTCTCTGGGGCTGGATGCACAAAACTCACACAGAGGAGAGTTTCCCCCTGCTTTATACATCGTCCTGATCAGGACTTAAGTCTGTCTTTCTTTATAGATGGCAGTGTGGGATCTAACAAGGGTGCAATGAGTATTATAAGAATACAGAAGCTGGGCATGATGACATGCACATGTCATCCCACACTCAGGAGGCTGAGGCGGGAGGACTGCTGGGAGTTCAAGGCTAGCCTGGACTACAGAGCAACTTCAAGGCTAGCCTGGACTAAAGCAAGACTCCGTCTCGAAAAAAAGTGCCACACTGATGTCGCTTTCTCACAGACCTGTAGCACGGCCCCATGAAGTGCGCTGGCCCCGTACCTGGAGCGCTGGCCGGAGACCGTAGCCACTGCTCCCTCAGCAGCCCGTAGCTCTTCAGCAGCTCCTCGGCACGGGCCAGCTTGTCCGCCGCCAGCCTCTCCCGCACACACAGCTCCCGCTCCTTCTCTAAAGATGACGAGAAAATAAAACAATGAACGGGCAGTGTGCGCTCTGTCACGATCACCTTGTCACTTTCCTGTCACTCGGCCCTTGTGCTGACTGCGGGTCAGAGACATCCGTGAAGGGGTGCCTCTGGTCACCTGCTCAACCTGACTGTGCTGGGGCTTATTTATTATTTATGTTTGGTTTTTTGAGATAGGGTCTCGCTTTGTAGTGCATGCTGGCCTCAAACTTGTGGCGATCCCCCTGCTTCAGCCTCCTGGGTGCTTTACAAACACATTTAAATAGACAAAACTTACTTACTATGTTTTTTGCTTTCTAAAAAAACAGTGAAAGCCCACATTGGGCATAAGGCCACAGAAGCGAAATCAGAGGAGAAGGAAAGTGGGAGACACAGTCCCTCTGGTCTCTGAATGTTACGATGATGAAGAGCCACGCAAGTGTTACCCATAACCCTGGAACACCGTCGCCTGCTCTCTACGGCACTGCCTGCACACACCCCATCTGACACCATTCTAGACATGGCACTTGGCTGCAGCCTTTCGGGAGGTAAAGCCCTGGTTTTTATGCTGGAAGGCAGCACATTTTAACACCTTCCCGTACACTGGAAACACGTTCTATTCAAGATGGGAAAGGAACGAGTCGTTATACAGTAGAGTAATGGCTACTGTGTTAGGGCCAACACACTTCATGCCCAAGAAAGAATTCTCATGTGAAGTTGCCAGCAAGCTTTGTCTACAGTGTTTTGGTTTGGCAAGTGTTTATAAGAAGATTCTAGGCCAGGCACAGTGGCGCACAGCACTCAGGAGGCTGAGGCAGGAGGATCGCTGTGAGTTCAAGGCCAGCCTGGGCTCCATAGTGAGTTCAAGCCCAGTCTGCACTACATAGTGAGATCCTGTCTCAAAAAAACAAAAATGAAGAAGGCTCTAAGGAGGACCTACACACACAAGCAACCCCTCCCACACGGCCGCGCCTGCCCAGCACCCCAGGACTCACGCTCCAGCAGGTCCTCCCGCGCCTTGAGGGCACGCTCACGCTCCTGCAGCTGCAGCTCCTTCAGCCTCAGCTCGCTCAGGCCAGGGCTGGAGTCCCCTGGCTTCTCAGGCTCTTCCACACCTGCCACTCTGCGCCCTCGCCGCTCGAGCTGTCCTCTCTGCTCTTCCACAACCAAGTCTGCTATCAAAGGGTTCTCAAGAATTTCCTCCACGGAAGGCCGATGATAGTCCTGGGAAACGGCACAGAACAGAAAACGTTCATCCTAAGACAGTCACGCTGAAGGGCAAGGATTTCCGTGGCAGAGGAAGGGCTCCTCCACAGAGAGGTCGTAAACATCTGAAAAAATAAGTTCACCGGTCCTCACCCCAGCCCCTTCTTAATTTCATTTTGAGACAGGGTCTCTTTTAGTTGACCAGGCTGGGTTCGAACTTGTGATCTTCCTGCTTCAGTTTCCCCAGAATGCTGGGACTATAAATGTGTGCCACTGATTTTCCCTCTTTCTACTCCTCTCTCTGGTCTCCAATTGGAGCTAAAGGCAGGGTAAGAAAGTCTTCTTTTCGGCCCCTCCCTTGCCACCTGCCACCTGAGGCAGGCGAAGACAAAGGAAGGGAGATTTGGGTCCCTGGCCACTGCCATCTGTGAGGATGGCAGGGAGTGGCAGGCACGTAAACAAGGTACAGAAGGTGGGCCGGCGAGGATGTGCCGTTTTCACCGTTAACGGAATACTTTAGCTAAGAAATACAGTTCATGTTTCTTCAGTCTCTACTGCTCTTCAGAGAGAATGCTGTACATACTCCAACAGGTAACTGAGAGGTAGAACCAAGATGGCAGAGGAGCTCACGCTCTTTACCTTTAAATTTAACATCCTCGTGATAAGGTCATTCAACTCATCAGAGAAGCGGTAGGGAATCCGCCGGAATTTGCCTTCCCTGATCTTCCCAGCCAGTTCTTTTTGGTTGAAAGCAGTAAATGGAGGCCTGGGATGAAAGAGAGAAAGAATTTTTAAAATGTGAAAATGAAAATATATGATAGGAACTGAGCCCGAAACCCCAATTTTGGTTTATGTTTCCCCTTCTGGAATGTTCTTCCTTAGCTACGTTTCACAGTTTCCCAGCCCTGCTGCCATCTTGGGCTGAGTAGAGGGCTGCTGAGGGGCCAGTGGCTCTCTCTCATTGTGACAAGAACAGTATCTCCAGACACTGCTTCCTCCCAATCCCGGGGAAACCACCTTGATACAGAATAGAGGGGAACGAGGTGGAAGAGAAAAGAGAAAGAATCAGGGCTCCTTCCTGTTCTCAGATCCCTGTCCTTCCGGTGGCTTCACTGTCCCTATGTGACCTCTGAACTTTCCACTTGACCTCCGTATCACTGTAACAGGGTGCATCTGACCAGTCAAGGCCCTTCAACATGTCAGGCCCAGCCTCATGGGCTATGAGTTCAACTTGTAAGCATTTTGTTTTTCAGGCTGTCCATCTACCTCAGTTTAAAAGTCTTAGAATTCTTTCAGACTTTGTTTTTTTTTTTTTTTTTTTTTTGTGGGTACCGGGGTGTCGACCTCAAGACCTCGCGCGCCAGCAGGCGCCCGTGCCGCTGAGCGATATCACCGGCCCCTTTTCCGTATGTGGGTTCCGGGAGTCGAACTCGGGCCCTCGCGCTTGCCAGGCAGGTGCGTACGCCGCTGAGCCATCTCACCGGCCCTTCTTTCAGACTTTGAATACACAGAATATGAGACGCTGCTCCCCAGAGCCAAGGTCCAGGAGAGAGAAAGAAGCCTAGGGTTGCACTGGTCTCACCGTATTCCCCACCCCTTTGTCTCTTACTATAAAAGACCCTTGCACACCTGGACGGGTGAGATGTGAGTAGAGGCAAATGAGGCCCCTCCATCTCCTCAGAACTAGTTTTGAATAAAATCTTTTTGCTTTTTATTGGTTTTTCTTTTTGGAGATAGGGTCTCACTATGTATCTCAGGCTGGCCTCGAACTCACTATGTATCCCAGGCTGGCCTCAAACTTGTGGCGATCCTCCTGCCTCAGCCTCCTGAGTGCTGGGATTACAGGTGTGCGCCACCACGCCCAGCTCCATTTTCCTTTTCACCAAAAATAAATGGCCTCCTTTGGTTTGGTCAGCGGTGAGCAGAAGGACCCAAGCTGCCAGTCACGATCACACTTACATTAGCGCACACAGTTCATACAGCAGACAACCCAGTGACCAGATGTCCGACTTCTCATTGTAGGACATGTGATTCATTTGTTCCTAGACAGGGGAAAGGTAAGAAAGTAGGAGTTGAGTTTATTTTAAAACTTATAAAGCTTTAAAAAAATTTATACCTACGATAAAAATGGAATCTCAAAGTTTAGTAATGTTTACTCAAGAAAAAGAGGGAAAAAATTTGTAACAAATCTAAATATTTTATACCCATAACAAAAATTTCAAACATACAATGCTAATTCTGCTTATACCACAATAACAAGAGACAGTAGTTTATACTTTATCTTCAAATTTATAATGGAAAGGTAAGGATGGGACTCAGTGGTACAGCACTTGCCTAGCATGTGAGAGGGGCCTGGGGTCAATGCCTAGCACTGAAAAAAAAATACACACACACCTATGTAAATACAATAGGAAGGGGCCGGGGATATAGCTCAGTGGCACAGCGCCTGCCTGGCAAGCGTGAGGTCATGAATTCAATTCCTGGTACCAAAAAAAAAAAAAAAAAAAGGAAAAAGGTAATGATTTTATTTTAATATACTTATCATATATAAACTCATCCCCTTATTTTTCATTCACAAATGAAAATATTGAATGCAGGCTAGATACTGACAATTCAAATGTGAACATGAGAGAGTTCTACCCTCAGGACATTCATAATCTAGAAACTCCATTTGATTTTATTAGATATTTTATTGGGCTCGGTTGCCCAAACTGACCTCAAACTCCTGGGCCCAAGCAATCTTCTTGCCTCAGCCTCCTGAGTAGCTAGGACTACAGAAGCATGCCACCAAATTCAACTAAAAACTTTTTTTTTTGAGACAGAGTCTCACTACGTAATTCAAGCTAGCCTTGAACTGGTGGCAATCCTCCTGCCTCTGCCTCCCCAGTGCTGGGATTACAGGCATGCGCCACCACATCCAGCTCATAAAAACTATTTTAAAAGGACAAAAGAAAACTCCAGAATAACCAAGATATGTATCCAGCAGCCCATATATAAATGGATACAAACAGAAACAGCTAATTGAGTTATACATATATTTTTTTTAGTCTACTGTATAAACCTTGGCAGTAGCTGATATGCTCATTACCTATTTGAACTGTTTGCCTCTCTCCACACCTGCAGTAACTCGGTACCAGAGCACTTATTCTCCACAGAGGGCCAGGCAAGTACCAAACCCTCGGGGAGTCCCCTTAGCAGAGCCCAGCAAGTGCATGTGACATCACTCCTTGACAATCAATGCCTCAGGAAAACTGAACTCATCTAATTACAAGAGCAGGAGGGAAAAAGAACAAAGAATTGCACAGATATCAAATTTTCCAAGAACCACGTATACATAATTTCCCTTTATGGTAAAGGCTTTCTATTTGGAATTTGATACAGTAGAAAATGACATTGTTCTGGCCATGTCTAATCTTAGTCAAAAATAAATCATAGGGCCGGTGAGATGGCTCAGCGGCTTAAGCGCCTGCCCGGCAAGCGCGAGGGCCCGAGTTCGACTCCCGGATCCCACATACGAAAAAGGGGCCGGTGATATCGCTCAGCGGCACGGGCGCCTGCTGGTGCGCGAGGTCCTGAGGTCGACCCCCCGGTACCCACAAAAAAAAAAAAAAAAAATCATAAATTTGTAAAGTTTTATACCGTAGTCAAATCTGTTGGCACACTTTATGAAGATCTGAAAAGTCCTAGAAATGTTTGTGAACTACTAAAGAAACTAATGAGCTGGGTGGGTGGCACAAGCCTATAATCCCAACATTCAGGCAATGGGGGCTGAGGCAGGAGGATTCCAAGTTTGAGCCCATCCTGAGCAACTTAGCAAGGCCATCGCAAAATAAAAGTATTTTTAAAAGGGCTGCCACAGAAACAAAAGCCAAAATAATATATGTCTCTCCATCTATGTCTTGTCAGATGTCACATACTAACACGTTGATGCCGTCCCTTATAGACTCTTCTTTTTAAGCCACCAGACAATACCTAATGATAGCCAGACCATCAGACCTTTCACCTCAGCAATTTCATTCTGTGACCGACACTCCAAGGAAATAACAAAGAGGAAGAAAGACTATCCAGACATACACAGCAGGGTCACGGAGAAACTTCGGGAACAAATATCCAGCCATAGAGGCAGTGGATAAGTAGAGTGGGTGCATTTCAGGAAAAGGCAACAGAAAGCAAAGAACATGCACTGCAGTTAGCACTGTAAAAACATGTCACCAAGTGGGTGAGTCTCCTGAGTTCAATCTCTAAGCACAAGAGTCTAGAGAAAGAATATTAAATGCATGGTCCAAAAAAAAAAAAAAAAGAAAAAGAAAAAACAAGGGCAGGTATAAAGTGGAGCCTAAAATTCACTGGATTTGATGTCGGGCAGGTGTGATGGTGCATACCTGTGATCCAAGCACCTGGGAGGCAGAGGCAGGAGGATCTCTCAAGTTCAAGGCCAGCCTGAACTACATAGCAAGACCTTGTCTCAAAAGATCAATAAATAAATACACTAAGTTGCTAAATTGCCCAGGCTGGGCTCAAATTTGCACTCCTCCTGCCTCAGCCTACCAGACTGCTGGGATTCCATGGGGTGCACACCACACCCAGTGAGACTGCATTTTAACCACTTACCAGTCCAATTATTTAAATACAAGATGACCAAAAATTGCATAGTTTCTCATTAATTTTTATAATATAATAGGAAATATAAAAAGGATAATTTTATCAAATTTATTTAATACAAGAATTGACTGGTTGAGGGCCGGTGAGATGGCTCAGCGGTTTAAGCGCCTACCTTGCAAGCGTGAGGGCCCGAGTTCGACTCCCGGAACCCACATACAAAAAAGGGGCCGGTGATATCGCTCAGCGGCACGGGCGCCTGCTGGCGCGCAAGGTCCTGAGGTCGACCCCCCGGTACCCACAAAAAAAAAAAAAAAAAAAAAAAGAATTGACTGGTTGAAATGACACCTGCCCAAGCAATGCTCAGGGTAAACTGTTCAGTAGTTAAACAAACACTCCAAGTGAGTATGATATCGGTGTGTCCAGGACGGACTTGGGAAATGCTACCGCGATTGAAGCACAGACAAAACCCATTTTATCTTTGTAATTCCAGAGTATATTACATGGTAGTCATTCAATAAAAGCTTGAGCTGAGTTGCTGATACAGAGGAATTTAATGATCAGTGGTCTACTTGGAAAAATACGAACTTAAAATGAGACAGTACTCTTAATTCTTGACTACTGGATTTATTAAGCAACAAACCAAGAAAAATTCAATGTCCTTGCACTGGAATGCTTAGCATTAAAGTGCTGTAAAGTACCTACATTCGAAACACTTACAGGAGACATGTAGTAAGGCGTGCCAACAAATGTTTTCGCAAAACTTGTATCATGGTTTAATATTCTCGCTAGCCCGAAGTCTCCGAGCTTGACGTTCTGCTTGCTATCCAAAAAAACGTTGGCTGGTTTCAGATCTCGATGCAGCACCGTGTGACTGCCATCACTTCGCCTGTGACATTCCTTCAGGGCCAGGGTCAACTGCGTCATCACTCGAAGAACAAACTCTTCATCTAAGTATTGTCTGAAACCAGAACCATTGCATGGCATAAAACTTCTTAGTAAAAACACTGCGGATATGGGACGAGGTGAATTATCTAGCTTTTAGAAGTGTTCAAATACAGAAATAAATTATTTTGATACAAAATATAGGTATCGATTTACTAGTGATTTTCTAAATGCTACTGACCCACTGAACAAATACAGGCACACACTTCCATATCACTAAGACCTCATCCCTGATCTGACACAAGACGCTTATCAGAACAACAGGAGAGCCATTTTCAGCTTACATTTAAAAGACTGCCTGCACGCCTGTAATCCCAGCACTCGGAAGGCTGAAGCAGGAGGATCGCTGCAAGCTCGAGGCCAGCCTGGGCTACATAGTGAGTTTAAGGCCAGCCTAAACTATATAGGGAGACCTTGTCTCAAAAAGTAAATAAATAAATAAATATTAATTAATTTAATTAAATAAAAGATTGTCTTTACCTTTCCCTGGTTCCCTTCGTAATTACACTAGCCAGGTCCCCTCCTTCACAATATTCCATCACAATGTACAGGGTTGTGTTGGTTCGGTCAATAATTCGATCATAGTAACGGACGATGTTCGGATGTTTCAGTTCGCGGAGCAGATTCACTTCAGAAACAAGCATCTGTTTCTCGGCCTCTGTCATGGAGCCGTAGTCAAGTTCTTTCCAAACTAGTATCTGAAATAAGAACGCTTCCGAGGTATGAATGAACTGGTGACGCTCAAAACAAAGAATGAAAGTCCCGAAGTTTAAAAAATTACCTGCCTTTTAAATACACCCTACTATGCGAGGTCACGATCCGGTGACTTAGTTCAATAAGCGTAAGGAGCCCCGAGTTTATTGCCACACTCTTCCTCTCGTTTTTAAGCAGTAAAGGACGCTATGGAGGAGGGCGCAGGGTGCGGCACAGCGGATCTCCCCCAGCTCCCACTCTGCTTAATGGGAAACCCGCAAAAGGGTAGTTCCGTCAAAGCCCAGGGAGAGGCGGTCAAAGTCCCTGGCCACTCCTGGCGGCCGTGCTGCCCCCGGATGCGACAGAGCTCAGGCAAGACCTCTCGTCAGCAGCCAGCAGCTTCCTCCCCACTGTTTCTTCCGTACCGGGTCAACCGCACACGGGGGAACAGGAATCCACCGCTCCCGGCTCTGGTGGTCCCGCCCCTCCCCGGTCTCAGGGCTGCTCAGCGTTTTATAACAGTAGCTCAGGAGCCTGCTAGCTGTCACAAACTGTCGCCTAAGCAATAAACGCAGGGGAGATGGAGGAAATGGGAGAGAAACAAATATATGCCGGATGCCGACCTAGGGGAGACGCCTGAGACTTCGGGCACCCACGCCACTGCCCGGCGGTCCCCTCGCAGGCCCAGGGCGCTCTTCCCGGCTGAGGCCGCTTCGGCGGGGGCGGGGACAGGGGAGGGGCCCGCGCTCACCTTGCCGTCGCTCTTCCTCCGGATTTTCTGGCAGCGGCCGTAAGAGCCCGTGCCGATGGTGTACAGCACTTCGTAGTCCTCCACTCGGGACGGCATGGCTGGGCCGCGCCGCCCTCGCTCCGCAGCCCCGGATCGCACCGCCCTGCCGCCGGTCTCAGCCGCGTTTAACCGCCGCGGGCTCTCTCCTGGCAAGCCATTGGCCGCCGGCGAAGCCGCCCTGCGTCTCTGATTGGCTAAGAAAAACACAACCCCCTAGGCATCCTGGGAAAAGCGTGTCGCTAGGCAACCTCGTCGGCGTCGGGTCGGCTCAGCGGCTCAACCCCTAGGGAGAAGAGGGCGAAGCTAAACTAAAAGTTGCGCGGGGAAGAAAGCCGTAGCGGGCGGGTTTTAGCAATTATATCCCTAAGCTGAGGTCGCCAAAGTGGCTGAGGTCGGAGGATCTGTCTTAAGACTCCTTAGTACCCTAACCCGAACTTGGGCGAGGCCTCCTGGAAGACTCGGTGGGAGCGGAGTAAGGATGAAAGACACGATGAGGCTCCAGGAAGCGCGCATGCGTGCTTACTGTGCGTTCTTAAGCACTTGAAAATATGTTATCTGTTCACCAACACGAACCTATACAGCAGGAACTAGTGTTATTTCTCACGAGGAAGTGGAAGCACAGAAAATTTGTTTAGGTTCAACAGCCAAGAACAGACTTGATGCAAAGGTAGTGGATCCTCATAGCAATGATTTAACTTTAGACATGACTTTAGGGCGCAGTCACGGGAAATTATTTCTGAACACCAAACTTAGAGGCCTGTTCAAAATACAAAGGAAGTGTGCAACAACCCGGGATAGAATATGGAAGTCCCTGATGTTTGAGAACATTCTGGTGGCCCTAAGACAGGAGCAGTCGTTTTACCTTTAGGACTTCTACCAAAACCAAACGAACTACCAAACAAGCGACTGCCGACCACATCTTTCATTGACAGCACTTTATTGAAAGTAGCCCCTGGGCCGGTGAGATGGCTCAGCGGCTTAAGCGCCTGCCCGGCAAGCGCGAGGGCCCGAGTTCGACTCCCGGAACCCACATACGAAAAAGGGGCCGGTGATATCGCTCAGCGGCACGGGCGCCTGCTGGCGCACGAGGTCCTGAGGTCGACCCCCCGGTACCCACAAAAAAAAAAAAAAAAAAAAAGAAAGTAGCCTCAAAGCGGGGCGTGGCAGTGCACGCCTGTAACCCAGGCACTCAGGAGGCTGAGGCAGGAGGATCACCGTGGGGTTTTTTTGGGGGGAGGGTGGGTGTTTGTTTTTTCGGTTGGGAGGGTTTGAGACCGGGTCTCCCTATACAGTTCAGGTGGCCTTGAACTCACTATGTGGGATCGCCCTGATTTTTGAGTGAGTGCAGGGCCAGCCTGGGCTACACAACGATTGAGACCCTGACTAAAAAAAAAAAACAATAAATAAATAAATAAATAAATAAATAAATAAATATCTCTTCAGCAAGGGATTGAAAGGACCTGGTTCCGGGGGTGGGGGGGGGGGCGAAGGGCAAGGAAGAAAAATGGAAAAAAATGGAAACAAAGCTTTTGTAAATAAGGAGGGGAAGAGGGGTTGGAGGGAGGGGAGAGGAATGGGAAAAAAGAGAAGCAAGATGTTATGGCTTGTGTCTAGATGCCCCCTCAAAGCCTCATGCAGTCATGAGGCTTTTGCAGAGGTGGCTGAATCTAGAGTGTGCAATGGTGGGATTAAGGGTGTGTGATTAGTGAATCAGTCCACTGATTGGTTTGGCATAGTTCTGGCTGGGATTAAGGGCATGAGTGCTACACCCAGCCTAGGGTGGGTAGCCTGCATACAATATAAAGGACAGAAAGAGGCTCTGTCTCTGTCTGTCTGTCTCTCTCTCTGTCTGTCTCTCTCTCTGTCTCTCTCTCTCTGTCTCTCTCTCATTGCTTTTGCTGTCTTCCACTGCCATGAACTATTGCCCCTCTGCCATGTGCCACCCTGCCTTGCAGCCAGCCGATTATGGACTGAAACCTCTACAAACTGTGAGATAAATAAACTTTCCCTCTAACTTTGGGTGTCAGATATTTTGTCTCAGCAATAAGAAAAGTAACTAAGACATAAGATATATCATGTAAAAAAAAAGATATATCATGTACAGGTACAAATTCCCTATGATGAATGTTATCAATATGTGTATCTAAAATGTACCAGTAAAAAAATAAATTAAAAAAGAACCTGGTTTTCTATTGATAAGAATTACAAACTTCTCCATGTTAAAAATAAAGAATTTGTTACATGCACTGAATATAGCATAACTAGAACTGCCATCCAGGAGAATTTTAAAATTAATATTCAAGGGTACTGTTTCGTCTTGAAGGAATAGGAGCAACTCTGGTTTCAGAAGTCATGGAAGGAGCTACATGTGACTGAGGTCAATGGCAATATATATATATATATATATATATATATATATATATATATATACACACACATATATGTATTTTTAAAATTTAAATTTTAGTGCAGATTGGCACTTGTGGAGCTTTCTGGCTGGCCTGACCCAAATCCAGTCCCATGCCTTCTCTCTGGCCAGTCTTCTGCTCTCCAGTTTGCCCCAAACCCAGCACACTTTCTCAGACCCCACCACCACCACAACATTTGCATCTGCTATTCCATTTGTCTAGAACTTCATTTGTCCCCACTCCTTTATTCACTTCCTGACTTCAGTGACATCTGTCCAGAGGATGAACCTTGTCTTTCAACATCCAAGTCAAGTTTGTCACCTCTACTCTGAGGAACATCTCTAGCACACTTGGACAGTTAACTCTCCATCCGCCGTGCTCACAGCCACCTGGAACACAAGTCACTTTAACTTGTTTTTCGTTGTTTTGCAGCAGCCGAACCCCAAGCTCTTTGTAGCCAGCATAGGTCCTGGAATAGAGGAAGCATGGAATAACGAATCACTACATGAAAATCCAACAGAGCCATTTATTAGTAATTATGCAAGGATTTGGAGTGAGCCCTTCTGACAGTTAAGCTTCATTGTCATTGATTGGCTTGGGAGCGGCTTAGGGGATTGGTAAAGCACACTTCTGAGTGGGTCTTATAGGTTATGGAAACATGATTTTGGGGTCTACATCTTGTCCCCAGCTCCCCCTCTGTGGTGCTGCTCTTCCCCCGCTCTGCTTCCCAGATGCCATGGCTCCGCCATGCCCTCCACCATGATCTTTCTGCTTGGAGCCAGCTAACCATGGACTGAAACCTCAGAAACTGTGAGCCAAATTATACCTCTCCTTTAACTTGTGGGTGTCAGGTATTTGGTGTCAGGGACCAGAAAGCAGGCAATAGAGCTTTTTAAGCACTCAGTTTTCAAATGCTTCCAGCTCTGGAGTAGACTAAATATCTGGGCAGGAGCCATCTCAGGAGTGTGGTGAGCAGTTCCTAGGCTACGTGTTCATGCAGCAAATATTTACTGAGTGCTTACCAGAGTCAGGTATAATGACAGGCATTGATGCGCTGGGTGTTCATTAAGAGAGAGACAGTGGAGCTGGGATGGCCTTGATAATGAAAACAGTGGTAAAGGATGGCACAACAAACCCTAATTACTGTCCGGATGAGCCTGCATCATTGGGGGAGGGGGAGGGAGGGCAGCCCAGCTGAGAGCACCGGACACCGGAGCAGAGAGTGGTGGCCTCAGAGCACTCAGGGTCGATCGGGGACAGGTTCCTGGAAACTGCCCTCCCTGACACTTCTTCCCCACTTCCTTCAGCGCTTGTCCATTGTTTCAGATTCAGTCCAGGCCCAGTTCCTTCTTTGAAAATGTCCCTGAGTAAGCTGGGTGTGGTGGTGCATACCTGTAACCCCAGCACTTTGGGAGGCTGAGGCAAGAGAATCACAAGTTTGAGCTCAGCATGGGCAACTTAGTGACTTAAAGATACTGTCTCAAAATAAAGAATAAAAAAGGGCCGTGGATGTGGCTTAGCATGAAGGCCCTGGGTTCAATCCCCAGAACCACAAAAAACAATTCTTTTCCCTGGTTGGTTGCAACCCACTGTGATCCCCCAGTCACACCCAAGCGTGTCCGACTGCTCTGTACTCACACAGAATTTTCCAGAGACTGGGCTCTCACCCCACTTTCCCATGTACTCATCCTATCTGCCTCACTAGGTCAGAACTCAGTCTTCAACAAATACACGCTGAGCCTGTGCCAGGCGCCAGGCGCCAAGGCCCTCACTGTGAGCGAGACACGTGTCGCAGCTGGGAGAAATGTAAGGGAGGCCACGGTGGAAGAATTCAGCCATTAGGGACCATGGGGTGGACTGAGAAGGATACAGAGTGGAGAGGGTTGGGTGGAGCAAGTGGGGCCAGCCCTGGGGCTCCGCCGCGGCTCCCACCCACCCACACCCACACCCACAGCGGGGCGCTGTTCCCAGACTGTGTACTAAATGTGCTGCTGTTATAGGTCTATTCTTTTGTGTTTTTCCATACTGAGGATTGAACCCAGGACCTTTGTACTGAGCTATATCCCCAGCCCTTTTGTTATTTTTAATTTTGATTACAATTTTTAATCTCGCTAAGTCACTAAGTTCCCCAGGCTGGGCTTCAACTTGCAATTCTCCTGCCTCAGCCTCCCAGAGTGCATCACCACTCTTGGATTTTTTTTTTTTTTAAGACAGAGTCTCCCTATCTGTAGTTCAGACTGGCCCCATACTTATGATTCTCCTCCCCTAGCCTCCTGAATGCTGGAATTACAGGCCTGTGCTACCATGTCTGGCTCTTGTTTTCAGTTTTTACTGAGATTTGGTGAAATCTCAAATGAGAGACTATTTGTACTTTGTGTTTTCTGCCCACAAGGAAGACTAATATTAGGGCATCTCAAACTTAACAGGTCCAAAATCGAACTCATAATTTTTTTTTTTTTTTGAGGCAGGGTCTCGCTATAAAGTTCACCCTGCCCTTGAACTCACTATGGAGCCCCGGCTGGCCTTGAACTCACTGTGATCCTCCTGCCTCAGCTTCCCGAGTGCTGGGATTACAGGTGTGTGCCACCAGGCCTGGCTGACGCTTGTGATATTTGCCCCAGATCTGTTCTGCTGTCTGGCTTCTCTATCTTAAGTCACTAATGTGCATGATTTTGGGTTTGTTCTGTTCACATCAGTATGCCCAGCACCTAAAGCATGGCAGGCACTCATGGGCATCTGCACGCTGAATGAATGAACAGAGCCTCTTGCTCTCAGCATCCTTTTTTATGTTACACTAGAGACCCAGCAGAGGGCTGCAGATCACTGGGAATCACCTAGGAGCTGGTGCCTCTGGGCTGTCCCTCCAGGATCCCCCAAGTTTCACAGATTTGAAGATTTAAAACAACACATTTTGTGTCCAAGTCTTACCTCCACAATTATTTGCAGCAGATTGAAGTCAGAAAATACTCAAATTGTTCAAAATGCTTCCAAAAGACTTCCACAAAGAAAAATAAAAGAGATCCCTTGTAACAATCAAAAGCTAGAAGATGTTTAAAAGCAAAAGGTGGTGCGCTAGTGGCAACTTCCAGACAAGCAGGGGCTTTAAGGAACACAGGCATTCAAAAACGCGCGACTTCCGGGAGGATGGCGGAGTGGCGAGCAGCGGAGAAACAGCCTGTCGGAAATCTGGGATCCAAGCGCTGGAGTATAGCAAGGTGAGGAAGAGAAGGAGGGAAGTAGGTCCCCAGGACCCAGCCAGGATCTGAAGTGAGAACTGAAGCCCGCGGGAAGAGGGAAGAGAGAGACCTCAGTGCAGAAGGAGGAGGTGGCAAGCAGCAATTTCTCCCTGAGACCGACTCAGTGTGGGGGAGCGGCAGCTGGAACCTGCAGGCGCAGGGTGACTGGGGGCGACCCCAGAGGCCGCCGCGAGAGACACACCAGTGGAGCCGAGCAGCGGACACCGTGGACTGCAGCGACTGGCCAGTTATTTGGGTTCAGCCATCCCCCAGGAGAGGGCGATTGGCCAGTAGCCATCTTGGAGAGGGGCCAAATGGGCTCAGCACTCAGAGCAGCTGCAGGCTGGCTCGATCCAGCGGCTCCCAGTGTCAGGATGAGGATGAGGCAGAACTGAGTTCAAATCAGCAGGAGGTCAAGGAGCTGAGTTCAAGCCGGCAGGAAGTCAAGTTCAAACCAGCAGGAGGCGCATGGAGCGTTGCAGGCTGAACAAATATGGGTTGCAGCCGCGCAGCCAGACACCAGTCTGAACTTCAGTGGAACTAAAGGTGCGGGCTTGCTGGGATTATCCGCTACCCTGCCATAAATCTACAGCGGGCCTGCTGGGGTGATCACGGATCTGGACTCTGCTCGCTTTGTCTACCAGTGACAGCAGAGACACTCCTTGAAGTGGACATATTTTTTTTTCTTATTTTCTTTTTTTGTTTGTTTTGTTTTGGTTCCTTTTCTTTTTTTCTTGATTATTTGTTCTTGTTTTGTAGCATTGTTTCTAGTTTTCTTGTTGTTCTGTTCTTTTTTATTTCTTCCATCTCTCTTTCCTCCCATCTTCTTCACCAATTTCCCAAAGTTCAAATAATCTTCTTTGATTCTCCAGCCTTACTTTGAATCTCTCCCTCTATTTTTCCCACTAACACCTTTTTAAATTTTCTGAGGGTCAAATTGCCATATTGAGGGCATATTTACTATATACAATTTTCTGGTTCATTTTAGATTTTGTTATACAACCACAAATCTAGTTCATATGGTTCAATCTGGCAAATTAATAGTTACCACAGTTTGTCATTTTCTAGGCAGGGTTTGATGCTATTGTTACTGTTGATTGTACTGCTTTAGCCAAGGTGACATAATTTTCTACTCAGTTGTTCTTCCTGGTATGCCAAGTTTATGTAGTTTATAAAAAATACTATAGGCCAGTGCCAAAGAACCAGGGACTAGGCCAAATAGACAGCAACTTCTCATCCCCCAAAATTGAAGAGGTAGAATCTTACAACAGACTCAGAACCCAAAACCAGACTACACATGGAAGACACCTCTAAAAAGCAGTAATTTCCTAAGGATGCTAAATACTAGCAACAAAGTTACTTGCCATAAGCAATTTACCCTGGAATTAAACTTTAAAAAATAGAAAATGAGAAGACATTTAACCAAGATGCAACTGTAGACTTCCAGCTCATCCAAGGCAAACCAAAGGGGCAAGGAGGTGGCACAATTGGAAAGCCACCCACCTGGACTCTCTGAAGTGGTAACAGCAGAAGTAAAAAGCAGATGAATAAGGCTCTAGAAAAAAAAATCAGAAATTTTTCAGATAACTACAGAGACAGTGACCATAATGAAAGACATGGTTAGTGACTCTAGAGAAGATACAGATAAAAAAAATAGAGGAGCTTAGGAAAATGACGAAAACCATGTGTTACAGTGTGTGTCTAGATGTACCCCCAAAGCCTTATGTACTTTTAGATGGGGCTTTTTCAGAAGCAGCTGAATCTAGAGTTTCTGATTGATTCGTAGTGCAATGCCGGGATTAAGGTGGGTGATTACTGTATCAGTCCACTGATTGGATTGGCACCACCCTAATCCCAGCAGTCTGGATAAGATAAAAGGGGCAGAAAAAGGCTTGTTCCCCCACTTTTTTGCTCTCTCTTGTCGCTTTTGCTGTCTTCTGCCACCATGAACTGTTGCTCCTCTGCCATGCGCCATGCTGCTTTGGAGCCAGCCAATTATGGACTGAAACCTCTACAAAATGTGAACTAAATAAATCTATCCTTCCTTAACTTTTGTGCCAGGTATTTTGTCTTAGCAATGAGAAAAATAGCTAAGACACCAGGCCAATCTCCCTAATGGACATAGATGCAAAAAATCCTCAGTAAGATACTGGCAACCAGAATGCAGCAAATCACTGAGAAGTTAATATACCATGACCAAGTAGGTTTCACCCCAGGGATGCAGGGATGGTTCAACATATGCAAATCAATGAATGTAACACACCATATTAACAGAGCCAAGGACAAAAATCACATGATCATCTCAATAGATGCAGAAAAAGCATTTGACAAAGTCCAATACCCATTTATGATAAAGAACCCTACAGAAAACTGAAATAGATGGTCTTTATCCCAATCTGATAAAAGCCATCTATGAGAAACCAACAGCCAATATCATACTAAATGGACAAAAACTGAAAGCTCTCACTCTAAAATCAAAAACAAGACAAGGATGTCCACTATCACCACTCTTATTCAATATAGTTCTGGAAACATTAGTCAGAGCAATTAGACAAAAGAAAGAAATAAAAGGAATAAAAGAATAGAAAAGGAAGAAGTTAAATTATCATTATTTGCAGATGACATGATACACTACATAGAAGACCCCAAAAACTCCACCAAAAGACTTCTAGCATTAATAACCCAATTCAGTAGCATAGCTGGATACAAAGTCAACACTCAGAAATCAATAGCATAGGCTGGGTGTCATGGCACTATGCCTATAATCCCAGCACTTGGGAGGCAGAGGCAGGAAGATCGCTGTGAGTTCAAGGCCAGCTTAGGTAACATAATGAGTTCAAGGCCAACCTAAACTACATAGTGAGGGCCAGTGATATAGCTCAGTGGCATAAGCACCTGCCTGGCAAGCATGAGGTCCTGAGTTCGACTCCTGGTACCACATAAAAAAAAAAAAGAACAATAAACTACATGGTGAGACCCTGTCTCAAAACAAAAGAAAACAAAACAAAAACCAAAAACGATAGTATTCCTGTACACAAATAACAAACTCACTGAGAGAGAAATTAAGGAAACATCTTTCACAATAACATCCAAAAAAATGAAATACTTAGGAATCAATCTAACAAAGGAAGTAAAAGATCTATACTCTGAAAACTACAGTACTCTGATAAAGGAGATCAGAGAAGATATAAAGAATGGGAAGATATACCTTGTTCTTGGGTAGGAAGAACCAATATAGTGAAAATAGCCATACTTCCAAAATTGTTATACAGATTTAATCCAATCCTGATCAAAATAACAATAACATATCTCACAGAATTAGAGAAAACAATCCTAAAGTTCATTTGGAAAAAGAAGAGACCTAGAATAGCAAAAGCAATTCTGGGCAACGAAGGAAGGCAGGGGGCATCACAATCCCTCACTTGAAATTATACTATAAAGCTACTGTGATAAAAACAGCATGATACTGGCAAAAAAATTTAAAAATAAACAGACCTGAGGATCAGTGGAATGGATTAGAAGATGCAGAAACAACTCCAAACACACTCAGCCACCTTATCTTTCACAAAGGAGCCAAACACATTCGCTGGAAGAAAGATAGCTTCTTTAATAAATGGTGCTGGAAAAACTGGCTTTCCACACGCCAAAGATTAAAACTAGATCCATATCTTTCATCACAGTCTAAACTAAAATCAAAATGGATAAAAGATCTAAATATTAAAACAGAAACACTAAATCTTCTGAAAGAGAGAATAGTTAGAACTCTAGAAGACTTCAGCGTAGCCTAAGACTTTATGAACAAAACCCCAATTGCACGGGAACGATCACAAAGAATCAACATCTGGGATCTCATCTTATTAAAAAGCTGTTGCACAGCAAGAGAAACCACCAACAGAGTGAAGAGACAACCCCCAGCATAGAAATAAATTTTTGCCAACTGTTCCTCAAAGGACTACTATCTAGAATATATAAAGAACTCAAAAAAAAAAAAAAAAAAAGACCCCCAAACATAAGGACCAAATTAAAAAATGGGCATCTGAAGTGAACAGACACTTCTCAGATGAAGAAGTAGAAACAGCAAATAAATATATGAAAAAATGTTTAACATCATTCGTCATTCGAGAGATGCAAATTAAAACAACACTGAGATTTCATTTCACTCCAGAAAGAATGGCTATTACCAAGAAATCAACCAATACCAAATGCTGGCAGGGCTGTGCAGATAAAGGAACACTTCTCTGTTGGTGGGAGTGTAGACTGGTGCAACCACTATGGAAATCAGTGTGGAGATTCCTCAAAAAACTAAAACTAGAGATTCTATTTGACCCAACTATTCCCCTTCTTGGAATCTTCCTGAAAGAATTAAAAGCATCATACCATAGCGATATATGCACACCCATGTTTATAGCAGCACAGTTTTAATAGCTAAATCTTGGAAACAGCCCAAATGCCCATCAACTGATAAATGGCTAAAGAAGATGTTTTTTTTATACAATGGAGTACTACTCAGCCATAAAGAAGGATAAGCTTGAGATATTTCTAGCTAAATGGATGCACCTTGAGACCCTACTCTAAAGTGAAATAAATTGGACACACATGTTTAAATACCACATTGTTTCTCTGGTGTGAGAAACTGAAAGTGTAAATAAGGCCCAAAATGTATAATAGATATTGGGAAATGGGAAGGAAATGCTCAAATAAGAAGGGGAACAAGGAAGGGCAGTGAGGGAAAGGAAAAAAGGGAATAGAAGGAAAAATGGGGGAAAAAAAGCTTTTGTAAATAAGGAGGGGAAGAGGCCTTGTAGGGAGGGGAGGGGATTGGGAAAAAAAGAAGAAGCAAGATATATCATGTACAGGCACAAATTCCCTATGATGAATGTGATCATTATGTATATCTAAAATGTACCGATACATTTTTTAAAAACTCAAAAAAAAAAAAAAAAAAGCAAAAGGTGCATGACGTAATAGGCGGTCCACAAATCTAACTGTGACCTAGAAGAAGGAATGGGGTGCCATGGGGACAGGTCCTAAGAGTGCACTATCTGATGAGAGAGAACCAGATGCAGACTGAGAGAGGCTTCGGTCTTAATGACAGGCAGCTGGCGGAAGAACACGATGGGAAGCAATTTATCAGAGCCGGGCCACATTGTACGCAGGGATAGTTTCAAAATTGCACCCAAAGTTGCAAATTAGGGAAAAACAGATTTTTGTTCAATACAATGATAAACCTTTAGACAAAGAGAGCCATTCACGAGTTGTACGTCCATGTTATTTGTAAATTTGGGTTGCTGTCTCTAAGAACATGAGTCGTGTACATTGGATAAGCGTGTCCTAGGGCAAACACTTCCCCAGCAGGCCTGGCTCTGAATCCTGCCCTGCCTGGCTCCTCACACCTGCATCTCAGGACATCCAAGGGTGTCCTTCTCTCACCTGCTCACCAACACAAGGGGAGAGAGGCGGAGGCAGGCATGTTCTCTGGTGGTTTGAAATCTATTTCCCCACGGAAGAACTGGCACAAACTGCTCCCAAGTGCCTGCATTCAAGGAGGCTGAGGCAAGAGTGTTCCCCCTCGTCCTCTCTTTCAGGGAACATCTGGAGCTCATGGCGTCGCCTCCTCCCCTGCTCTCCACAGTGCACAGCCTCCAGGGTGGAGGTCCAGCCTCTTGCAGTCAGAGGTCCTGAGCCCCGCAGGGTGTGTGCCTGGCCCTGCACGAGGCCCGCGTGTGCACACGCGTGTCTGTCACGCAGGCGAGGGTGCCGGTGGGCACGACACCATTTTGAAAAACAGCAAAGGCCCGGGGTGAGGGTTGGATACTCACTGCCCAGGCAGGGAAGCCAGAGATCCCGCGCGGAGGCCCACAGCCAGCCCGCGGCTCCCAGCACTGCACCTGGGTCTACAGCTTCTCCGCAATGGAAATCGACGGGAATAAAACATATGTGACCCGGGCGGAGTAAGTGGTAAAACGTACGCGGTGTATGGATGAGGCCCTGAGCTCAATCCCCAGCACCGGCTTCCCCGGATATCAGTGCTAACCAGAGGCAGCTTGTGCAGCAATCGGCGCCGGCTCGTTCTCTGGTCCATCTCCCTCCGGCTCACTCAAGCTCGAGAACGGAGAGCCCGCTGCATGGTGACCACGAGTGCCCAGGACGCCATCATTCCCCTTTCTAATCGCGTCCTCACAGGCCACAGATGCGCCTGGAACAGACCCGAGTTTCATCTAGCTGCCCCGTTTTTGGAGAGGACTCTTCTACACTAGGAAAGCATGCGACTAGTGTTTATTCCAGGTGAGGGTGCTGGAGCCTTTTCCGGATTTTCTCAAGACTTCACCTCAGCCCTTCTTCCTGCGCCGTGGCTGTGCTCAGGGTGCTGGTCAGACCTGGGACCTTCTGACCAATGTTGCCGCACTGAAAGTTTGCAAATCGGGACCCCCCCGGGGCCCCAGGCCAAGCAGGACGGGTGGTCGCCTTAGCTGTGGCGCCCCCTTTTTGGAAGCAGCCAGTCCGGTCACAGCAGGAGCAGCGTGTTAGAGAGGGTGTCAGGCCTCGCGCGTGGGCCCAGGAGCGCGTGGGGAGGCTCTCCATCCCTGCAGCGTCTGCGTCCCTGCCGTGGCGCAGGTGTGGTTCCCCTGCCCAGCTCACGCGAAAGTGCGCGGAATCTGCCCTGGGAGAGCAGAAACCATCCCTGCGGTGTTTGGAGGTGGTGCTTTGGGAGGTGACCAGGATTCCACAAGGTCATCAGAATGGGGCCCCTGGGGTGGAATCCTGGTGGCTTTAAAAGGAGTGGGGGGCTGGTGAGATGGCTCAGCGGCATAAGCGCCTGCCTGACAAGCGCGAGGTCCTGAGCTCAACTCCCCGAACCCACACACGAGAAAAGGGCCAGTGATATCGCTCAGCGGCACGGGCGCCTACTGGCCCGGGAGGTCGAGTTTGACCCCGGTACCCACAAAAAAAAAAAAAAAAAAAGGAAGGAGCAGGGGCCAGTGAGATGGCTCAGCGGCATAGGCGCCTACCTGACAAACGCGAGGTCCTGAGTTCCACCCCCCCACACACACAAAAAAAGGAGCGAGCTGAACACAAATGCGCACGTGTGCACATACGCACACTGCACGCACGCCGCACGCACGTAGGTATACATGCACCCCGTCTCCCGCCTCTTATGAGGCCCTGCACTCGCGGGTGACTTTGCCAGCAAGAAGACGCTGCGACTTGCGGCTTTTTAACCTTGGACCAGACCTGTGAGCCAGAATTAACTACTGAAAGAGCTTTCCAAATCCGTTACTATGTAATTAGCGACGGAAGATGGGCTAAGAGAGTCCTTCAGTGGGCTCTCTGGCTGGTCTAGGAAGCAGATTGAGGCCAGACAGATTAACAGGAGAAATACAGTCCCTGACACTGCAGAAAAAGAAGAGAAGGCTGGTGAGATGGCTCAGTGGCGTAAGCGCCTGCCTGGCAAGCGCGAAGGCCCAAGTTCGACTCCCGGAACCCACATACGAAAAAGGGGCCGGTGATATCGCTCAGCGGCACGGGCGCCTGCTGGCGCGCGAGGTCCTGAGATCGACCCCCGGTACCCACAAAAAAAAAAAAAAAGAAAGAAAAAGGAAGGAAGGGGGGAGGGCATTTGTATACGAGGATCCTTATATAAAGACGCAAAGAAATGCTGACAGAGAATGGTAAATTTCGTGATGCAGGGACAGAAGGGTCTGGCTAGGTTCCAGCAAGGTCCTGGGGGGTCGCACGGGGGTGTGGAGCTGCAGAAGACAAGGTTCTTCTAGAAAGTTCACTGCACTGGTCCTTGCAGCGTCAGCTCCGGGCCCTGGGACGAGGGCCACCTCTTGCTGTTGGGACGGAGGGCCTGGGGACTTCATAGCTCGCCCAGGGAGGAGGGGACAGGTTACTTAGCCCATTCTACACTGTGGTTTCCTCAGGTGCTCCCAGCCTGAAGTGGTCAGTACGCCAATCTGTCACACTTCCAGGGGGACTGTCCTCAACTTTAGGGGCACCGGCATTCCTGGGTGCTGTTGGAATGCAGTCCCAGGCCCCACTGCCCTCCTGAGTGAGAACTCGCTCCTTACCCTGTCCTGGGGGCACCCCCACAGGTCAGCAGCTTTAAGGGCTGACTTCCAGGCCAGTCTGAGCTACGCGCTGAGACACTGTCTCAAAAAACCAAAAAATTAAATAAAGAGTGAATAAAATGCATGAGTGATTCCCAAACTAGTGATATCAAGAGTAGGCAAGGCGAGCCCAATAGCATTTTAATGGTTTTTTAAAGCTGTGATAATCCCAGCACTCGGGAGGCTGAGGCAAGAGCATCGCGGAGAGTTCGAGCACAGCCTGGGCTACATAGTGAGTTCAAGGCCAGCCTGGACTGTATCGTGAGACCCTGTCTCAAAAAACCAAACAGTAAGTTTTAGTATATGTGCTGCTGAAGTGAGCACAAAAATTAATAAATAAATAAGGTAAAAGCTGAGACCGGCTGCAGCAGCTGCGGCTCCTCCCGGGGTGCCATGGTAACTCAGGACTCTCTCCAGTGAGCGATCTCTCTGGACTGGGCTTGATTTGTCGCCTGGATGGTCATCACATGCACGCATTTCTTCCTCCTTAAGGTTCCACTTGTCAAAGTGGACGTGGGGTTGAACCTGTCACACTGAGCCCGGGACAGCAGATCTCCACACTGGGTGGCTTTGCGTCGCCTCGCTGTGTCCAAGGCAGTTTCCCCAGCGTGGTTCATGACACGCACAGTGCGCGGGCGCCTCAGCAGCAGCTTCGGCCACCTGGTGTGGCGCACAGGCTGCCGCAGGGCAGAGCGTGGTCCCCGATGTCTGCTTCCCCGGGTGCCCGCGGCGCTGTAGGAGGAAGGCAGCGGGACGGAGAGATGCGCGGTCCGCAGTGTGGACGGCAAGATGCAGGGCGTCTCCGACTCCTGTCGGTTCCAGCAGGTTCCTTCCCGGCCGCGCCTCCCGCTCCCGGCGCGCTGCTTCGGCGGGCGGCCCCTCTTCAGTGCCGTTTTCCTCCTTCCCCGGAGCCGCCGCTTCTCCTCCTCCTCGGTCTGCCCGATGTGACAGAAGTCAGCAGCCAGCTTTTGAGTGTTGCTCGTGTCTCACAAGTTTTCGAGCCACCTCGAGGGAAATGGCACCGCGCGCGGGAGCCCTCGCCTGAGTTCTGCAGCGGAGCCGCCGCTTTCCGGTCCGGACGCGTCCACCGCGAGGAGACCGCAGGGTTGCAGCCCACAGCGGCGCCTTCCCGCTCCATTTCCTCCGCGGCCTCGGCTCCAGGCAGCTCGGTGAGGATCAATAAAAATCTTTCTCCCTTCACAAATACGTCCACAGGGGAAGTCAGAAGCGCGGCGCCAACTGCACAGCTCCCTGCTGCGCAGAAGGTTCTGGGCCTCCGCGAGGCGGGCACCCGCGGCCGCTCCACTAACTCGCTGGAGAAACTCAGAGCCCCGCACGGCCCCGCGGTGCCCGCTAGAGGTCGGCGCCTCTCTGTTGGGGTTTGTTTTGGAAGATCCAAAGGAGACAGGGAGGCCTTTCACTGGAATGTCTGTCTCTCCTTATCAGGTGTGCAAGGGCTTTTATCATGAGGGAGAGAGGGGGGCAAGGTCATAATGAGACGGCAGACAAGGAAATGTTGATGCTGCTTCATCCCCTGGCCGTTCTCAGCTCCTTCCCTCCCTTGCGGAAGTGCGCTCATTCCTTCCAGAGCCACTGCCAGTTTTCTGACAGAGGCGTGGTTTCCTCGTCTGCGCATCCGTGCTGAGGAGGGGAGGGGGCCATGGTCTACACTCTCCACACGGGGAAGCTGGAGAAGCAGCTTATATGTAGAAGAAAAAAACCTAATTTTTAAAGATGCCTTTTACTCTCTCAGTCACGAGGGGATGGGGCCCAACTTAACCTCTTATCAGGAGTCCCCTCCCCTGACAGCAGCATTCTCCATGCAGGACAGCAGAGCCATCGTGAGGCCATCATTGCTTCCCGGACCCGCTTGATTCCTTTACAGTGGCAATGACATTTCCATATGAGTTTTGCAGGGAACATTCAAACCATAGCATGAGCCAATCGTGTCGCCACTTGGCTCAAAGATTACCAAGCATTGTCCATTGAGAATTATCACATCTCAGCCAGGGTTACCCTCAACATGGAGCCAGCCTCAGATCCCACAGGTTGAAGGCTCAGCCGCACAAGATGGGCCCCGTTTTATTTTCATTTTATTGTAGTTTTTTCAGTACCAGGAATCAAACTCAGGACCTCGTGCTTGCCAGGCAGGCGCTGTGCCACTGAGCTATATCCCCCACCTTCAGCCCCCATTTTAGATGCCAGTCAAAAGTCTGTGCTGGGAAGGGAACCATGCAATGGAGGGCGGAGGCGGGAGGCAGTGAACAAGAATTGAGACATGTTATGTACAGGTACCAACTCCCCAAGGAGAATGTGATCATTATGTACTGAAAACATGTACTAATAAAATATCAAAATTGAGGGAAAAAAAGCTCTAGGAAGAGCTGTATACATGTTTCAGAATGAAGATCAGTGTTGTTGATTTCCAGAAAGATTAAAGATTCTTTATTGTCATATGCTAGACCATCTGGAAGATGTCCTGAAAGATTGTCTATAAAGAGATCAGTTTCCTCCCAGAGATTTTGGAGATTAATTTCATTTTGAATTAACAAAATAGAATTGTTTTGTGTTCCATTCTATGAATTTTAATGCATGTAGAGATTTGTGTAGCCACCACCACCATCTGGACATAGAATAGTTTTATTATGCATAAAGCCTTCTTCATGCAATCCCTTTTCAGTCGTATGCTCCTGCCACTTGCCAACCCTGGCGACCAGTGATCTGCTATCATTACGTTCCTGTTTTTTCAGTATTGTTATATAAACGGAATCATACAGTTAAAAAAAAAAAAACAAAAACCAACAGTCTGATCTTCCTGTGCTTCTGATCAACCAGGTAAACATCGGAAGTTCCCAGCGCTCTCCTCGGGCTTGATGATTTGCTGGAGCGCTCACCAATCTCCAGGAAGCACTACGTATATCTGTGGATTCTCACACAGGCTGCGGCTCAGGAAGGGCCAGATGGAAGAGGCACAGGGTGAGGCCTGGCCAGGGCCGGCTGGCGGGGGCACAGAGCTCCCAGCCCTGGCAGGAGAGCACACCCCATCCTGCCCCTGGGCCGCCATCTGGTCACCAGCTCTGATGCCAGCCAGAGTGAGGTGAACAGAGGGTCACAGGCAGACAGACATCAGCTCAAATCTCATCAAATCCCATTGCTCAGTGCCATGTTATAGGCTATAATCTTCTCTTCCCAGGGGTCCCTGGGCCTGTGGGGAGAGAGCCCCAGCCCTGTAACCACAGGTCTTTCTGGTTCCCAGGCCTGGCCTGAGGCCGTCTAGCTCCCACCTCATCCCCTCCCTCATTAACATAAACTCTGGTGTGACCCAAAGGGGCTCTTATGGGTAACAAAACCCATTCCTACTGCTTGGGAATCTCCAAGGGTTTTAGGGCTGGAGTATGCTTCTTATGTGACACTGGGCACAGCAGTACAGCACAGAGATCTGGGGGAGCCAAGTGTGTGGGAAGAGGCTACTAGAGCAAGAGGCTGACCCCGGAAGAACCCTCGAATCATCACCAAGCACACTGTGCTTCATCATTTGGATGACAGGGAGCTGGTAACAGGTCCTCAGCAAGGGGCACAGCTACAGTCCCAGGGACAGGACCTGGAGACCACAGTGGCATCTAGGAGGACAAGTGGGTAACAGTACAGTAAAATGTTGCTCTTCGGACAGCCGGCCAGTGGGAACCTTTCACCGTGGTAGTGGAGGTGGGCACGGAGATGAGGGTGCCATCGAGGCACAGGGAGAAGGCAGAGTGGCTGGGACACAGTGATGGAAGTGGGTGGTGAATGGGAGGGAGGTGTCGTGGCAGAGGATCAGTTTCCCGGAAAGGTGGCCCCTGCTGTGACAGCCTAGGAGGAGGGCTCAGAGTCCTGGCCTCTGACTGGAGAGTTTTGGAGGCCACAGATAGCTGATCTGGAAGGAGAAACACAGAGACTTGGGGTCCCAGCAAGTAGATGGCAGTGGAAGCCACAGGGGTGGGCAAGGAGGAGGTGGCCACAGGAGTGGAAGGTGATGGGTTCATGCCCATATGAAAGCTGCTTGGCCATCATGGCAGCGCTCCAACATGGCAAGAAGCCCAGAACAACAGCATCTCACCCACTTCCTCCTTCTTCCCCAGCCCAAAATAAACTTCCTCTCCCCCTTCCACGCACTCTCCAAAAATCTCCCAATCCCCTTCCGTTAGGTCACCTTGCCCACCCCTCCAAACTCCACCCCAGCTAAACCCAATAAATGCTTTGTCCCGCAGCCTCCTGCTCTGAGGGTCCTCTGCATCCTACTGTAGCCCTCCCGCACCCCCGCATTAAAGGCGTTTCTCAATCTCTTTTCTTTATCTTTACTCCACCAGACCTAACAGAAGGGACATGCAGGGCACAGTGAGGTGAGCACAGGGTGATGGGGACAGCCAGCCCAGCAGGGTGTTGGGGGTGGCAGTCTCTGTGCTCTGTTCCTGCCTCTGCTGGCTCCAAACCCAGCCAGGCTGCCCCAGTTGTCACAGCAGGAGAGAGACGAGTCTGACATTGCCCTCCAGTGAGCGACTGTGCAGTCATCCGCTGCTCTTCATCAGGTGGTGTTGGTTCACCTTTAAAGGGAGGCTTTGGAGCCTGATGGAATTAGAACAGCAGTGCGTAGACCCAAGTTTTAGGTGTCCCGCATTTCCCTTACACACTGCAGTATAAACACTCGGATGGTGGCAGGTTCCAGAGGGAAGGGTAGGATGGGGCACGGAGGGTGGCAGGAAGGCAGCGAGGCAGAGGGAGATGGAGGCACCAGAGCTGGGTGCTCAGGCCACCCAGCGGGTCAAGCCCAGAACAACATCTTTTCCTTCCTGCGCCACAGGAAGACGGTGGAGGGGGCAGTGGGTGTCGGAATTGCACCCACAGTGCAGGCTCCAAGAAAGGGAAGTCTGAAAGTGGAGCTCAAACTAGGGGTCACCAGCAAACCCCTAGAAGTTTGGGGAGTGGCTGGAACAGGGTCTCCTCAAAGTTGTCACAACCCCTGCTGCCACCTCGATCCCCCAACCTGTGAGGCAGCCAGTTTCTGTTTCTTGAGTCACTCTGGCCCTTTGTGAGAGCAACAACAGAGACCAAGGATACCTCTGTCAGATGCTTGGGTGGGACATGGGGCCACTCCTTCCCGCCTGCACAGAGGTGGCCCTGTCACAAAGGGAGGAGGGTGGCTGCACTGGCCAGGGAGCCTTTCTCCTGGTTTTTCTGCTGCCAGTTATTCTGGCTCCTCCCGTGGGTCCCTCTGTCCTGGCTCAGGGTGTGTCCAGTATTCTGTTTGTCCATCTGTCCGTTTGGCTTTTTATATCACCCCATCCTGTGTTTCAGCTGCTGTTCTAGGTGCTGGGCACACAGTGGGGACTGGGACAGACAAGGATGGGCCTCGTCCCCAGGGAGCGTGGAGAGGGCACTGGCTAAGCAATGCTGCAGTCAGGGCTGCCGCAACAGAAGCAGGTGCCAAGGGCTGCTAGCCGGGGGTCACATCACCCGATGAGCCTTCTTTTGTGGCTGGGGACAGAAGCCAGGGCCCAGCACAGGCTGGGCGAGCGCGCTGCCCCTGCGCTGTACCCCAGCCCTAAGCTGTGCATCCCAGACACAGCTGCGGATGTTGGCGCCTTGGCAGCCCTGCTTTGGCAGGGGACCGAGGGACACCCTGACCAAAGCAGCAGGGACATATGACACCCCTTAGTAGCTGAACGACTTGGATAAAGACCGAGAGGTGACGATGGCAGCAGGCTGTGAGTAATCAGGTGACCTGCAGAAAGTTTGGGGCCATGGACATGATGCAGGGCCGGGCCCCTGGGAGGTGAGCTGAGAACTGCAGATTCCAGGCCTGCCCAGGCACGAGGCTTCAATGTGCCCTCCAGGGGGCGCTGGTGCCCTGGGAGCTGAAGATGCTGTCAAGGGTGTGAGCATGGTTTTGGGGACAAACCATGGTTTTGGGGACAAACCATGGTTTTGGGGAAACCCGGCCTCTGGCTTAAGGAGGCTTAGTTCTCTTATCTTTAATAAGGGGGTAAAAACAGCACTTGGCTTCTAGTACAGACTTCTGAAGTGTGAGGATTAGTCGAGTGCCAGGGAGCCAGTGCAAGGGTCACAAACGTTAGTTCATTGTTCCTGAGTCATAAGGAACCCCTCCTGCGGCTTTGCTCCCTACCCCAGCTCTGCAGCGCTCGCTGGACAGTTGTCACGAGCCCCGGCGCAGCAGGAGGTCTTCTCAGGGCAGCTGGCAGGCTGGCTCTGTACTCTCTGCCCGCTGGGGCTGGCGACACTGCCTGGCTGGGCGCCTCCTGGATCTGACGGCTTGTGGGACAAAGGTTGTCAGGGATCTGGATCTTAACTTGCTCCAGGAACTGCAGCTGCGGATCACATTACGTCTGTAAGCTGTCACCCCAAGGAAGGGTGTTGGCCCTGGGAATGGAGGCCACCGGAGTTGTAGGTGATAAATAGGTGTGGGTGAAAAGGAAGGCTGTATGGTTTCCCAAAAAGGAGCCTGGCACCCAGAGCTGCCCGTGCAGGGAGAGTCTGCTGACTTCTCCCAGGGACAGCAGAGGGCAGGCTTGGTGTTTATGTTACTTCTTTCACTAGTTCATCCCTTTATCATCCCCAATTGTCTACCCTGACTGGAGGTGGTTCTGAAGTGTAATAAATCTCTAAGCTGAATCGGCTCTGGTACTGCCAGGGAGCTGCCCCCTCTCAGGTCAAAGGCCAAGTGAAAGCTGGGTGTGGTGGCACACACCTGTAACCCCAGCACTCAGGAGGCCAAGGCAGGAGGATGGCCAGGAGTTTGAAGCCAGATTGGGTTGCATAGCGAGTTCAAGGCCAGCCTGAACTGCATAGTGAGATCCTGTCTCAAAACAAAACAAAGCAAACCAAGAGAGAAAGAAAGAAACAAAGGCTAAGGGCAATTTACAATCACACTGGCTGATTTCCTGAACCCACATATCCTGCCCCTCTCCTCCACCATGATGTTTCGGTGGGTAACACTGGGGCCTCCCTTGTCATCAAGATGACCTAGGGCTGGCTGCAAAGCAACAGACCAGAGACGCGGCTCCTCTTCCCACACAAGACCCAGGCCCAGCCTCCTCAGAGGAGGAAGAGGTGGGTTCTCCTCACCTCCTTCCAAGAATTCCCTGGGGAGGTTGATTGAGTCACAGGATGTTGGTCAACTTTCTGTCACTGTGACAAGATACCTGAGGGAAACAAAAGAGGGAAGGTTTATTTTGGCTCAAGGTCTCAGAGGTTTCATTCTGCCATCGCCTGGCCCCATTGTTTCTAGGCCTGTGGTGAGGCTGAAATGTTATGGTGGAAGCCATGGTGAACAAGGACGCTCACCTCATGGCAGCCAGAAAGGAGAGTGGTGGGGAGAGGAGGTGAGTAAGGGGAGAGAGGGAGAGAGAGAGAGAAACTAGAGACATGAGGTGGGCTTCCTCCTGCTTTTCTTCCAGGTGGGCACCAGCAGGGTCCCCCTTGGTTTGCTGTCCCACACATCAGTTATCTCAGGAAACCCCCTCAGATACCCACAGATGTGGGCTTCACTAATCTCCTAGGTGTTTCTCAATCCAGTCAAGCTGACAACCAAGTTTAACCATCCTACTGCTAAGAGCATGAGGGGCACCATTTCCCAGAGGAAGTCACGGTCCTCTACTGAGATCAGAAACACCCTTTTGCTTGTTCCTCTCCCTTCTCCTGTCCCTGCCCACAGAAAGAGGGTCATATGCCGCTTGGGAACAGCTCTCTCCCTCAGCCCCTTTGCTCCCCAGGGAGCCCCCACGGAACCCCTGGCTCTTGACACAGACCTTCACACGAGCTCTGAAATCTTCCTCTCTCTGGGGCATCCTGGTCTCAGGCCCATCGGTGGCCTCAGGCCTCTGAGCTCCTAACCCAACACACCGTGGCTTCCTCTGCTGTCATTCCTCTTCCGTGTGACCCATGCTCTCAAGGATCCTGTTGGATCTGATGTTCTCTTCTACCAAAAGCCCACTGTGGGCTTCCAGTTCCTCTTGGACATAAACCCCCACACCTGAATCTACCACCACTCAGACACGTGTGGGCTGTCATGGTGGACTCAAGGATTCTGGCTCAACATCTGTGTGGAAAGAGAGTATATTCATCCACCATCACCCTTAGGGAACTGACTCCAGGACACCCTCTCCCCATATAAAATCCAAGGACACTCCAGTGTCCAGTGTCCAAAAAGAGCAAGGCTGCAGCATCACGATACCTGACTTCAAATTATACTACAATGCCATAGTAAGAAAAACAGCATGGTACTGGCACAAAAATGGACATGTAGGCCAGTGGAATAGACTAGAGGACACAAATAAACCCATGCAACTACAGCCATCTGGAACTGGACATATGACCATATAAGATAGTGTATTTGCACACCACTCACACACATGCTCTGGTATATTTTAAGTCATCTCCAGATGAATTCTAATACCTACCACAATGTAAACGCCGTGTAAGTAGTTGTTATACTCCACTGTTTAAGGACTAAGGACAAGAAAGCTAGACGTGTTCAGTACCGACCTAACCACCATAGGCCTAACTAAGTAGCACACACCAGCAACAGCGTGACATTAACAAATACCTCAGTGGACAGTTGGTTGAATACATGGATGCGGAGCCCGCAGTACGGAAGGCCCAGCATGCACAGTGCAGCAAGGACAATGGTTGGCCCCAGAGCCCACTATCTGGTCCTGAATCTGCCACTCGCTTATTGTATTTTTTGGGGAAACCATCTCATTTGTTACTGTTGTTTTAAAATTGTGGTAAAATCCATACCACAAAATTAACCGTTTTAAGTACTTTTAGGTGACTAGCTTGGTGGCGATAAGAACACTCAATATGTTGTTAAATCACCACTCTCCATACATAGAGCTCTTGTTATCTTGCAAAACTGACACTTGGAAATGTTGACACACATGAACCTTGAGAAATTATGTTAAATAAGCCAGTCACAAAAGGACAAACACTACAGGATACAAAATCAGCATCTAAAAAGCAATGGCTTTTCTAGATACCAACAATGAACTAGCTGAGAAAGAAATCAGGGAAACTTAATTCACAAATAGCTTCAAAAAATATTTAGGAATCTATCTAATCAAGGAAGTGAAGGACCTCTATAGTGAAAATTACAAAACACTGAGGAGAGAAATAGAAGAAGATTCTAGAAGATGGAAAGACCTCCTATGTGCATGGATCAGACAATCAATATTGCTAAGTGGATGTATGACAAAAAGCAACTTACAGATTTAATGTAATCACCATCAGAATTCCAATGACATTTTGCACAGAATTAGAAAACATCCTACAATTCATATGGAAACACAAAAGACCCAGAATAGCCAAGAAACCCTAGCCAAAGAGCAAGGCTGGTGGCATCACAATACCTGACTTCGAATTATATTACAATGCCATAGTAAGAAAAACAGCATGGTACTGGCACAAAAGTAGACAGGTAGGCCAGTGGAATAGAATAGAGGACACAAATAAACCCATGCAACTACAGCCATCTGGAACTGGAAAAAGGGGCCACAGACATATGATGGAGAAAGGACAGTCTCTTTTAAAAATGGTGCTGGGAAACTGGATATCCATACATGCAGGATTGAAACTAGATCCCTAACCTCACCCTGTACAAAAGTCAATTCAAAATGGATCAAAGACTTAGGTATAAGACCTGAAATTTTGACACTGCTGAAAGAAAACACAGGGGAAACACTTGAAGCCGTGGGCACAGGCAGGCTTCCTGACTAGGACTCTAGCAGCACAGGAAATAACAGCAAAACCCAACAAATGGAACCACATCAAACTAAAACGCTTCTGCACAGCAACAGAAACCAACAGAGTGAAGAAGCGGCCTACCGAGTGGGAGACAATCTTTGCCAGCTGCACTTCTGATAGAAGATTCGTATATGAAATTTATAGGGCTGGTGAGATGGCTCAGTGGCATAAGTGCCTGCCTAGCAAGCGCAAGGTCCTGAGTTCGACTCCCGGAACCCACAAACGAGAAAAGGGCCGGTGATATCACTCAGCGGCACGGGCGCCTGCTGGCACACGAGGTCCTGAGGTCGTCCCCCAGTACCCACCAAAAAAAAAAAAAAAAAAAAAAGAAATGTATAAAGAACTCAAAAAGCTTAACACCGAAAAAACCAAATAGCACAATCTGTAAGCGGGCAGATAAATTGAACAGACATTTTTCCACAGAAGCACAAATGGCCAATAAATACATGGAAAAAAATGTTTAACATAGTAAGCCATTAGGGAAATGCAAAGCAAAGCTACATTAAAATTTCATCTCACCAGTCAGAATTGCTATCATCCAGAATACAAACAAACAAACAAACAAACAAAAAACAGTCAGTGCTGGTGAGGATGTAGAGAAAAAGAGACCCTTCTACACTGCTGATGGGAATGTGAATTAGTACAGCCACTATGGAAATCAGTATGAAGTTCTTCAAAAAACTAAAAACTATGGTTGTGACCCGGCTATATCACTCCTTGATATACACCCGAAAATTAAAGTCAGCATACTGTAGGGAGACCTGCGTACCCATGTTCACTGCAGCACAGTAGCCAAGCTGTAGAGCCAGACAAGGTGCTCACCAACAGATGAGTGGATGAGGGACTGTGCTACGTGTACACAGGGGAGTATTATTTAGCCATAAAGAAGAATGAAATTATGTCACTTGCAGGAAAATAGATGAA
Organism: Erethizon dorsatum; assembly: GCA_028451465.1. NCBI lineage: Eukaryota > Metazoa > Chordata > Mammalia > Rodentia > Erethizontidae > Erethizon > Erethizon dorsatum. Next base: position 49,345,756 of record CM051830.1, on the reverse strand, counting down.
TCTGGAGATGATCATGTTGAATGAAATAAGCCAGACTGAGAAAGACAGTATCACACATTTCCTTTAATATGTGGAATCTAAGAAGGGTGATATGCGTGTAGAAGGGCGAAATCAATGGGAAAGGGGAGGGGGGTAAAGAAAGGTAATGGGGGATGATATGATCAAAATATATGCATATACTATATGAAAATATCACATCGAAACTCAATATTTTCTAAAAAGTAGGCCGGTGAGATGGCTCAGCGGCGTAAGTGCCTGCCTGGCAAGCGCGAGGGCCTGAGTTCGACTCCTAGAACCCACATACGAAAAAGGGCCAGTGAGATGGCTCAGCGGCACGGGCGCCTGCTGGCACGCGAGGTCCTGAGGTTGACCCCTGGTACCCACAAAAAAAAAAAAAAAAAGCAATAGGCACTAATAAAATATATATTTACAAAGGCATATATCATATGACTCTTTTTATGATGTACAGAGTCATCAAATTCATAGAAAAGGAAGTAAAATGGTGATTGCTGGGTGTCTTACTTCCCTCATTGCTGGGACAAAATACCCAGCACCCACAGCATGAAGGAAGAGAGGTTTATTTTGGCGCACAGTTTGTAGAGGTTCCAGTCCATGGTCCTCCAGCCCCAAGGCAGGGCGCCCCAGGGAGGCACAGGGCCGAGGAGAGCTGCTCAGGGCAGGGGGCAGCGGAAGCAGAGCCTGGGAAGGGAAGAGCCGGGGCAGAGACGAAGCCTCCCAGGTCATGCCCTCTTCAAGCAGACCCCACCTCCTGACAGCAAACCCCCTCCGCCCCCACAACCCAATCACCTTCCAGAAGGCCCCGCCTGGGGCGCAGGGGCCTTGGGGACATCCAGATCTGAACCATGACCCTGGGCCCTGGTGGCGCGGGGTGGAGAGAGGCTTTTTAATGGGTGCAGAGTTTCCATTTGGGAAGATGAAAATGGTTTGGGGCTTGGACACACAGCAGTGTGAATGTGATGAACACTACTGAATGGTACCCTTAAAACGGGACAGGCGATCAAGTATGTTACGTGTGTTTTACCACAATGAGTGGCAGTGTATCTAACACACAAAGGCCATGGGCCGGGTCCAGCACCATAAAAATAAAAGCCTCGATACTCTGCATCCCCGCCTTTGAAAAAGGAAGAACCTGAGCATTTCCCCCAGGGTAAGAATTCACCTGGGCCCCTGGCCACCTCAGCAGCCTCACACTAGGGGCTATGATTACTGTGAGTGTCTCCTGTCAGGCGGGGCAGGAAGGGGACCAGCCAGGGACCTGGGGAGGCCGCTCACTTCAGTGTCCCCTTGGAGAGGCTGTGTCCAGAAGCGTCTGCACTGGGGTCCTGAGTGACCATTCATCAGAAGAGCTGCTCAGGTCCCCAGTTATTTATACTCTAATAAATTTGAATTTGTGGTCATTTATTCACCACAGGCTGGAGTTCCTAGAAGCCAAAGAGGAGGAACTGAACTCGTATTTTGACACACACAAGGTAGACTGGGGACAGGGGAGATTTCAAAATTTCTTAGAAGAATAAACTGCCTCTAAGACCTTTCACAAGGCTTCCAGAAATGTGATTGCAAGTTGTTTCATCTTCTGCTCAAGCAGACCCTCATAGCGATATTTTTCTTAATTCATTCCTTAGAAGTTTTTTTTATTTTCAGTTTTGGTAAAATACACATAATATAGAGTCTGCTATCTTAATCATTTTAAGTGTATGGTTCAGTACTGTCAAGTACATTCACATTGTGTAATTTTTAAAAATATACTTGTAAATGTCTTGGCCGGGTGTGGTGGCTCATGCCTGTAATCCCAGCACTTGGGAGGGAGGCTGAGGCAGGAGGATTGCTGCGAGATTGAGGCCAGCATGGGCTACATAGTAAGTTTAAGGCCAGCCTGAACTGCATAGTGAAACCCTGTCTCAAAAAAATGCAATAAATAATTAAATGTCTCACAAAAATATGAAGTATAATCACATCTTTTAAAAATATTTATAGCGGCTGGTGATATAGCTCAGCGGCATAAGCGCTTGCCTGGCAAGTGCGAGGTCCTGAGTTCGACTCCCAGTACCCGCATATAAAAAAAATTTTTTTTTAATAGAAAGAAAAACACTCTCTTGAAAATCTGGGCAGTGTTGACTCTGATGTGGTTGGGGTCTCCTGAAGCCCAGGCCCACGCTTTCTGCTCCTCCCCAGTGCCCCTCTGTGGCCGAGAGGGACAGAGGTTGAGTGGAGGCCCCCAGTTCTGTGGAGAGCTCCAGCCCTAGACGGGCAGCAGAGGCAAGTGAAGCAGAGCAAGGAGATCACTGCGAGGGATTTGACAGCTCCTGCTGCTGCCAGTTAGCTGACATTTGTCCTCTCTCTCTTTGCACTGAGAACTCTGGCAGCCTCTGTTCCCCTGCAGCTGACGCATGGGCAATCGCAGGGCACATTCTGACAAACCCTGTGGTGGGGGTGAGGCCGGGCGGGGCTGCCTGTGCTGGTCCCTCAGCCCCGGGTGACCCTGCGGACAGCTCCCCAGGGCTGCCCCGAGGATGCCTGGGATGAGAGCAGAGCCGGAAGCCCCTCGGGCCGCTCCCGCTCCCCCACTGACATGCAGCACCAGTGCTGGGAACGCTGGACACTCTGAGTTTTCTTTCATTGTTTTTATTTTTAGCTTTATTGAGGTAGAACTGACATATAATATACTGCCTCGAAGCCAGCGCTGCGGCATCAGGACCCCATGGCCGGGCTGGGAGGCGTCGCTCTGGTGGCCATAGGCTCCGGTCTCCAGGTGACTCCACCCTGCCTCTTGTCCAGATGAGCCCCCTCCTCTGCAGTCAGGTCCCCTCCCTGCAACCAAACAAAAACCCTGACACTGAGCCTGTGCCGCCTTTCTCCCTAAGTAGCCTGCCTGTGTCCTTAGTGGGTCAGTCCGTGAACTGTTGCCCCCCATGCTACAGCACACGCTCCAATAAAGCCTCTTTTGGAGGGCATATTTTTGCCCATTTGTGATTTCTATCTCAAGCACAGCATGCTGAGCTGGTACAGTAGGAGGAGCTGGTAACTCCGAAGGCCACCGGTGCCTAGAGCAGCCACCAGCTGGGGCTGATGTCACTGAAGGCAGCTGGCAGCAGAGAACGACAGAGAACAATGAAAAATAGCTGGCAGCTGCCGTCTCTGGTGCTGAGAGAATTCCCAAGGCCTCTGGGAGCTGCTCGCTCCAGGTGGCGAGGAGGGCCGCTAACACCAAGAGGTGGGAGCTGCTGACGCCCGAAGCTCAGGGCCGTTAACACTAAAAGAGCTACGCACAGCAGGTCTGCGATTTCTACACGAACTGAGTAAAAGAACCTTTGGCTGATGGGTGACATCTTGGCAGCTGGTACAAGGACGCCCCCCTTTAGAGGGCCCTGAAGAAGAGGTCGCCAGCAATGGAGGTGAGGCTGAAGAACTAGCCCATGTCTGATTTCCATCTTACCTGTGGCTGAGGACCCTGCTACCAGTGACAAAATCATCACCACAGACAGTGAACATATCTTCCCCAAAGTCTCCTTTGTAATTCTTTCCTCCTCTGCACCCCTCTGACCCCCACTTCCACTCAGGCAACCACCTATCTGCTTTTTGTCACTATCGGTTCACTTCATTTTATAGAATTTTGTATATAGGGAGTGGTACACTCTGTGTGTGTGTGTGTGTGTGTGTGTGGTGCTGGGGATCAAATCCATGGCCTTGCACATGCTAGGCAAGCTCGCTACCACTGAGCTATACCCCCAGCCCAGCAATTATGTACATTGTTTGGTCCAGATTTTCTTGCACTCAGGTTTGCTTATTCTGAGACTCATCCATTACTGCAGTATCAATGAACCTGCTTTTATAGCCATGTAGTATTCTATGGTATTAATTCACCATAATTTGGTCATTAAACTGCTGAGTGACATTTGGGCTGTGTCCAGTGGGGGCCTTCACAGATAAAGCTACCATGAGCGTTTGTATCGAGTCCCTGGATGCCATTTGCTTTCTTTTCTCCTGGGTAAACCCAGGCGTGGAACAGCTGGACCACAGGACTTGGGTGCTGGAAACTTGCTGAGGGGTGCTGAGCTGAAGGGAGCTGGGATGCAGAAACGCTTTCTGCTCTTTTCTCCATTTGCCTAAAGGCAGAACACGAATCCTCTTTTACAGGAGAGGCCGCTTATCAGCCCAGAGCAGGTGCCAGCAGATGCCAAGACGCCAAAGAAAGCCAGGGCAGACCTTACTTCATTAGTTTCCTCATCAATTTTCCTGCCTTTAGAAAGTGTGGACATAAGCCTGGTGTGGTGGCACACTCTTGCACTCCCAGCACTCTCGGAGGCTGAGGCAGGAGGTCGTAAGTTGGAGCCCAACCTGGGCAACAGCAAGACCCTGTCTCAAAAACAAAACAAAACCTGGGGATGTACTCATTGTAAAGGCCCTGTGTTCAGTCCTCAATGCCTGGACATGATCTCACCTTTGTCTTATCATTCCTCTAAAATGGATGCTTCTTTGTTCCAGTACTAATCAAGTAAGGCTGCCAAGTCACTGTTAGGGAGAATTAGTTTCTTCTGAGATCGACCTTTGTCCCTCATGATGTGCACTGTGTGTGAAACAAACAAACAAACTTGTTTTCCCCCATGATGTGCACTGTGTGTGAAAAACACAAACAAACAACCAAACTTGTTTTCCCCAGGTAGACCTGTCTTTCGATAACAGGAATCTTTCCTGGCTGAGAACTTACGGGGGCTGAGAACAGAAAACTCTATTTTTCTCCCCAGCTGTGCCGTCTGTCTAAGAAACTGCCTCACCATTCTCCAAAGTCGCTGCGTCACTCCACTTGCGCACAGCAGCGTGCGGCCCAGGCTCTCCATGCCCTGCAGCCCCATGGCAGTGCCAGTCTTCTTTAGACCTTTCCACTGTGTTGTCATATCTTACTTTGGTTTTGATTTGCGTTTCCCTAACGAAATTTTGAGCATCTTTTTGTGGGTTTATTTGTAACCTGTGATTTGTCTTTTCATTCTCTTTATAGTATTTCAGGGCTGATGAGATAGCTCAGTGGCATAAGCGCCTGCCTGGCAAGTGCAAGGTCCTGAGTTCGACTCCCGGTACCCACATACGAGAAAAGGGCTGGTGATATTGCTCAGCGGCACAAGTGCCTGCTGGTGCGTGAGGTCCTGAGTTTGACCCCTGGTAACCACAAAAAAAAAAAAAATAGTATTTCATGAAAACCAGAGAGTTTTAGGAAGTCCTATTTGTCTTATTTATTGTATGGATCATGCTTTGGGGTCATGTCTAAGAAATCTTTGCTTAACATAAGCAAGCATCAAGGTGTGTTGATTGATTGATTGATTGATTGATTGAGACAGGGTCTCACTATGCAACTCAGGCTGGCCTGGAACTTGAGGAGATCCTCCGGACAGCCTCCTGAGTGCTGGGATTACTGGCACGTGTTACCAGCTCAAGGTTTTTTTCTTATGCATTCTAGATATTTCCTCACTTTTATATTTAGGTTTTCATCCGTGTTGAGTTGATTTTTGCATATTCTAAAAGGTGCACATGAAATTTATTTATTTGCACATGTATATCTAATGACTCAGCACCATTTCTCAAAAAGACTGTTTTTTCTCCACTGAATTGTCTTTATACTTTTGTCAAAAATGTTCTGTACTGTCCTCATTTCCTAGGGCTGCCATAACAAATGAGCAGAAACTCAAATTTAGTGGCTTAAGACAACGGGAATTGACTAGGCCACACAGTCCCAGTGGACATACACTGGGGGGGACGGGTCCGCTGACTACGTATGTGCCTGTGTCTGTGGGTCTCCTTCTGAACTCTTTCCTGCCCCTCGATCCGCCTGTCAGAGCTGCCAACACCCTCTTGGTTCCTATGGCTTCATATTGTCTTGAAATCAGGTAGTGTAGATTCCAGCGTTGTTCTTTTTCAAAGTTGCTAGGTGCTTTGCATTTCCATCCAATGTTAGAATCCGTGCGCCAATTTCTGAAAAGAGACTTTGGCTTTTTTTTTTTTTTTTTTTTTTTTTTTTTTTGAGATGGTGTTGAATCTCCTTGGGAAGAATGAATAAATTAACACCCTAACAACACGGAGTCTGAACTCTGCCTCCATTTTTATAAAGCTACTCCTGGTCTATGTTCCATCGCCTCCCCGGTTTTTTGAATCCCATTTTAGCTCTTTTCCTCTTGTTTGGTGAAAGGCAGGAGATTTATATTCTCTGAAGAGAAACCAGAGCATCCGTTTCCTCCTGTCGGGAATTGGTCTCCTGCACAGTGAGGCAGCGGTGTGGACCCCAGGACCTCAGCCGGGCACTTCCTTGCACCCGTCTCCATCGCTCTCCTCTTGCTCCGTCTCCATCGCTCTCCTCTCGCTCTGTCTCCATCGCTCTCTCGCTCTGCTTGGAAGGCTGTCCCACTGCCCACTCAACGGTCCTGTGCTGCCTTCCTGGCCCGGGCAAATGTGGTCCGGTGAAGTCTTCCTGGGCTGTGCAGGGCCCTGGCTGCCTCTCTCTCTGTCATCCCCGCTGTGCATGATTAGCGGTGTGCAGCTCTCTCACTGTGGGTGTCCATTTCATGAAAACAAAAGCCACGTCTTGCTCATTCTGAGTCACGTTCTCAGTACAGGGCCTGGCAGCAGCGCAGGGGTGACTGAGAGCCAGTGGGGACCACAAAAGCAGGCATTCTTGGTGCCGTTTTGGGCACAGCACACGAAAGCCCTTCGGGGCTTCCTGGCCGACTGGCAAGGGGAGGAGATGTGGACATCAGGGTCCAGAGCCAGGGACATGCTGAGACTCAGGTCAGTGTCCAACAGCTGTGTTGATGTCTTTATGCTGCCGAGCTTTAAAATCTGGAGGCTGAACCGCCAGTGTGTTTGCTAAAGGGGACCCGGCATGCACACAGCTCCACACACATGCGAGGGACAGCGGGCACACTCAGGCATTCTTGTACAGGGCCACACTCACATGAGAATGTGCAAACGTGCACTTGGACAGCTGGGCATGCAGAGAAAGCTGTGAGGTGCACGTGAACACACACGTGTGTGTGCCCATCATGCACACATAACATGCACAGAGGCTCAGCAGCCTTTGTGGAACATAATAGCAGGTGTGCAAGGCCGTGAGCAGTCTGAGCGAACTCTAGCGCTGCCGCCCAATAACCAGAGTCAGCTGGAGAGCTTGTGTGGCTGCCCTGCCCTGTTCTCTCCACCTCCCCTTTCTCTTCCAGAAAGTTGTGGAGGACTCAGGGCAGCAAGCAGGTGTGGTCCTCGCTGCCACTGCCTCCCGCGGAGACCTGAGGGACCTGTGAGGCCTCACAGCCACCCGGCAAGCAAGGGCTTTTGCACAGCTCCCACCTCAGTGCCGGAGGCCTCGTGGGCGGCAACTTCCACACTAACGGGTGCCTCGGGCGGTCCCCGGGTGGGCCGTCCCCAGGTGGGCCGGTTAGTACAGGCCTGCGTCCCGCTTACCCCGGCCTGGGCTGTGTTTCAGCAGCTGTCAGTGATGATCACAGGAAGTGAGCTCATGTATGTGCACGTATGTGTGCACGCACACCCAGATATGTCCCCTGGCTGGCCCGCAGCTCCCCAAGGACAGGGATCGGGCCTCCCACAACCAGGCTGCACCACGCTTTAGGGGAGATCATGGGTTCCCGGGGCTCCTCCCGTGGGTCCCAGGCCTTGTTCTGTCCCAGTGAAAGGGTGCTTTCTCTCTTCTTCCTCCCTCCCGGGAAGCCCTGGCTGCAAAGGGTGTCCCATACTGCTCTGGGAACCATGGGCTTTGGGTTTCAACCCTTGGTACCAGGCCCAATCCCAGCCCGCAGCCTGGGCTGAGCCTCTTAGGTTTCTCGCTTACTGGAATTGCAAGGGAATTGTGGAGAACCTGAGATTTCCTCAATAATTTATGCCCACGCACTCTCCTTGCCAGATCGCATGGCCCTGAACAAAGGCAGCAGACCTCACCCTGGGGAACCGGATCCCGGAGGTCCAGTGACACCAGGGAACAGCACCGAGGTCACCTGAGAGCTGCTCCCAGCTGGGGGGCTGTGAGATGATCAAGGAGGAGGAGGCTAAAGGCTTTGGGAGACCTGCCTTGCCCAAGCTGCTCAGCCTGAGGGATGCAGTTTCGTCCACCAGGAAGCTCCTTCCCAGTCTCCTCTCAGAGCGGGTCTACCCTGGAGCCTCTGCTGCTCACACTGGTTTCTTTTCCTCGCATCACTTCCCAGGGCCATCCCCGCCCCTGCCCCAGGCTCTTGGTTCTCAGGCCTTGTCACCCTCTCTCCCCATGGGCTCCTTCCCTCAAGCTAGAAACACACTGGTCTTTGCAGTCTTACAATAAATCTTCCTTTTGCCCCTCTGGTCTACTTCTGTTTTGTTTGTTTGGTTTTGGTTTTTTGAGACAGGGTCTTGCTCTATAGTCCAGGCTGGCCTTGAACTCATGGCAATCCTCCTGCCTCAGCCTCCTGAGTGTTGCACCACCACACCCGGCTCTCTAGCTTCTAGATTTTCACACCCCCTATATGACATCCCCTTTCTCACTCCCACAACAGAAACCTTCATTCCCCCGGGTACTCAATTCCCACCTGTTCTTGTTACGGAAAAGGGACCAAACATGGGAAGAAATGGCACCGAGGAGGTTTAGGAGGCAGTTTATTACACTGGTGGGCTTGACTGGGATCTCTCCCAAAGAGTCAGCCCCACCTGGCAGGGTTTTGGGTCTTTTATAGGGAGAGCATTGGGAGGTACAAAGGCAGATTTAGCATGTTATGATTGGAGAGTTGGGTGACATCAAGGGTTGCCGAGGGAGTTTAAACATTTCAAGTTACATTGCAAGGCCATCAGTTAAACAAGCATGGTTACACAAAGGAAGGAATGTTCTGTTACCAGGTTTGTCCGGACATGTTCGCTTGGTTTTAGCCGGCATTCTTGGTGGGCTTTTATTTAAAATTTATTTTCCCTTTCATTCTCACCCCCTATACCCAACCCACTTCCTCTGAGTCCCCAGCTGCTGCCCAGCCCTCGGTGACCTCAAGCAGCCCCACTTCGTCCCCATTTACCCCTCCAGCTCCGACACATCTGAGCTTCCATCCCTGCCTCGGTCACCCCCCATGTGTCCCCTGAGCACCTTCTCTGCGACGACCGTCACTTCTGGTCAGCCCCACCTCAGCAGGTGGTGCCTCGGTTCCCCCAGTTGGGTCACCCCAAACCCAGAGTGTGGCTTCTTTTCTCTCTTCCACTTTCTACTTTCAGTTCACCAGCGAACCAAGTTTACCTCAAAACTGTCACCGCCCTGCAGAACTCTGAGCCTCGGCGAGGGCTCCCAGGTGGCTCTGGGTCCTGATGAGCTGAGTGCGCGGTGGCAGCAGATGTGGTTGTCTCTGCTCCTCTGAGAGAGAATGGAAGTGCTGCTCTGTGCCCTGCGGTGGGCCCAGGACTCTGCACAGCACCCAGCACATAGTAAGCACTCAGGACACAGCGACCGAAAGAAAGGAAGGCAGAAGAAAGGAAAGAAGGAAGGAAGGGATGGAGGGAGGGGTAGAGGAGGGAAGAGGGGAGAATAAATCCAGGTTCCTTTCCAGGGCCCCAGAGGGTCCACAGGCCCCACCCCCTGTCCCATCCACACAGCCCCCTCCTCATGTATCTGCCCCTCCAGGAGGCTGTGCCCCAGGAGGACCACAGCCACCTGCCCTGCATCCCCCCTGCTCCTGCATCTGCACCCTCCGCTCCATGCGGTGGCCACCCTGGGACTGGGTCCCCAACCTCATGGCTGCACCAGCAACCCAGGCTCACTGCGGGGTGCAGCAGGGAGCCCTCTGGCCTTCCGTTTCCACAGGGGAGAATTTGCGTCACCCCTGCTTAGCAGCTGGGATTCCTGTCTCTCCTGGACTGGGAAGTGCACTGGGCCAGGAGCCCAAAGCCCTGACTATGGCAGAGGATCCACCACCCAGTAGCTGTGTGGCCTCGGTTTCCTCAATTGTTCTAAAAAGAGGAGAAGTCTGGGTGTGCTGGTGCATGCCTGTAATCCCAGCACTCAGGAGGCTGAGGCAGGAGGAATTGCTGAGTTTGAGGCCAGCCTGGGCTCCATAGCGAGTTCAAAACCAGCCTGAACCATATAGCAAGACCTGTCTCTAAAAACCAAAAATAAATAATAATATAAAGAGGATAAGATCACTGTCTTTTCTATTGTGACATCAAACAACAGAATATAAAAGTGCTTTGCAAAAGGTGAAGTTCTATTCCCGGGCAGTTATTTGATTGTCCGTTCTCTTGGGAATGCAGTAGTACGTGTGAAATGGCTCACACCACGAGGCCTTCCTTTGGCAGCTTGACAAAAGTCTAGGCTCTGCTTTAGTTTTCCCAAGCCGTTCTTGGCTTTATGTTCTAATTTGTTTATTTAGTTATGTATTTGCAGTACTGGGCACAGAACCCAGGGCTTTTGCACTGAGCTACAGCCCCAAAGTTTTTTGAGACAGGGTCTTACTAAGTTGCCCAGGCCAGGCTGGAACTTGTGATCCTCCTGCCTCAGCCTCCCAGGGTGCTGGGATTCCAGGCGTAAGCCATCTCCTGTCTCACCAGATGGCCGTGGCTGCTCCGGGGCCCAGCTTCACAGCTGCAACTTTAACAACTGAAACAGGAAGGTGTGGGCAGTGGGGAACTGGGTAGCAAGGTGCACCTGGTGCTCTGCAGCTCGGGTCCTTAGGGTCAGGGGACAGGGTGCTGGGGAGCCGCTGATCGGGAGGAGTGTTTCCCACAAGCTGCTGGTGGATGCTCCCTGGATGCTCTACCGGCCAGGCTACATCCCTGATCAGTTCGTCACTGGCTCAGGAGAGCAAGTCTAGGCCAGTCAAGGTTCATCTGTGGTTGAGCAGTGAGCAAAAACGGGCTCTACCACCAAGGCAGGTGGGCCAGCTGAGGCCACTGCCCTCGTGCTGCTATATCCCCACCCCACCCTCCTTCAGCGCCCACCCCTTTCCCCCCAAATGATAACACCCTACACAGCCACGAAGACCTGTCCCCATCTCGCTGCCTAGGGACAGACGGGCAGGGTGCAACCCTATGTCACATGAGTCACACAGGGCTTGCGAGAGTCCAGGCCTCTGCCCAGGCTGCTGAGCGCCCGACCTGGCTGGGATGGAGGATGTGAGCGGAGCAGCCAGGTACCAGGTGCGCAGCTCCTCGCTGGCCGGCCATGGCCGACCCCTGGGTGAGAAGGCCCCACTCGCAGCACGGCTGCACCTGGTCTCACAAGGGTCCTGAGCTGGGGAAACTGAGGAAAGGGAAACAGCATCCGGGGCCCGAGTGACCCACATCCCGCATGAGCTTCTCCTCTTCTCATGTTGGTTTGCAGGACAGTATGGCAGCAGCCGGGCCAGCAAAGCAGTTTCCAGGAAAGGCAGCTGAGCAGCAGGCTGGAGGAGCCAGGAGGACTCAGCAAGAGGCCCGAGCAGCCCGCAGCGCCCAGCACAGCTCTGCCAACAGCCGGGGGAGCCCTGAGGAGTCTCCAGCACCGTCTTGCTGCACATGGCGAGGGTCACATGGGCCTCCAGGGCTTCTCTCCCCTCTAGGGAGGCTCGAGGAGGTGACTCTGCCCCAGACCTTGGGGCTCTAATCACAGCAGCTAATCTCTGTGATGCCATCCGTGTCTCCTCCCTGACCCCTTTCCATCCACTCAGTTAGTGCCCTCTACACACTCACAAGCACGCTTGGATTCTCTGGTACCCTGACTCATAAGAGTTCAGAACGCAGCATTTACCAAGGGAAGATAAAAATGTCATTTCTCAAGATATAAACTTCGAAGCTGGGTGTGGTGGCACACACACTTTTAATCCCAGCACTCAGGAGGCTGAAGCAGGATGTTTGCTGAGAGTTTGAGTCCAGCCTGGGCTAATAGTGAGTTCAAGATAAGTATAAGCTACATAGCCAGACTTTGCCTAAAAAAAAAAAAAAAAAAAAGACTTCTACAACTAGCACGGAAAAACGTGTTACTTTCACCTTCCTGAATGCTTTTCAGTGCCAAGTCTTATATTTAGGATCACATGGATTACGCAGAGCCACGGGCTGGTGATAGCTTCCAAACACTGGAAACTACATTTCCCTCCCTTTCGATAATGACTTCAAGGTCTTCACCACAAGTTACATCAGGTCTCAGAAGCAAAAACCAGTCCCTACCGGGACTGTAAGGTCTCCTGGCCAGCAGACCTTATCCGGACCTTATCCGGACCTTTTAGGCCGGATTTCCTCCCCCTTCTAACTGCTTCTCCCACTGAAAATCGCTCTCTTGCTGCTGAGGGCCTCTGATGTGTCAGACACAGTGCTCGGCTATGCTGGCTGCCTCTACCTTAAGAGACGCAAAGGACCCGGGCAGAGCTCTCAAAGAAAGGCTAGCAGGCACGCATGGGGGACAGTGAGGATGCGATTTGATGGAGTAGGGCACTGGAGCTTAAGCACAGTGAGGACGAGGACGGGGATAACGTACAACTCCTGTAAACCCCATGGGAGCGGACGAATGCAACGTGATCCTGTCCTGTGCGCCTCACCTCATGCATTATTTTATTCAGTACTGACAAGAACTGAAAGTTTCCCACTGGGCACATGGCAGAGTGAGACTGAGAGGCAGAAAATTTGCCAAAGGACAGGGTTGGGATTCAAGCTCATGGGCTCAGCCTCGGGCTCTGCTGTGGGCTTCTAGTTGAACGAAACCTTGACAGCCTCCTGCTGCCCCTTGGTGCTAGGGATGGAACCCAGGGCCTCATGCACGTTAGACAAGCTCTCCACTACCGAGATGCACCCTCACAGTGTGTTTTGTTTGAGACAGCTGAGGTGCCCAGACTTCAACTTGTGATCTTCCTGCCTCAGCCTCCTGAGTAGTGGCTACCATCATGCCAGTTAAGACCTCAAATTTAATGGTGACATGATGGAAGGATACTTAGGCACTAGATGCAATGACAGCCTAGGATTTTACCCACTGCCAGTTTCCTAGCGGGAATTCAGAAAACAAAAAGGAACTACTATGATTGAAATACCTATTCCCTCCTATCTGAAATGAAAGCATTCTCTTCACCTACTAATGCACAGTGCAAAAACAAAATGTATTTCATTTCTATATCCAAAAAGATAAAAATCATAGTTTTCAGATTTTTTTTATTGGTTAACTATCTCCACAACAGTTGAGAGGAACACACACAAGTATCCTTTAGGGTTTTGGGATTATTGTGTTTACTTTAAAGGAGGAAAAGGAAATTATGGCAGACTTCAACCTTTTTAGCAAGGGTACTTAATTCTTGATATTTAACTTTTACCAAAACTAAAACCTAAACAGAGGTAATTTGCTGATTTGGGAAAACAATGGGAATCAAGAGAGCTGGTTTTAGTCCCCATAATTCTATCAAGTAGCCATTCGATGCCACCAGCGACAAGCCAAAATTATACCAGGATGATATGCGCTATCCCCCAAATAAGGCGACTTCTAAAGTCCTTCTAGTTCTGAAATCCCAAGAGTCAATGAATTGAATATCAATCAGCATAAAAAATAATACAAAAATCAGCTGGGTTCGGTGGTGCATGCCTGTAATCCCAGCACTTGGGAGGCTGAGGCAGGAGGATCACTGAAGTTTGAGACTGGTCTGGGCTAGATAGTGAGTTCAAGGCCAGCCTGAACTGTATAGCAAGACCCTGTCTCACTCCCCACCCCAAAGCTTCTACTCTTTTAGGTAGGTGTCCATGTGACTTACATGAGTGACAGTACGAGATCTAATTTTCTGAAAGTATTAGGAAACTCGAACGTTTCCAATTAAAGGGAACTGTGGGCAAACTTGTCAAAGTGTGAGGGCTCTTCTGGACCTAACTCGTGTTCTTTCTTCGAACAGCTGGGGAATGTCGCACTGTTACAGCTCCCAAGTAGCCACCTGAGTTGGGACCACATGCTGCATCTGGGCTGGCCCTGTGACTCGCTTTAACCAAATGAACGCAGCAGAACAGTGGCCCTGGGCCAATGCCCTAAGTCTTGGTGACTTGGACCTCTGTGCTGTTGGGAGCCCTCACTGTCCCACACAACATCTGTCAAAATCAACGGATCCAACGCCATCCTTGCTCCTTACTGGAACGGGGTAAGTCAGGGAAAGGCAAAGGCCCTATCGTGGTCCACAGATGCCTTAAAAGGGGCACTGGGGACATGTCCCTTTGCTGGGCATCCTGGAGGATGCCTGGTGGCTGAGAGCAGTCCCTTTCTCCTGCAAAAGAGGCGGCTGCCTGATGCAGGAGGAGGGCCTCGCAGGGCACTCGAGGTGGCCTTCTCAGGACAGAGCACACGTGTGTGGCATCCTGGCAAAGGCTGCATGCTGGGGGCGCCTGCGCTGCTGTCTCCCACCCCATCCCCCCGGTGCTCAGGCTTATGCTCCAGCCCCATTCCCTCCCCCCCCCACCATCTGTCTGGGAGCTGGGCCTGATACCCTGTCCGCAGCCGAGGCTCTTCAGAGGGTTTCTGATCAAAAATGAACCAAAGGGATGAAGACGGCAGGACTGAGTGCAGGCTTGGCGTCACAGCCCTGCGTTTCCCCAGTGGCCCCACGAAGACAGGTGGCATCACAAGTCTTCCCGTACCCTCTCTGCCGCAGGTGAGTCAACAGCAGCACCCTCACCCTCTCCAGTCCCGGGGAGTCCCCAGGCTGACAGCAGCCGCGATCCCGAGGGGAGGTCGCACCCATACCAGGCTCTGGCTACCAGCAGAAAGCAGGGCGTAGGGTCTTCCTTTGCGCATGGGCTGCCTCGCCCCAGCTAGCAGTCTTTTTCTGATTACAAATGGGGTCTGTCTCATTTCTGGGGTCACCAAGCTCCTCCCGCATTCCCTGTGTCTGTTCCCATTTGACCTCAACTGCGGAGATTCAGTTGTTTCTCAAGCCACTAAGAGTTAAGAACAAGGTGACCCAAGTCCTGAGAGGTAAAAATTTATTGATTTCTATCGTATCAGCATGTTATGATATGGTCACGCCTGCTCAAACAGCTGACTTCTGAGAGCCAAAAGATGATTTTTTTTTCTTTTAAAAATACAGTTTTCAGCAGGAAGGAACATTTTAAAAACATACATGTTCATACTGAGGGGGAATTATAAACAGTGGGTTCCCCCAGTTCATGAGGAACAGGGCTGGTCAGCAACCGATCTCCGAGGGCTTCCACCTGCTTTCGGGTCTCGGCCCCAGTGCGTTCTGTCTCCACAGAAAGCACTTCCGGGGGAAAAACAGACCCTCACCGCCACAGCAGCCTGAGTCCAGATAGAAAAAGAGGTAGACTGAACTGTAACTAGTTAAATTACTTGGCAGAGTGTGCAAGATAAAGTAACACATTTAAAATTTTCAGTGGGATCAAACAAATTTGACATTCAAGTAACTGAACACTCAATGCTTTAAATGCACAAAACAAAACCGTAGTGATGCTCAGACCACGGGCCTCAGCTCTGAGGGATGAAAACATTAAGCCAACTTCAGAAACTCTACTCTTCCCTTGTCCTTCAGGCGAGTTTGTTTTTGTCAGGTTCTTCAAAATCAAAAGCTCACGAGGTGGGATGGATCTCAATGCTTTCCCACCCCTTTAATGCCCCCGAGGTCAATAACAGGGGTTTTCTCAGACCCATCGGTAAATTAATTGTGAGAAATTTATTCAACACTAATAGTTAAATAGTTTAATATAAAACAAAGTAAAACAAACCAGGGCAGTGGTGTGCTGGAGACAGCTTCTACTGGCTCCCGGGAGCCGATCGTTTAATTTTAGAATTTTCCAGCAGCTGTTAAACAATTGTTACTAAATTATATAAACATGAATTAGTGCTGAAGCTAAAAAAGTGGTTTTATCAAGGGTAAGAAGAGCTTGGGACTGGGGACACAGCTCAGTGGCACAGCTAGTGTATATGAAGTCCCAGGTTCAATCCCCAGCACCAAAAAAAACAGAGCTTAAAAGATCACGTATTAGACTAACAGTGAGTTCACTGGGAGATGAGTTAGTGGATTAGGTGACACCATCATTTAAATCACGGTTGAAATACAACCAAAGGTCAGATGTAAGGTTCAGCAAAAAGCAATTAGGTATCTGATGAAAATCAATAGGCTATGTGGAATTTACAATAAAATATTTATATGTTATTTTGTTAATTGTGTTACTCATCCTTGTTATCAGTAAAATCCAGGACAACTTTATGTACACTTGTACACATAGCTTTTTCCAGGCCTGCTAAGCACTGACCAGCGCACCACTGATGGGGAGGGAGGGCGGGGGCACCTTTCTGAGCACAAGGAGTCCAGCGTTTCTGCACCTGCTATTCCAGCTGCGCTCCGCAGCCACTGCACGGGGCTCCAACTGCTTGCTCCCAGCTGTTAATGCCTACAGAGCTCTGTACAACATGGACACCCTGGTCCCATTGCGGAGAAGTAAAAGCGCTGTGCTTGAAAACAATCAACTTTATTTTCTCTAGGTTAAAAAAAAATAGAACCAGCTATCTATTTTTTGCTTTTGGCTCATATCTCAATTTCTGAAAAGGTGATCTGGTTCCTAAAATCATTCCAAATGCATTCATAAACCAGATCCATGTGTGACCAGCCCTTTACAAATAGCAATTACAGTTGCAACAGCCTTTACATTCATTCTTATCACACATTACAACATGCAGATACAGAGAGAGGGGTCAGCAAGCTGAAGTAAACATTACGGCATCGGGAAAATGCAAATCCATCTGTATAAAATAAATACAACTCTGTAATAACTGTAAAGAAAATGAAAGCACTTAATAAAAATAATGGCAGTTGAATGTATAACTGTCTCATTACCCAATCATAAAATAAGTTCCTGTAAAATGCACAGACTCCTTACATGTAAAGAATTTGTGCACCACGGTCATGTGTCAACAGTCTTACACAATAAAAATAAAGCAATTCAAAATGTGTGCATATTTTGCAACTAGAATACACTTAAAATTTTTTTGCTCTTTAAAGCATTTTAAAAAAATATTCAATGTAAAAATCCTCAGATGGAAATTTTGCAGAAAACCCCATATTTTATCTTCCGTATGGCTACAGACCCCCTTCCCCAACAGGTTGGCACTCTCGGCGTAGTGCCAGGGTCCAGCTCCTAGTTGTTGGGGACGAGTACGAAATGATTCCAATGAAGCACCAACCAGTGACTGCTCCAGAGTATGTGCCGTCCTTCTGTGATCAAGAAATTTCCAACTTACGTGGTTTTGGTCCCAGACGTATTAGTCTCTGCTTCTCATAAAATGAACCATTGTACCTGGTGCCCAGTGCCCCTGCGACCCTGCCTGGCACGTTACAGACAGAAGGCCCAGAGCATTGCAGGGGGACAGACACAGATACAACTTCTGTTCACCGCTCGTGGGCCAGAGCTGCACATACACAGGGGTAACTCTGGAGTGAAGCCCTGTGCAGTGACTTCAAAAAAAGAACAAAGAAAACAGTTAACTCTTCCTAGTCAGTAGTGCAAATAAAACATTTTCTTTTTAAATATAAAAAGAATACAAGAAAACTACCCATTCTTAAAGACTACGTTCTATGAGTATAACCAGGACCAACTCGTTCAGAAGTCTTCAGGGAAGTGATTGTCAAAAACATCACCAAGACAAATGCACAAGAGGTGAGCAAGGTGAGTGAAGACGGAATGGCCCTCGATACCTGTCCAGATGGACACCACAGTGACCTTCTGAGGTGAAAGTGGGGGATCAAAGGTTTCAATTGCACAAAAGGCTGAGAACAATTTCAGTCCCACCAATTCTTGATGACCCAGGGATTCCTTTTTCAGCCCACAGCTTGGGCTTTGGTATTTCCATGTCCTTTCACTACTCGATAACACAACCGTTAAGTATGTAGGCAAAAAGAAATTAATGAAAAATTCATATCATTTTTTAAATTAGTAAGCATCCTTCTAGAAGGAAAAAAAATGTTTGATGAGAAAAGAAATTCAAACTCCTACATAGAATTGAATTTTTGGCTTCCCTATGACTTAGTCTCCATTTATCAAGTAAATAATTATGCCATAATCTCTAGTTCCTTTACCATGGAAAATTAAGGACTGGCTGTAGTACCAATAACTATTTAATAACATGACAGATACAAACTCACAGCTACCTTTTTAAAACATCTCTTTAAATTCTCAACTGACTTGTTTGTCCCCCAAACATCATTTTCCACTCTGTGGTTTTTCTTCCATTGCTTGTAGGTGTCCCCGCCACATGTGTGTCTCAACACCAACAACTCTTTCTGAAGCTAAGGGTGAGCTGCTGCTTTGGTCACTTTTGCAGTCACTGGGCCTGCCTGTGGCCAAGAAGATGCTCAAACACTGTCACTTACTGACACCAGGACTCCAGCAGTGAGTGCACAACCCATGCTGCCCAGCTAGGGCCGAGAAGTGCTGAGATCCTAACCAGCCACCTCTGTGAACTGGGGACACTTTTCTTTTCTTTAGCATTGGCAAGATGTAGAACCTCCTTTCATCTGTCTTTATAAAGAAAGTATAGATGGGAATTTTATTCAGCTCTGCACAGTGGCATCTTGCTGCCCCCCCAACAGCCATAAAAGAACACTGATTTTCTCTCTCCATGCTCCCCAGTGCAAGAGGATGAACTCCGGTTACTGATCAGGAAAGCACAACCAGTGTTCTCAAGTAACATGTTTTGCAAATGGAAGAGACAGAACATGTTCAGAAAGAATGAAGAGGGGTAGGGCAGGTCGAATACACATCTGTTTACAACTCCCAGATCTATGTTTAAAAACCAACCCACACAGGTGCAGGTATTTGTACTCTGGGGGACTACGGAAAGGACACTACACTGGAGAAGTGAAGCATCTTGCAGGAGAGTTGAATGCGTGCAGTGGACTCAACAATGTCATGGAGCACAGCAATGGCAAAGTGGCCAAGCCGCATGTCATGTGCATGGATGCGTTTTTTGGGCTAGAAGTGGCCACTCTGCCTGTGGCTGGCTTCACGATGAGGACCGGCCTAGTAGCTAGGACTGTGCACACTTACTCGACAGGAAGCAACTTCTCTCCAGATGGCCGACTAATGCCTCAAAAGAAGAATTCCAACCCAACCTGAAACTGACTGGTGTTTGCCGGCCTCAAACAGAAGTGCGGGACAGCTTCTCTTTGGCTTTCTGTCACCTGGTGAGACTGGCTTCACTTATGGTCACTGCAGAACACACAACCAATTACTCAGGTTTCAAAACATCGTATTCTATAACAACCGTTACCAAGCCATTCACACTAACACTGTCTCCGCAGTTCAGCAGCAGTAAATATTCCATGAGGTATTTCAGTTAACACATCCTGCTGTTCCATGTATGCTCCGAGTTACCCTAAAGATGAAACTGCTGTGGGCTTTTATTTGGTGTTGCTCCACCTTTCCCACATAACTGGGGAAAATTCACATCTTTTCAGTTTTTTTTTGGTTTATCTGAAACAGAAAGCATTAGCCTTTTTGTTTCTCAGCCTACTTCGCAGAATTATTATTTGTGAGATTAGTGACAACAGGGGAGTCTACAGTGCTCTTATCACAGAAAACTACCACTGACAGATCTCGATAGCCTTAGTCCCCAGCCAAAGGACGTCTTCAATCTCAACACTAACAGTGCCAGCACTTTCTAGGAGTTTGGTTCTCCTGTGAGGTAAATCAGAGGAACATAGTGACAAAAAAAAGGGTTTCCTGGAAAGAACTGAAGCTTGACTTTATCCTCTTCACCAGCAGCTGGCCGAGGCCGGAGACCCCTGCACTGCTCTCTCCTGGCTATGCTCACATGCAGGGGCCGGCACGGATGCAGGGACCGGAACATGAGACTGGCCAGGGTTGGCAGCTGCGGCGTGAGAACTCGTCACTGCTCCAGGCCAATGTTTGGCTCTAGCTCTTAGTTTCCTAATAAACTAGTCTATTCTCCATAAGCTGATCACATAAATGTTTTGCATTAATTTGTGTACCATCCCCAAATGCATTTAGTGCTATGTCAAAATGGGGAGGGGGCTCTAGCTACGAATGAGGCATCGAGACAGGAGGGGTGCAGGGCTGGGTGGCACCGGAAGCACCTGCGGGTCAGTGGGCAGAGACAGGGAAGCCTCTGGGAGCCGGCTTGCTGCGGAGGCTCACTTGTGTATTCAGGGTACGTTACTATCCTTGGCTATATCTGCATCTGATAGAAGTGCATTTTGTAAAATACAATGACCAATCTACGACATGCCTTCTACACCAAAGGAGAAAACGGGCCCCCTCCGCCCCCAAGGAAGGGAAAGCACTAGCACAGGTAACACGGTGCTGGGCTGCACTGGTTCCGAGAACATGGCCTGTGCCAGGAGGAGTGCAGTGGACACCGCCATCCCCCCAGAGAAGGCCAACACTGTTCCTCGGCCCAGGGCTGGGGGCTGGAGTTTGAATCCGCTCTTCTGGAGATGGCCCAGCTCTGCTCACTGCAACAGCGATGGCACAGGTGGCTGTGGGACAGGCCCCACAGAGCCCAGCTCTAGAGACTGCTACCTGGGAGGGGCCCACATGACCCCTGCGCTGGGACCCAATGACCAAATGGTAGCTGGTGGCCACAGTTTCTTTCAGTCTTCGAGGATGGTTTTATGATTTCTGCTTCTCCAGATGTGATGTTTGCTTAAATATGTGGTAGAGTGTATCGCTTTAAGACATGAAAAGTTCTTAAAATATATTAGCAGGTCATTATATTACTGATCCTCATTTTAGTAGAGTTTTAAAATATCCCAAAGGGGGATAAATAGTAATCCATCCATTGAATTTCTTTTGCTTTTTTATATATTCTGATTTGCACATGTAAATAACGCACACTTACGAAAGTCTGAACTCCTATGACAAGTCTGAGTCGATATCTAAAACAGGCAATGGTAAAAATACTGAATGATGCTGTACCACATATAGCCTGACAAAAACGCGAAGGACTGTATGAAGAATATCCACGCGTTGCTGAGGGTCATCTCCCGGGAAACAGCTTCCTTATGGCCCTTGGGAGGCGGAAAGGCTCCTAAAAGACAACACAGAAATATTTCCCTGTGGGGGCAGGTCTCCTAGAATACAAGGTGGATTTTAGTTTAACTTGCGTTATGGTTTTTTGTAAAGCCTCTTTTTGTGACTTTCCATTGCTCTTGATGACAAGTCTCATTTGGAACTTGATTTCTAGCGCCCAGAGCTATCCCGCATCCCAACCTTTGCCTGTGCTTTTCTTCCCATGGCAGGAAAACATGCCCAGGGCCCCACCCTTCCCTCTTCTCCAAGTTTGCTTCCTTTCTGGAGCGTTCCCCTCTCTGCTGCTCTCCTTGTCCTCCTTCCATCCACACTGGAGCAGGTGCTCTGCTGCCCGCTGCTCGAGGAAGCTCCAGCGATGTCGACCTGCGATCTGTGACACTGACACCAAACCCCTTCTGAAACAGCAGAATGTACACTGATCCCTTTACTTACAAGCTGCTTTTTTTTTTGCCACACAAAGTGGTTATGTTATACTGACATTATTTTCAAGAGGCAGAATTGTTATGAAATATATCTTAATAATAAAAAGGAGAAATACAAAGTAAATAGATGTCTCCACATTTTCTCCTAAAGCTCGCTTCCGAGCAATACTACCTGAGGTCATCTTTATTCGCTCTGCAGTCAAACAGTCCCTGCCCGGCAGATAATCCCTGGGATAAGCTTCTCCAGAGGGGATTTGCTGCTCACAGGCATTTACAGAGCACACTTTCAAGGTTCAAGGTCTAACATGCAAATAGCTTTCTCAAAAAGAGGCTTCCTTCACTGTTGCTACAATTTAGGGCAAACAGCCTGAGGTGAGAGTGAGGTGGACAAGGAGAGGGCCCTTGTTGGCCTCTTACTGGCCCCAGGCTTCTCAGCCTTGTAGGGCCACCTCAGACCCAGCGTCAGGACAAAGCTGTGTTTACCTCAGCTCCCTGCTTCGGTGCTAGAAAAACATAGCAATTCATGAAAGCACCTCGATCATGCCAGTCATTCTAGCAATGTTAACTTCCTTCCTTCTTCCCTCTCTCCTCTTCCATTCTCCATATTTTTCTTACTGCACTGTAGAAATTTTGTTTTGTTTTGCGGTAAGGGGGATTGATCCCAGGGTTCTACCTCCCCAGACCTTTTTAACAGATTTTTGAGACAAAATCTCAGTATGTAGCCCAGGCTGCCTCCAATTTGTCATCCTCCTGCCTCAGCTTCCCAAGTAACTAGGATTACAGGTGTGCACCCCCATGCCTAAGGCACTTTATAGAATTTTTAGTTTGTACAGAATGTAGATAACATTAAAGACAAAAGGGAGCTTACTGTAAACAGACTTTTCTTATTCAAAGGAGGAAAGACTAAGTCGGCACCCATGAGAACTTAAAAAGTGAACGTTCATGTAAAGAAAAGAATATACCTGTAAAAACGCAGTTTAAAACAACCTCGAATGACTAATACATTACTTAAACAATCAAGTGCAACGTCAAAGCACGAATGTCCCTTGCTGCTTCATAAAAAGCCCCAGGTCGGTACGCAAATGACTGTGCTCATCCAGACCGACCCCCATGGACTCTCTCGAGCCTCATCCTCTGCATGGCCGCCTACTTGTCCTGCGACCCTTGTGTGCAAGCTGACAAGGGCCCTGATGCGTGTAACGTACATCTGTGTTTATAAGAATTCTAAGCTGAAATTCTTAAATACAGAAACACTCTGATTTCGCTGGGGTACCTAAAAAATAAATGGTTCTCTTCCCTAAAGCAAATCTTTGGAATTTCCAGTAACTTTAGAAGTGCATGCAACAGAAGAGACTGTGTACCTGTTTCATAAAAATGGGCTAAGAGGTCCTCTTTTTCAATAAACCGTTGATAGAGCCAATTGGTAAGGTCGTCAGTCTCCAGGGGCACATCCTTAATTGGAAAAATCCTATTAAGAGTTAGGAAAAAAAAGGCAAAAACTACTTTAATTTAGAAGTGAAAGTCACTCAGAATCACAATACAGCTTTGGTGATGAAAAGCCAAATAAAATTACTGAACCACGTTTTGCTTTTGCATGGATTGGTTTGGCTTTTAAAGGCCTGTTGGCTTTTTAAAACTCATTATGCAATATAATTCATTTATGCATTCATTAAAACATTTACTAGCTTATTATGTGTTAGGTCCTGTTCTAGATGCTGGAAATAAACTTTGAAACTGTCCCGTATCTGTGAATAATTACTGAGAGAAATTATGTCTTTCTACATTCGTGGGTTTAAGTGGGAACAGTATGTGGAACAGATGAAGTTTAAAATATAGCTAAATCAGAACCTGTTCAGTCGTTCAGTTAAATGCTAGGCTGCATAATGCACCTTTGCAATGTTCTTTGGTGGGAAAGTCTGGGAGCCAGACCCAATCTGCCCAAATTGGTGGCTTCTCACTGGTCAGATCAGAGACACTGGTTTCATGAGCAGGGACAGCTTTCACCGACTGAAGAGGCTGCAGGCACGCTATTCTGAAGATGCTGGGCCCACGTCTGAGTCAACAGGAAATTAAATTGGGATGACTGGTGATACCCATGGAAGTGAGAAGGAAGGGCAGCATGAAGAGTGCATATCTGCTGACCTTGAAAAGTGTCTTATTTTCCAGTGTGTTTATTTCTTTGTCAAAGGTGTAAAAGGTACATAGCTTAAAGCCTGCAAAAGGTTTGTATAAAAATGTCAGTCCTGTCCCTCTCTGTTTCTCCCTTCCCACAGAAATCGATGTTCACTGGGCCAGTGAGATAGCTCAGAGGCGTAAGCGCCTGCCTGGCAAGCGTGAGGGCCGAGTTGGACTCCCGGAACCCATATATGAAAAAAGGGCCGGTGATATCGCTCAGCGGCACGGGCGCCTGCTGGCACGCGAGTCCTGAGGTCGACCCCCGGAACCCACCAAAAAAAAAAAAAAATCGATGTTCACCACTTTTAGCCAATTACTTGGCATTTATCACTGTATTTCTCCTTCAGTTTTGGCCCTAGCTACTGTCTTCCTGCGCACCTCTCTTCCTGTTCCCACACATGCACATCCTCCGCACTGTCCCAACGCAGGTGCACAGTAAATTCAAGGTTATAGGACAATCTTGTCAACGCATGTGGTAAATCATGGCTACTTTTCCCTTCTTGCTCAATTTTTATTTTCCCAGATTAAGCAATTATATTGCTGTTTGTTTGCTTAATGTTCCATGTACATATTCCTAATTCAACCATGACCTCTCAGCCAGCTGTCTAGAATCAACTTTCTAGACTGGTTCCCATCTTTTCTTGAAAGACCAGGTAGAAAGTATTCCAGGCTTGGTAAGTCATCTAGTCTCCGCCACCACCACTCAATTGGGCCTTACGGTGTGAAAGCAGCCAGAGACAACACAGACATTAATGTGCAGAGCCATGTTCAAACAACATTTAAAACTTCACCCAGACTCTGGATTTGATGGCTATGATTTTCAATCTATGAAGTCCCTCCTTGTCAAACTCGTGATGCCGGGACTCCTAAAATGGAGTCGTGTTCCCCACCCCGTCCACCTTTCCTTCTCGTTTTGATGGCGCATGTCTCCAGCGCTTCCTGAGAAAGGGTGCTGGAAATCTCACACGTCTGCTGCCTTTTCTCTGTCTTGCTACAGTTTGGATCTTAAGTGTCTCCAAAGGCCCACGGGCTGGAGGCTTGGTGGCCAGTGGGTGCTGCTGGCGTCTTTAACTCTCTGGGGAGGCCTTTGAGGGAACTGGGGGGCCTTGGCCTCCTCTGCTTTTCTCTTTGCTTCCTGGCCACGAGTGACTGGCTTTGCCTTGCCATCTGTTCCTGCCATGAGGTGGGCCCTAAAGCAGTGGGGCCAACCAATCCTGGCCCAGAACCTCAAAACTGTAAGTCAAAATGACCCTGAGATGATCAACCCAGGTGTTCAGTTCTGGTGTCAAAAGCTCCCAAACACAGGCTTCAAACTTGGCTGATAATTTGATTAGACATAATATTTATTTGAGTTTAGAAACCAACTTCTCATCTGGCTGTCCTCCTTTCTGGGAATTTCTTGTATCTAAATTTTTTACTGAGTTTTTATTTATTTTATTGTATTTTTAATTTCTAGAGCTTTTATTGGTCTATGCTTTTTTAAAAAACTATGTTATTGTTGCAACATATTGTTATGAGAAGTTCAAAAAATTACAATGAAAAATTTTATTCATGAAAGTAAAGAGCTAATAAGCCCCCCTTGTCCTCTTAGGGTTTTACAAGTGGTCTTTCCCGTGTTGTCCCTGTATCCTAAGTCACCTTCTCTGAGAGCCCTGGGCTCTCAGAGTCCAGGCTGGCTCCGTTACAACTGTCTGCTCATTCTCCCTCATTTGCTCACATTTGCAACGTGGGGCTGAAGAGCTGACGGAGCCCTCGGTGTGCGTGTGGAGTCTCACTGACAGCCTTGCTGAGGATTATCTGGCGGGGCCACAGAAAATGCTCATTCCTCTTGAACTCGCCCATTTCTCTGGGGAAAGAGCTCTAATTTCTGGCTTAGAGAGTGAAGCTTTGTGGGAGTCAGGGAGATGAAGGGCTGAGAATCCCAGCACTGAGCACCCTGACATCCCTTGGCCATGCTGTCTCCATCATGGAGCCAGTGCCTCAGCAGGGCTGCTGCTCCACAGCACGGGTTCCGGCTCCCTCCCTGGAGTGAACTCCAGGACTTACTGTGGCAGGGAAAGAAGAGTTGCCCAGCCTTTGGGGGACAAGGCAGGGCCTGGGGGATCTGAGTTCTTGCTAAACAGATTGTATCTGCCCCAGCTGAGCAACACTTTTAACCTCACTCCCACAGGTACCCATGCCAACAGCCTTTGGGAGTTTCCGGGTGCTCACAGGTGGGCTCCTGGCTTTCTCACAGCTGGCTTAGGGTTCTGTCTCATTTACTGCATTTTCCAACTTCCCAAGGTTTGCTGACTCCCCTAGTGTTCCACTCTTCTTTGTGGGTTTTGTACCTTTAAAAAAACACCCTATTTAGTGTTAATTTACTGGGATTTGGGGGGAAAAAATCAAAGTAGAAATGCCCATTCTCCCTTTCATGGGAGACATGAAAATAGTTGAGTCTGAAGCACCACCTCTTTGAGAAGTTTTCCTATTATTTCTGAAAGGTCTGATTTTTTTTTTTTTTTTAATCTTTGGCTGGATCTACCATTTGTCATTTCTGAAAGGGCCTTTTACTGCCAATTCAGATTTAGGCAAAACTCATATCAGCTAGTAAGGATGTTAAAAACAGTAAACAACTTGAACAGTGTCATCAGTAGAACACAATGTCCAGAGCAGTCAAACAAATCCACAGGCTCCCAGAATAACAAGGGTGACGACAATCAGACGCCTTAAAGGCTTTTTAAAAACTGCTCACGTACCATGGTCATTTGCTCGCAACTTGGGAAAATAAATCAGAAGGAACATTACTTATGTATCACATTATACTCAGATCCCTTTCTCTTTGTTAAATGTTTAAATATCAAGTTGGGGATATGCAACACCCGAATTTAAGTGTTAGTGAGAAAAAAGGAAACATGGAAGGAGTGTATCTTGGTTCCTTGGCTACAAAAAGCCAAACTGTGTATCACTTCTATGTGAAGGGGGCCGGGAGGAGAAATGACTGAAGACTACTAGAAAGACAGTTGTGAGAAGCGCCTTTGCTTAGGGTCTTTCCTTCTCTGAGAAGCCTGTGGCTCTAGTATCTTCATTCACATGTAAGAGGCTCTGCTGAAGTCAGAGAATGGGTGAGTCTGTACCTGCCAAGTGATGGTAGAGCCTTACTTTTCAAGTAGGAAGACAAATTAGTGCAACTGCAGACAAACTTGTCTTTACCTTTCCTATTCTTTCGTTTTGATTTTTCTTGCCCTACTGCCTTCCTCAGGACCCATTAGCACAGAGTTGAAGGGAAGCAGTGATAACCAGCACCCCTGTCTCTCATTCTTAACCCTTCAGGGGGAGACATCAAATAGTTCACAGGTGTGCTATTTGCTGTACACTTTTTTTGTATATACTGTTAATCAGATTAAAGAAATCCCTTTCTGCTCCCAGTTTGCTAAAAGTGTCTTTTTAAAATCATGAATGAGGGTTCCATTTTGTCAAAAAAAATTTCTACCCATTGAAATGCTTAATTTTCCCCTTTAATTGTTAATGAGACAAATCACGTTGATTTGAAATTTTAAACCAAAATTTCATTCCTGGAATGTATTCTCTTGTTATATAACATGTATTTTTAATATACTGCTGGGCTTAGTTTTGTATCTATAATCATGTAAGAGGTCTGCCTATAGATTTTCTTTTTTTATAGTATCCTTGGTTCAGGTTTCAGTATTAACATCATGCTGGCCTCATGAAACAAGGTAGGAAATGTTTCTCCTTTCGAAAGAGCTGTACTTCCTGTCCTTTTACTGCTTTTTAAATAACTACAGACGCTGCAGTGGAACCCTTTTTTCATTCCTTATATTGGTAACACAGGCTTTCTTTATTTGTTGATCAAAATGGCAAAGTTGATCTGTTTTATTGTGTCTTCAAAAAATAATTTTTGGTATTGTTATTCTATTGTATGTTTTTTGTCTCGTTAAATTCTCCTTTATTTTTCCTGCTTTCTGTCTTTCAATCGAATTTGTTTTCTAACTTTTTGAGATAAATATTTAGATCACTGATTTTGTTTTCTTTTCTAATATAAACATTTTTATAAGCTACAAACTTATAAAGTATATATCTTCTATGCACAGATTAAATTATCTCTCATGACATTTGACAAATATTTGCATTACCATTCTGTTAATAATTTCTAATTTTCTTCGTAATCTCTTACTACATGGTAAACACTAAATTCTGTAATACATGGCAAACACCAATATATGGCAAACATTATTAGTTTTTCATCTTTTGTTATTACAAGCAATGTGGCAATGGAAAACATTATATAAATGCCCACTTATGTGTATGTAAATTTATATATAGAATAAATTCTAGGGGTGAAAGTACAACTCAAAAATTAAATGTGTTAGTAATTTTGAAAGATATTGCTATATTATCTTTATAAAAATTGTACTAATAGTTATTTCCAAAACTGGCTAAGAGTTTCTCAACTGGGCTATGCCATTTGGGAGCCATATTTTCGGGGTTCCATCCATGGGTCCTCTTCATTCTAAGAATACAGCTATGTTAAACTGGGGCTGATGGTACATGCCTGTAATCCCAGCTATTCTGGAGGCTGAGGCAGGATAATCTGCAAGTTCTAGCCTGGGCAATTTAGCAAGACCCTGTCTCAAAACAAAACTCAAAGGGCCAGGGATTTCGCTCAGTGGTGGAGCATTTGCGTAAGGCCCTGGGTTCAATCCCCAGTACCACAAGGGGAAAAAAAGGCATTAAGCCAACTTGTGTTTTCACTCTAATATTACTCTTAATAAAAAACACTCAGAATCATAAACATCTTGCAATTAACCATTGCGATGTGATTCTGGTACCTGTGTCTGTAATCATTTTGGCACAATGCAGCACTGCTCTAAAAGGCTGCAGATGTCAGACATGAGCAGGGGCATATTTAGGAGCACAGCCTATTCTTTCACTTCAAGTTAGAGATTGCGCTGTAACTCTGTGACTTTGAATACCATTAAAATACACTGAGAGGAGTCCTGCCTGTGGAACGGCAGAGTGGATCACAGGTAACAATTATGAGGTATGGACAGAGCATAAGAAGTACTGAGTAGATGGTGCTGGGGAGTGACTAAAAGCAGGCTGAGGCCAGGGAGAGTCAACACCGGGGGGGGGGGACAGCAGATGGTGGGTGACCTCAGTTTTTACAGCTTTTCATCTGAGAACTGATCCCAGTTAGTGCCATACAAGGAAGCTAAAACTCACACAAAAATACATGTAAATCTTATGGGTTAAAGGGTCAGAAGACAGAGACTAGGGTGGCCTAGCAGCTGGAAGGTGAGAAGTTCCAAGGAGTAGGTGAGCCTGGGAGCCCCTGCAGGCCTCTGTCTGGCCCGGAGCTGTCTGTACGGGCAGACCCTGACGGAGGGCAGCCCACGGCTCCTAGCACAGCTCCGCACGCAGCACGCTTCATCCTTTGTTTCTTCACTTTCCTCCAGTTTAACTTGTGCTCTAAATGTCCTTAAAAAGTCAGTGAACTTCATTCTGATACTAGAGGGATCTCTTAGAACTAAAATTAAAACTGAAAAACCAGACTTTATTTTTAAAGGGAATGGCATCAAAAATTTGAGTTACGACTTTTAGGCAACTTTAACACTGTAATGACACAGTTTTGCAGTTAAGTTCTTCACCTCTGACATATAAAGTAGAGGTCAAAAGGTAATGCAGACATTTTTGCCTTGTTGACACCCAAACCTTAGCGTGAAAGGTTTACGTATGTCACTGCTCTTGGGAATCCTCTCACTAGGGCAAAGGATCCTTTAGCTTTTCTTTAAAAAATAAGATAAACCCACCCAGAACTACTGTCTGCAAATCTGCTGTCACTGAACCCACTGTGGTGGCCCCGGCACCTGCCCACCAGGGGCCCATACCAGAGCAGAGGAGGAATGGCCCAGGAGTCAGAGCCGAGGTGGTGGAAATGGAAGTTTTACAGCGGCTGAGGGAAAAGTTTAAGAAGGAGCCCTGGAAAATTAAGTCAGTTTTCTCTTCTTTGTCTTTCATGGAGGCCCTGAGCTTCTGGCAGCCCAGCCACTGTCAGGATGAACCCAGCACAGGGAAGAAAGTGGCACTGAGGGAAAGCGCCCGAGTCCCTGCGCTGAGCCCATCGTGGATGATGCCCTATTCTGGAGGTCCAGTTATGACAGCCACACAATTCCCTGATTGTTAAAGACTAATTCTGTTTGAACTGGGCTTTCAGTTATGTAGAGATACAAACATTTAGCTTGACCTTTAAGGTATATCAACATCTTCTTTCCATTTTCCAACATTATTTCCCACAACTGCCCTTAAAGCATGCCAACAGTACCAACTCCTTACTGTCTCCTGACACGCACTGCACGTCCACAGTTCTGTTTGTTCACAAAGCTGATACTGCACCAAATGCCCGCGCATCTACTCCTCCCCTATCTACCGCCCTGTACTCTACCTTTCATGGCTTAAGGCCTATTACAAATCATCCATGAAGTTTTCGCTGGTCTAAGAAGCTCACAGCCCAGGGGCTAGCACAGAATAGGTACTCTTTGTAAGAGATAAAACCATGTTGTACTACATCAGATAATACTCGCAGCATGTATCTTATTATGTAAGATTTAGTTTTGATTAACAGAAAATCAGTTTACCAGTTGAACTCTCGAAAGAACTTGGTGAGGTTGGTGAAGTATCTACCACTTTAAACAGGGGTAAGTATGGGGTGGGGCTGGGTTTGGCCTGGAACCTACTCGACCAGCAGCTTTGAATTGCACAGATACTCTGCTGCCTCGTGAGACAGCAGGAGGGCAGAGCTAACGCTGGGTCTTGAGAGCAACCCACTTCTATTTCTCGAATTGTTTGGTCACCAAGGGATTAAAATATTCAAATGAGTAATCCCCTAATATGGCAAAGGACCAAACACATTGAATGCCGGTCCTCTTGGAATCAATTTAGAGGAGTTCCTGTGGGATTTAAAGAAATGAATGTATAAGTATCAGAAATAAACCTTTATGACATCTACAGCTATCCAAATGAGAGGCTGGCTCCTACTTTTTTGAAAAGCAAACCTTCCTATCATCAGTAATCTAAAGTGTCCTTTTGAATACACTATTCTACCAATACCCATCCATAGAGTCCCGTTTAAGAGCACTTGATAAAAGCTTACTTTAAAAATTAGGCTTGGCAGATGGCACTCCCTATATTCAAGTTAGAACATCTGAATTTTTAAGCTACCAAGACTCAAAACACAAGCCAACAAAGAATATGGCTAAACCCTCAATTCAATTATGGCCACTCTATGTAAGGAACTACTAAGCATTCAAGCAAAGTCCAAAAGAAAGAGTTGCTGTTTTCAAAAGGCTCACAACCTGGCAGAGACATGAGAAAAATAAACAACCAGAATATAATGAAGTGGCACAAGGAAGCTGGAAGCTGGGCGTGGTGGCACATGTGTGTAATTCCAGCACTCTGGGAAGCTGACGCAGAGGGTAGCGAGTTCAAGCCCAGCCTGGGCAATGTAGCAACTCCGTGAGATCTTACCTCAAAGTAAAAACTAAAAAGGGCGAGGGAAGTAGCTGGGTTCAATTCTTTATACCATCCCCTCCCCCAAGGTCACACAAGCAGTCTGAAGAACTAAGATGTGAGCTCACACGTGAGAACGTGCCTGTTGACTTACGGCGCAGGTTATACGCAAAAGTTATTACTTAATGAGTTTGGCCTAAGAGAATGAGTAGACTTAAAACTTAAAAAAAATGCATACTGTTTTTAAAAGTCAAAGCACACTACAAAGTAGATAATAAAAATAATAGTTCCCTACTAAAATTCCTATTTCCCAGACCCACCCCTTCCCAACATTTTCTTCTGCTATTTGCTTTCATCGTCTATAAACATGTGAATATCACTTTCCCCTGATTACCCCATGTAAAATGTATTCCCTGCTCTCCAACTAGGAAGATGAGGATGTGGCTATCTCATATCTGTCTTCCTCTCAGACGTTAAAACGTCCTTCTTAGCGCCAACTCTGTCCCTTGCAACCACATCTGTCACCCTCATTGGAGCCCACTGATTTTCTTTTGAGTCTGTCTGCTCTACCAGGCTGTGCTATGTTAATCTTTGAGGTCAGTGCCTGGTCGTTGGTGGAAACTCAGGTTTGCTGACCTGAACTAAAGTGATAGTGATCTAACAGCATAGACCTCTATGAGGAGCCACCTGCAGACAGCCACCAACACCACAGCATAGTCCAGTGACACTGCCAGGTGAGTGTGACAAGAACTCCAATTCTAGAAACTACCTGTTACCAAAAAGAGACTTGCAGATGAGAACAGATACTGTCAAATTCAGCATCTCAGAATTTCCCAGGAGTTTTATTCTTGGCCATTATCCTGAGGAAAGCTGCTCAGGACTAACCCTCAACATACTAACGTTTACTAGCTGCAGCTTCCCCTGGAACCATTCCAAAGTTTTGGGTTTTTTTTTTTTTTTTTTTTTTTTTTTTTAAACCAGGTATCTCAAAATAGAATTACAAACTCAAACATTAACTTTCACCTCCTTTAATACAGGAGATAAACTGAGGCAGCATTTTCAAAGACTCTATAGGTAGCAAACTCTTACTATAAGAAATAACCCTATTACTGCAGGAAATCATTTTGCGTGAGCGTCCCATCTGCGTCGATGCTGAACAGCAGCAAGGGTGCTGTTTCCCTCAGTCCCCTGGCGGAGAGCCCTGCGCCCTGCTCCTTGCAACAGACAAAGCTGTAACAAACCAGGAGCCACCTGAGGATATAAATAACGAGATGCCACTGCTTAGAACTGGGATTGGTTTATTATATTTTTGTTTTATATCCCCTGGACACACTAAGATGCTTAACAAGTGCTTGCTGAGTGAGCAGTAAGCAAACCTGACACTGGCATATGTGCCTAAGAGAATCACTGCTATATTTTCCATATGTCTAAAGGCTTTTTAAAAAGTTGTTATTCTAAAATCATTTCAGGTTAAAAGAAAAGTTGTAGAAATAATACAAGAAATTCACATACATGCTAAACTGAGATTCCACAAATGTTAAATTTTCTTGTATTTAACTTTACCATAGTCTTCCTTTCCATGTATATATATATTTCTCTGATATATACTTTTCCTCAATTTGGAGAGTCAGTTAGATGAAAAGGTTGGGCAAAATGGCCTAGGGAGCCCTTTCATTTTTCAGGTAACTAAAAGATGAACAGTGATCATCAGTGAGAGTTATGGTTAACCATTACGGTATTCACTTAAAACTTAATTGTAATTTAACTTCAATTTTATTTTCTCCCATATTATGAATCAGTGGTTCCACAGCTATTAACTGAATAGTTCTTTTCTCCACTGATATTTGATGCCTATCCAATCGTACATGAGTTAGCAAATAAATCTAGATCTCGATTTTCTCATCTTTGCATTGACTTAGGGCAGCCCCTATATTAAAATATTTTAATTATCCTAAGTTTTGATATCTGGTAGGAAGAATTCCTCTGTTTTGTTCATTTCCAGAACTATTTTAGCTTTTCATTTATCTGTACTCTCTCAAATGAATTTTAGAACCATTTTGTCAAATTTCCTGAAAAACTGTCCTGGATTCAGACTGGAATTACATTAAATGTATAGATTTATTTGGAAAAAGTATTATCTTTATAATTATGAGTCTTTCCCTCTATGAACACAGTACCTCTTTCTAAGTCTTTTATGCTTTTTCATTTTAGAGAATACACCATGAAATTTTCATAAATGAAATGAGAAATGGATTCAAGAGAATCCATTAGGGTCTGGGAAATAACACAGAAAAAAACAATATTGACCACAAGTTGACAGTTGTTGAAGGGGAGTTAAGGGGGCATGGGGTTCTATTTATAGGAAATTTTCTGTGAAAAGTTTTGGAGAGAATAACTATTTCTGAAATTATAGCCACTACATCTTTTATTGTGATCTTAAAATTGTGGTATTTTGTGGAATAAAGGTAAAAGCAGGAGACAAAACCAAAATTATATATTAATCATAAATATATACATATACATATTATAGGTTTAGGTATATAATCACTAAATGTTATACTGCTTTTAAGTATTGGCAATTTTTCTCATAAACAAGTTTTTCCCTCACCCTTTTGACAATCAGTCTCACTATGCAGATGTAATTTTAATAATGTTCTCCAAATTGAGAGGGAACTGCTAAATCATAATAAAGTCTGTACTTTTCCTACATGTATGTCAAAGTCATCAACTAATTTCTGCAAACCTGACTGGCTTGAAATGGTATATAATTTCTCTTGTTAACTAAAAAGCTCTGAAGCAAATATGACAAAATGTCAGTATCTGTATACTCTTGCTAGTGAGCATATTTGTCTTAAAACGTAAGTTAAATATTCCTTTTCTGCATTAATCCACCCCAAACTGAAAATCTTACCCAAAGTCCCTAATTGAATACCTCTACAAAGTACGCAATGTCCTAGTCAGATTAAACACAAAAGCAACACCTCTGCTTTTAATAATCTATGCCACTACATCTGGGTTACATTTTTTCTCAAGATTTTAAAAATGAGAGCATGTGCTACTTCTGCACGAGAGGACTGGCATCTCTAACTCACTGTCCTAACCTGCAGTGGAGCAGACGGTTACATTACCCCCATGAACACTCTTCCCTATAATTAAAGTCTAATCATGCTTAATTTTCCTATTAAACAATTAACAGTATTGTGCCCACTACTTAATAGGAATAAGAGATCTTCTAGTTTGACAAAAAAAAAAAAGGGAGGGGGGAGGAAAAAATATTTTACCCTCAAATATTTCCTATAGTTAAACCTTAGTATTTTTATTTTAAAAAAAGCTTTATTTTTTAAAAAGTTCAATAATGTAGAGGTAAGCCAACCAATAAAATATAAGTAACACTGGGAAAGATGAAGTAAAAAAGACAACTTTTCTCTGAAAGTTGTAAGTAGCTGAGATCCAACATATGGTAAATGCTGATTTATAAAGACTGGATTATCAATAATCGCTAGATACTTACATATGGTAATAAGAAGACTTCATATCTGTAAAGTGTTTTGCAGTTTAAAACACTTTTTCTCCCCCAGAATACCAGTCAGTGCTCACAATGCCTTCATGGAAGTTGGGGCAACCTCTAGCCACCAAAGTCCGAGACAAGTACCACGGAGCCCTGGACCCACGGGTTTAATTAGCTGAGAGGCCTGGGTGCTTCACCCCCATTTGCCCCAAGTTTTCTACAGACTCAGCTCCAAACACCTCCCGAAAGTTCAGATTTTAAAAGGTAGCACCACCAACTATTTGTAAGATAGGATCCAGTTTGTAATTCTGCCACAAATGTTTACTTTTTCATCTATGTGATATTTTAATATTTATATTTTATATATAACATGTATGTTCAGGGTTCATCTCTCCCAGAAATCCTAAAAGTCAACATAAGACAAAGAATCAAGAAGTGAATTCATGCAGCCAACTACTACTGGAAGGAAAACAGTTTACTGCAAAGCAGCTGAAAGCAGTGACTGCATTTTTGTGCTTTTCCTAAGCTCCAGTACGGGAACCTGGAACTCGCAAAAACACTCTGTTGCACATGCTGCTAATGTAGATACAGTATTCTTTTTCTTGCTTAAAAAAAGAAGAAAAACTAATGTTTTTAAAAGAACTTATTAATAAAGGCAGTCGCTCTGTAGAGAAAATGTCACTTTTGCTCGGGGACCTCCATAACTTGTCGCATTATGTTTGTTCCAATGAGGTATGGAGCAGGTAGGGAACTTACTCGGTAAGGTATCATGGAAATTTACAATGCTCCAACCGCTCACGACTGTGACATGACGCCAGCTGTACTGCTTCCTGGTGGACCCTGACAGTGAGGAGCAACAGGACACTGGCCGCCCAGGTGTGTCTGAGGCTCCCAGCGGGCACCAAGATGTCCCACCAGGACTGGAAGTCATTGCCTCCATAAAACTTATTGAATATACGACCCAAGCCCATCGAACACACGGAAACTTAGTACTCCAGACTCAACGCTCAGAACTGCTGAACTTCCTAAGCTGTTTGTACTTTCAACTTGGGGTTTCTCTTAGAATTGTGCTTGACTTAATTACTGGCCTCCAAAGCTGCTCCAATCTGATCTGAAGTGACTGACTTTTAAACAGCAGGAGTGTTCCAGGGTTTATGTAGTTTACTTCTTGATAATCTCCCACTAACTATATTTTTTATTGGAGAAATTAAAATACATGACATATTCTAAGGGGATCTTAGACTGAACAGATTGGAATAATTACTTAATGACTTTCATGTGTCATATTCTTCAAGGTGAGAAAATTAGCAACAGCACTAACTTCTCTGTCTACACCACCGTCAGTAGTGATCACTTCAGTTAAATTCCCTGTGAATGAGGGCTGTATTATTTTTAAAATGTTGGCTATGGTTCTTAAGAATAACACAGTAACTAACAGTGATTAACTGCAGGAAAAAAATTCATTCATAAATAGTTTTGAAAATCTGCCTATAGGTGAAGATAAGCAAGGCAACAGTAAGCAAATCAACTGTTTTCCAAGAACTTTACAGTTTCCAGACAATCTTCCCTACCTTTCTGAGCACCCACTCCCCACCTGCAGCAGTTGATGCTGTTCAGTTTTTCTTGGCGACCTCCTCACGTTAAGAGTGAAAGGGGGCCGGTGAGATGGCTCAGCGGCATAAGCGCCTGCCTGGCAAGCGCGAGGTCCTGAGTTCAACTCCTGGAACCCACATAAAGGAAGAAAAGGGGCCGGTGATATCGCTCAGCAGCACAAGCACCTGCTGGTGCATAAGGTCCTGAGGTCGGCTCCCAATATCCACATTAAAAAAAAAAAAAAAAAGAGTGAAAGGGATTTAACCCTAGCTATTTACTTTATTTGCACACACACATACATACACTTATTTCTAGTGTTGTTTTAAAATTACTATTTTAATCGGAAACATCCTTGTTTAAAATTTTAAAAATACAGTCAAACAAACACAAAGTCAGAACTAAGACCAGCATTCCTTCCTGGTCCCCTCAGTGTCCTGATCCTGCAGTGGCAGTCTATGGCTGACACAACCTGTCCCCGAGCGCTGCCAGGCACACAGCCCGTGCTCCGTCCCAGCTCTTGTACCAGGTCACCTCTTGTGCTCCCCTTTTCCTACCTGTACTCAGGTCCTTTATCTTCCCTAACACTGGCCAGACAATGATCTCTACTGTAAATTCCCGGAAGAAAAGGGAAGTTACCTCCTCCCGTGTCCAGGACTCTTACAGGTGGATATATGTGAGTACCTCTAAGTAATGAGGCATAATGTGTACTTTAATGAGTATTTTGTTTTTGTTTTTTTGTTTTTTGAAACAGGGTCTTGCTATGTAGACCAGGCTGGCCTTGAACTCACAGCGATCCTCTTGCCTCAGCCTACTGAGTGCTGGGATTACAGGCACGTGCCACCACGCTTGGCTTTAATGAGTATTTTGGATTATGATTCTAAATCATAATTTAATCTCCATTAACTTAACCCAATGAACTTTTCTTTGTTCTTCTATGTTTAGTAATAAAGTGTCTTTAAAGAAATATATTTCTGAAAAGCTTCATTTTAATGAATATAAGTATTTTTCTGAATCAAACTAACCATTTCTCATCTATAATTTGTTTCTGATTTCTAAGTCAGGAGTTTTTTTTTTCCTTTATGTGGGTACCGGGAACCAAACTCAGGACCTCGCGCTTGTCAGGCAGGCACTTATGCCGCTGAGCTATATCACTGGCCCAGGAGTTTTTTTTTTTTTTTTTGTGGGTACCGGGGGTCGACCTCAGGACCTCGCGCGCCAGCAGGCACCCATGCTGCTGAGCAATATCACCGGCCCTTTTTTCGTATGTGGGTTCTGGGAGTCGAACTCAGGCCCTCGCGCTTGCCAGGCAGGTGCTTACGCCACTGAGCCATCTCACCGGCTTTTTTGTTTTTTTTTAAGTCAGGAGTTCTTAATCTTTTTCTGTCATGGATATTTTGAAAGTGAAAGCTATGAACTTCTCTGTAAAAAAGCATAACATAAACAAAATTTTGCAGATGGATTTGGATAAAAAATTCTCGAGGTCCATCCATGAGGCCCATGGTTAAGAACATTTACTTCAAGTGAATTTAAGAGCTTTATTTTTGTTCCTGTTAAAGTAATTTTGCCAAAAATTCACTATTCTTCAATTTCTAAGATCTCATATGATTACATTTATTTTTTTCTGATTATTTATATTACTATTGGTTAAAAATGAAAAGTGAGAAACTGGATCAATTCCTCACATTTGTAAATTAGTCGCCATCTTTCAGTAGGAAACAGAGCAAAGCTAAATGGCCTAAAATGTGATCAAATCTATACAGGCCTAATCAGTGGCATGCTTTTATAGAAATGTATTCACACAGTTACATGAAATGCTCCCCCCAATTCTACATGAAAAAAATCTCAAGAACCTAGCACAGAACAGATGTTCAATACATGTTTTTGCTGTTGTTTATTCAAGACAGGGATATTAAAATACTAAAAATTTCTAAGTTCTCAATCTAATCACTCAGAAACTCTTATGTGGATTTATACTTATCAAAGCAAATTCCATTTCTATTAATATACATCTACTTACCCCAAGTGAGTATCTATTTATCTTTGATGTTTGCCTTTTAGTTACTTTTATTCAAAGGAGTCAGGCAATCAAATAATCATAGTGCCTCTGGAATGTCATTTTTAGAGATCTTTCTCAGTGACAATAACTACTGCAAATGATATTTTAATACTAAAAATTCTGCACAAGAATGATTTTTATTCTCTGTAAATACAAACCATGCCAACTACTTTCATTGTCAGATTAAAAATTAAGTATTAAAACACGCACACTGTCCTGAGGTAGGCTGCTGGGCACGGGCAGTATTAACGTAGGATTCTCACCTGTAATGTACATGTGTGACCGTTGGCTTCCTGTACCCAAGGATCCAGGTTTGGATGTCTAACAGCTCACCTTTGGGGTAAGCTATGGTTGCATCTATTATCCACTGGAGGCCTTCTGATTTGCTCTCTGAGAACAAAGAACACAATGGCTTAAAGTTGCTCAATTCTTCCTCGCAACAAATAACACAGTACAGATGACTTGAACAGCATAAAGCTTATCAATGTGTGAAGAAAACAAGATGAACTGTGGTGCTCGTGTTCCAGAATGTACTTAAGATGAGATCAAAGATTTCTTACTATGTTATGAAACAGGTGAATTTCAAATCAAATGACAGAGCACTATTACCTACTTCATACAAAGAACTCAGTATTCAGCATAACTATGCGCTATCAAGGCCTAATTTATATTTCATCACTCCTATAAAAATTGGCCTATGAAAGATCAAAAGCTAAACATCACATCACAAAAATAAAAAACAGACTTCAAAACAAAACCAGATCATTCACTAAGTATAATACTAACACAAAGATCTGCAATATTTGGGAAGCATTAATAAATACTGCAACATGGCAGTAAAATTAAGCACCTTTAGACAAACATTTTTTTCAGTTGCTCCTCTTGTTTGAAAAGCAAAAAAACTCCCAGTTCCAGCAAGTTACACACAAGTAAAGCAATAAGCCTTTCTGTCCTTTGGAAGGCAACACAGGTTACACTACTGTTGTTGAGCAGGGAGGAGGAGTTTATTTAGTTTTGTCCTTCATGCACTGGTTTTGTTCCCTGCGTACAGGAAAGCATTGGGCAAGAACTGAAAAGAGAATCCTCACAGAGAACGAGGATAGCCATACTTGAAAGAATAATGGGCTGTTCTGTGTTTCAGCATCTGAGAGATGCCTAAAACCACGTAATTCATTTTCAAACCTAAGTCAAAATTCACATTAGGAATCTATGGTAAAATACCTTTGCTTGTCAAATACTTAAAAACTAGCCTTAATTTCTTTAAGGATTTTAGAATACCATTCTGAAGGGACGAAAAAAATCTGTAAAATAGTTTTTAAAAATAACATTCACTTATTCATTCATTCATTGAGACAGGGTCTTGGTCCTGGCTGGCCTGGAATGCATGGTGATCCTCCTGCCTCAGCTGTCCGATTAATGAAGTTACAAGCATATAACTTGTAACGCCACATCCAGCTTTAAAGCCACATCTGGCTTAAAAAAAAAAAAAAATCACTTTAAAATAATGTAGTGCTAAAGGAGCAGAGTTCATGTAAAGAAATACATTTTAGCAAGCTACCAGTGATATATATGCTGAAATGTTTAGGGGTAAAGTGCACCATTTTGAGATGCCATTAAAAATTGAAGAAGATGGACAAGTGGATAGAAGATGGTCCACAGAAAACAGATATGATATTGTAAGTAAATATAGTATAAAATGTTACAGAATCTAGTTGGTCAGCTCATGGATATTCACTGTAAAATTCTTTCAACTTCCACATAAGTTTGAAAAGTTTTATAATGAAATGACAGGGGAAGAAATCACCACGGTGCAGTTTAGTATCTGTTATATCATAAAACATACAAAAGATACAAACACTTCTAAGGTAAATCCAACGAACTTAATTTTGATATGTGTATGCATCACAAAGCAATCACAAAGGCATGGCTTGTGCCCACAGGGGATAAAATACTACAAAATATGAATTCTAAGGGAAATAAAATGCAAAATACCAAACCATAGAGAAGAAAACAGTAAAGCACAGGACAAACTAGTTTTCAGATATACTGATGATCTTTCCAACACAGCTAGAATAAACGAGGCAAGACAAATACAGCCTCATGGGCATCATTTCCCCCTCTGCTCTTTACTGCCATTTAAAAGCAGATTTTGGAGAGCCACTCCTTTCAATTTTTCTTAATTTAAAAATATTAAAATAGCACAATGTGACTAAGGAAACAGGTCTAGTGAAATTCCTTCATTTTCTCACTAGGCCGTCTCCAGGAAAGTTGTATCTTTGAGCATGTCTAATTTTTTCCTGGCTATAAAGGTAATACATGTTCATTATTTAAAGAATTGGAAAATTCACAAAAGTATTAAGAAACGTACACAATCACTCACGTTACAACTCAGAGGACTTGTCACTGCGCACACTTTGGTATCTCCCCCTCACTCATTTCCTGCCGCTTCCGGGTACAGACTTGAGCTCACAGTTTTCACTGCCCTATGACCATTGCTGGACCCATCCTATGACCATTACAGCATAAGCACTTTGCCACGCTAATAAAAGCCCTCCAGAAATACCATCTGCAATAGTTGTGCTGTAGTCTGTTGTTTGGATATTTGATAATTATTTATCCAGTCTCTCTTCTGGCTATTTCTAATTTTTTGCTGTTATAAATAATGCTGCAATAAATTTCTTTGCCTGTATTACAGATTATTTCCTTTTGACAAGTACTATTTGCAAAGGAATAACGGGATCATTTATTAACATGTTGAGTCTTAATAAATATGGCCAAACTACATCATATTTATTTTCTGTGTTAAAAGCAACCAGAAATGCTAAATTTGATAAATCACAAATTAGAAATTTTAGTTTCATCTCACAGAATGTTAGTTCTGACAAAACTAGAAAAAAAGAACAATTTACCTTTCGATTAGAACAAGTAAGAAATGCTGAAACCATCATACCTAGTTCTTTAGCATCTCCTCCTGCTGGACTTCCATTTTCCTGTCGTGCTACAAGTGCACTCAAAATAATTTGTGTTGCCCCAACCCTTGGCAAGGTAACATGTGTAAGAAATGGCAAGTTATTTTTCTTGGCAAATGCCTGACTTGTGTCTCTTCTCTTCCTGAGGAAGCCCCCTTCCGGAAACAAAACAATCCATTTTCGATCTCTGCTTCTGTAATTATTTTCCAGGTGCTTCTTGAGAAGCACCAGCTGTTGGTCACGATGAGATTTTCCCTAGAAGGCAGACACACAGTCAGGTACACAGGAAATAAAATACGGCAGCAAGATTACAAGTAACAGCTGGGCGTGGTGGCGCACACCTGCAAGCCCGCACTGGGGAGGCTGAGGTAG
Organism: Erethizon dorsatum; assembly: GCA_028451465.1. Taxonomy (NCBI): domain Eukaryota; kingdom Metazoa; phylum Chordata; class Mammalia; order Rodentia; family Erethizontidae; genus Erethizon; species Erethizon dorsatum. The sequence goes on along the minus strand of CM051830.1, from coordinate 49,304,140 downwards.
GAAAATCACTGTGAGCTGGAGGCCAGCCCCGGCTATGCAGTGAGTTCAAGCCAGCCTGCACTAAAAAGTGAGACCCTGTCTCAAAAAACACAATCCAACCCAACCCACACACAGTAATAACCACTTCTAAATTAAAATCCAATCACAGAATAGTGATTTCCCCCCACTAATTTCCCTTTTTGAACTCAGGGGTAAAAAGAGAGATGGGATTAGCACTTAGACAAACTTTTTTTCTGAAGGACACAATTTGCTGTGATTGCCCTAAAAGTACAGTCATTTCAATTCAATGACTACGCACTGAGCAACTCTTATTACCAAGTACTGTCCCGGACTCTAGAGACAGCGGAGTAACAGGAGGTCCTAGAGAGCTGCTATCCTAGTTTGGGAAGCGGTAAATATGGAGTGCAAACTCAACTGGTGCTATGTGTTAGGAAGAAAAGAGTACAAGGACAGAAGGGGTCAAGGTCAGGGAAGTCGAGTGTCCTGACACATGCCTGTAATCCCAGCACTCTGGGAGACTGAGGCAGGAGGACTGCAAGTTCAGGCCCAGTCTGGGCAACTTGGCAAGATCCTGACTCAAAACATATGAAAAGAGCCAGGGATGTAGTTCAATGTGAAGGCCTTGGGTGCAATCCCCTAAACTGCTCTCACAAGGTGACACCTGTGAGGGAAAAGCCAGATGAAGATGAGGGCCAGCACATTCCAAGTGACAGGAGCAAAAGGGTAAAGGCCCAGAGGTGGGAACAAGCTTGGCAAGTTCAAACAATAGCACAAGGCCAGCGTGGCAGGTGTCAGTGATCGGAGAGGACAGAGCAGAGGCCGCGGAGACCACATCAAAAGGACTTTGTGCATAGGTAAATAGTTTTGGACAAGAAATTACTGTGCATGGGTAGTTTAGGACAAGAAATTACTGGATAGTTTTCAACAATAAAGTGTCATAATATGCACATTTGAAAAATCTGCTGGCTCCTATGACAGGAGGACTAAAGAAGGTAAGTTAGGGGCAACTGCAATGGCCCAAGAAGGGAGCTGGATGAGATTCAGCTACCGGGTCCTCAGGAGATGTGGGTGCATTCAGGGAAAGATGTGAAAGCTAAAGTAACAAGGACTGCGATGGGCTGGATCCGAGCTGTGAGGGCAGAGAGGAAACAGGCCGGCATGAAGACTGAAAACCAGGATCCAGAAAAGTCTGCAGGAAGGCCCAAAACCTATAACCAAATATCGTAAAGGTTCTTCCTCTCAAATTATTAATTTCTTAATAATCTCCAACACAATTATAGAAGTTCCTCAAAATAATTAGTATGCTTTCATTCTTCAGATTAAATGTATCCCAAATGCAAAACAAGGAAGACTTTTTTTTAGCTAGTTCACTGAATTCAAATGATTAAGACAGCTTTTAAGTTTCCAAGGTTACATGTGAAATATTTTTACTATTCTTGGAAGATCTCTTCAAAAAATGGTTTAGCAGCAAAGTCCCAGGAGATTTTTTCTTTCAAGACATTACTACTTTTTCCGTTCCACCCTCACCTTACCTCATGTTATAGATTGTTATTACTAATCTCTGAGGGAAAATATTGCTCTTAAGAAACAAGTTTGCAAATCGCTCAGGTACCATGAAAAACAAGTCTTTTATGTATGCAAAATTTACATCGCAATAACAAGGAAAATATACCAGAGCACATAGCTTTTCACTTCTATCCCCCACAAAGTACACTGGCTTTGTCTTGATATGTGAGGACCATTATTAGGGTCAACTGCTCCATGCACTGGAAACCAGACCTCATGCTGCAAGCAGGGGCTCGGCTAATTTTTTCTCTGGATCCCTCTTGGCTGCTAAGCTTTCTGTTGGTTCAGTAGGCTTCTTTCAGGCATTGGGCTTGGGTCTTCATTAAGTCGTTCTGCTCATTGTTCACTTTGTCTTGACCTCATGGCCAATCCCTATCACCACTTCTTCCCGAGGCCCCAGCCCATGCTTTTATTTACCTCTCTGCCTGGGAAAGCAGCAAGAATGTCTACTTTCCAGAAGAAACCAGAGACTCGCAGAGCGTGCAAACAAAAGCATGTATATAAAATCGTGTGGGGCAAAGTAGATGTGTTCGTGATAACTAATTTCACACAGCTTAGAAGTTTTCTAATCATTTCTAGCTTGTTTCTAAATTTGTGCTTCTTAGAAGAAGCTTTATTTGATTTGCCAGTTATTCATTAAGTACTTACGTGCAGAGCGCTACACTATCCAGGATAAAATTGCTAACACATAAACACCAAGTAAATGCGGCACTGCCACACGTATAAACTCTTCTATACTGTGTTTTGGGTTTCCATGTAGGAGAAAATGAAGCATGTGATACTGTTAACATGCTAGGCTGACTCGGATTCTTCTTCCCACACTAGAGTACACCTTGTCCTTCCGATCCTTCCCAGTGCACCTTCGTCCGCCAGATCCATACCTACTCTTTAAAAGTTAGGTCAAAATACTGTTTTCTCTGGTGTCGTTTTTCTTGTTTTGCAGAAATCACATGCACTCTTTCCCTACTGTGAATTCCTACATTTTCTATTATTAATTAATTAATTACTTAATTAATCTCCCTACTGGTAACTGAGGTATTTTCTGTATCATGTAACAGGGCCCAATAAATAAAAATACTAGTGGTACTATAGCTAGTGATAGTGGTGACCGTAATAAAAATGATGACGAAGGTCATAGGGACTGCTCTGAGGGCTTCATGTGTACTACTTACTCCTTGCAACTGTCCGAGAGGGATTACTACTATTTTCATTTGAAAACTGAGGAACTTTGAGCATGTCCATAGTTTGCCCGATTCACATAGCTAAGAAGCTGAAGAGCAGAGGAATGTGGCAGATGCGAACTAAATGTTTACTAAACCGAACTGTACCTCCAGATGAGAGCAGACATTAGGATAAGTGCCTTTCTACTGAGGTATACTCAAATTCAGACGGAAATAAATGTTTGGGGATAAAGACTCAGATGAAGAGCTCCTCCACACTCTGGAACTGACTTTACTTACTACAGCTGCTTTTGTTATGCCCCTCTGAAGGGTTGGTTTGATGAGGCTATTACTGTGAAAAAGAATGCTCATCACTTACCTGCCTTATAAAGAAGTCTCCGTGAATCAGAGAAACAATTCCGAAGTTTGTATACTTAAAAATATGATCCATCAACCACATCATTTGAGCAACAACCTATAATATTTAAAAGCAAGAGCTAGTGAGTAAAAGCCATCTGACTACAGTCTAGCCAAGTCTCCCAAGTTTTAAATATACTTAACCAGGTATAGTCTTAATTAACCTAAATATTTTAAATCTAATGCTCTTTCTACATTTACAGTATGATTACTAATAACATACAGGTCTTAATTTCAAGTGTTGGAATCCTAAGTCTCATTCATTATACACATATATAATATATACATGGATAGATATATGTGATGTGTCTGTATACACACATATATAAATATATACGCATGTATCATATTTACCACTGTGTAATAAATGAAGCTGAATTAACTTCCTAAATTTGGATTTAATGATTTCAAATCTGTTCTGCCTTAAACATGGTCTCTGGCAATTCTTACATAACTTGTAAAATTATTTTGAATCAATGCAATAAAATGGTTAAAGTTAACAAATAAGGCTAGACGAGTAATTAATAAGCATTAAAGCTTTATAAAATGTGAACATACATTAATGTCAAAGGTTAAAAAATTAATGTCCAAAATAAGATAATTTTAAAAATAATTTAATAGAATGATTTATGTTATGAAAAACACTCATTAGTTTATGCAAGGTCATACTCTTTGCCAGCATAAAAATATTTAGAATCCCTCAGTTGTTAATCATAAAAATATTACCCATTGCTGACAAGAGTTAATTCCCATACTGAGAGCAGAAGACTTCATTTCAAGAAAATTTAAAAATGAAAAGTAAGTAGAAATAGCATCTAATTAATGAACTGGTTAATTGTTCTTTTCCTGCTGAGGAAACAGCATTCCTCCTTATTAGCCTTAAATAAAACAAAAGCTACGATCTCAGCGTAGAATGCAGTGAGCTCTGCCTTGGTTTCCGGTGGGAACTGTAACGTAAACACTCCCTCCAAGCACCAAGTTATGTGAAAAACTGAGCACTGACACTCATGGGCTGCTTTTACAAAAGCATTACAAAACCCATCTGTACATAACACCACAGCTTCCGCTTCAAGTTTTCAGTGAAACAACTCCATCAGGTATTAAAGCAAATCACTTAATGGGTGGGTGAGATGGCTCAGCGGCATAAGCGCCTGCCTGGCAAGCGCCAGGGCCTGCGTTCGACTCCTGGAACCCACATACGAAGAAGGGGCCGGTGATATCGCTCAGCGGCACGGGCGCCTGCTGGCACGCGAGGTCCTGAGGTCGACCCCCGGTACCCACAAACAAACAAACAAAAAAAACTATGAAGCAAGATGTGTGCCCAGTGAAGAACTGAGTCACCACGTACATTAATACAGAGTAATCACCAGCATACCCTCTCTTCCTTTTTGTTTTGCAATGATGACAACTTTGTTTAAGACGTAAGCTAAATAGAATTTGTTGAAAAGTGACCAAGAAACAAACAAATAGATTCAACTTATAAAACATTTCAACTTTATATACAGTATGAGGTGTAGCTGCAATTAATTGGTCTCTGGGTTTAAAATACCAACAACAAAGTAATTGGCTTTTATGTTTAATCTTCTATGTCTAGCAGATTTACCTCTTCAGTTAGAAGGGTCACCTAAAACAAATAACAAATTCAGGAAGACAGCCAAGCTATATTCTGAGATTTGTATGAATAATTCTGTCCTAACTTACTTTAGGGGAAATATTATAAATCAATAAATGTTTGTTAAACATTTAATAAAATTCTCTTGAAAGAAATAAAAATTCTTAGTTTTGTCATGAGCTGTCATAAAAGGACAAGACTTCTTACTTCACAGATACTTATTGAAAAGATACCAGCATAGCTTGAAAACAGCGATTTATTCTATGTTTCATATTCCTGAAAAAAAGGATCAGTACACACCAAATCAACCAAGCTCAGTGAATCAACTGAATCCATTCAAGGACACTGTATGCCCTCAGAATAATCACTATAAATGCAGTATCATATCAAGGAGACAAAAATGTTAGCTAATTGGGAACTCTTTTTTACAGTAAGTCAAATAAAGTAGTTTTTACAAAATTTTAAACATCATGAATTTAAGGAACAAGCAGTCAGTATTACCATAAATGCAATATATTTACACAGTAGTATTCTAATAATGAAGATTCTGAATGCAAGAAAAGACTGAATTTATTTTACATTCTGCAAAGATTATACTTCAGCTTTTCAAATAAATAAGAAAAACAGCTTCTACAATAACTAAATATATTATTTATTTACTTACTCATTTTTGGGGTGCTGGGGATGGAACCCGTGGCCTTTCACATGCTAGGCAAGACCTCTAGCACTGAGTCACGTTCCGGTCCCCATGGTTTCCTCTAATCTCACTTCATTTTCTGACACTACTCTGACCTAGTGAGTCAAAATCTCTAGGACCTAATAAATAAAATAGGCTTACTGGCACCTCTGTGTTTTTGCCAAGGTAGTTTCACTGAGGAAGAAGGCCCTTACTTCACCTTCAACCTAATTAAACTCTAATTATTCTTTATGTTTAAGGCCAAGTTTATGTTCTTCAACTCTGCAAAATTTTCTGTGTCAGTCAGGTACATCGTGAGCTCATGGCACCCTCCAGTAAAGCCCTCCCATCTGCAGGTAGGGACTGCTTGTGACACCTCCCTCCACAGTGCCTCGGAACCCCTGAAAAGGGTGGCGTCCACACTTCCTGCCATCACTGACCCCGACGATTAAACACTTAGTGTACTTCTACTTGATTTGTTTACTTACTACTGGGACTAATATTAACTCCATTAATTTTAAACACTATTCATTTAGTTTTCGAGGAAGAAACTTCATTCTAAGTTTCTTCTAAGGTAGTAACTTTTAATGATAAGGATCGATTTTTTTTGTGTTTTTGAAATTTCAAAGTGTCTTGCAATTAAATGAATTACTGTTCAGAAGTCTCCTGCTTTTCATACAAAAATACAGTGTGCCATCGATACAGGTGAAAAAGTTGAATGACTTCTCCTGCAGGAGAAAGGCACAGCATTCCCAGGATCAACACAAAACCCGGCCTCATCCCCACCACTCCGGCTCTCCAGGGCCAGCTTACCTGCCACCTGGGACAGGCGCTGAGAAACAAATTTATTTTTTAAATCTACCTTATGTAGTGATATATTTTAATTTTTGATATAAGCAATGTAAGATCAACAGTTCAGACATAGTTTTAGTAACACTAGATAAAACAAGCCTAATATCTTTTCTTTCAATTGACTTTGCAAATGAAATCCAAGATAACAACAGACCTTGTTTCTTCTGGCTAAAGATTTGCAAAACTGCCTAATTCACTGATTAATTTCACTCTCCTATCTTCAACGATACTTTTGTTTGTGTGTTTATACTTCTCAAACGGGTAGCCTACCACTTCACCTCAAGATAGCCTTTAATTTGAACTACATTAACTTTGCTTTCATCTCAGTTATTTTTAAAAACAGTTTAATGAGACAGAATTCACAATGTGACAGTTACTTATTTTTTTAAGTCTCTAAATCCCCTTCCTGGAGTGACTTAGAAGTATACATTTTTTGTTTAGCATTTTCTAAATAAATGTTCGGGAGAGGGGTCCATATTGAGTCCAAGCCTGGCCCTCCCTCCCCGATGTCCACGATGGTGCACAGGCAGCCTTACCAGGCCCTTGTCCTGCAGGCACATCATCAGCGTGCACACATCTCCCGTGGCCTGATGGTTCACCAACATCACGGCTTCCTCTTCTGAAATAGCTTTAACATCTTCCCCCCATTCCACCACTGTAAGGATAAAAAGTTCCAAAGCATCATCTTAAAGTCTTTCACAGCACCAGAAAATTTCTATTAGGAAAAAGTGAATATATTACCGTATGTCACCTAAACTTCTAAAGGGTTAGAACTCAGACCATTCCCTATAAAAACCAGGATGTTGATATATTTTATAGAGCCCCAAATTACCATTAAAATGTAAAATGGTCATACCTTTGATCTGGAAGTTCTATTTCCTAGAATTTATCCTATAGAATCCAAATAGGATTGGCCAAATAGGCAAAGATATAGGAATAAAAGATATATTTATTACAACTTCAATGTTTACCAACAAGGAGAATGGACACGAAAATTATAATAGAAGAGAATAAATCCATTAAAAGAATGATGGGTATCTTTATACACTAATTCCCATAAAACCATATTACCAACTCTAAGATATATTTGGGGGGTTTTCTCTAAGGCTGCTGACTCATAACTTCCTCTCCATAGTAGGCTACAGAAACTAGAATTTATCTTCCTCTATTTTCTGACCTACTGTGTCTGACAGTAGAGGGTGAGACTCCCATTTCAGAAGGGTCCTGACTCACACCAAGGAGGAAGAAATGCCAGATGGAGGGGCCTGGCTGGGTTCCCTTGCCCATCTATTGGCATTAGACACACAGTGAAGTCCTCGAGACACAGCACAGGTTCCGGGAGCTGAAGGGAGGGTGGAGGCTGCCTCTGAGCAGGCATGCGGGCCCGCGCCCTTGCCTTACACCTTGCCCTACGCGCCTCTTCGCCGGAACTCTTTGTGCCAATCTTTATAATAGTGAAATATGTTTTCCCTAGTTCTGCGAGCTGCTTCAGTAAATTAACAGAACCCAAGGTGTGAGCGTGGGGAGCCAATTTTACAGTCAATTGGCTAGAAGCACAGGTGAAATAACCTGAGTTTGGCATCTAAACCCTCTACCTGTGGGATCTGATGCACTCTCCAGGTTGATGGTGCCAGCGAGCTGGATTAGAGGGCACCTAGCTGGCATCCACAGCAGAACTGACTGCTTGCGGGGTTTGGGGGAAAATGGCCCTACACCTAGTGTCAGAAATGACTGGTGCTGTGTGAGCACAGCCTGAGAAACTGAGCTTGAGTTTTATTTTTCTACTGTATCTTTGGACCAACTAAAGCAAGGCAAATCACAAACAGTGTAATTAATAAAGCTAATCTTTTTAAAGAACAAGTAAAATTTATGTGCTACTATCGTGGTTTGAATCTTAAAGAACTCCCAAAGGCCCATATGCTAAAGGCATGGTCGCCAGCCTGTGGTGCTCATGGGAGGTGCTGGGACCTTTAAGAGGCAGGGCCTCATGGAAGGAGGGCAGGTCGTTGGGGGCTTCCCTTTCAGGGGCTATTGGGACCCCCTCCCTTCTCTGCTCTGCTTCCCAGCTGCCATGAGGAGAGTAGTTTTGCTCCACCAAGTGCTCCCACTGCAGACCCAAAGCTACAGAGCCAAGTGACCATGGACTGAAACCTCTGAAAGTGTGAGCCAAAATGAGCCTCTCCTCCTTACAAGTTGTTTTTCTCAGGTACTTTGTCACAGCAACAGAAATCTGACTATGCCAGTTACCCAATGTATTGAAAAGTCTGGGAGAAGCAACTCAAAACTATTAATATTGATCACCATTGAGAGGAATAGATGAATTACGATGTATCTGTGCAATGGACTACTATGCAACCACAGCATTTATGAACTATAATAAAAGCAAAGTCTAGAGCAGTGTGAAGGACGCTATTAGCTGTGTTTTTAAAAAGGAGGGAGAATACATTTACTATATAAAGACTTTCCATATCATGGTCCTGCTGACAACCTGTTATGGCTTGTATCTAGATGTCCCCCCAAACCCTCATGGGTCATAGGGGAGGCTTTTTGGAGGTGGCTGGATCTAGAGTGTGTGATGCTGGGATCAAAGGTGTGTGATTACTAAATCAGATTACTAAATCTGACTGGTTTGGCAGAGTTCTGGGTAGGATTAAGGGTGCCCTACCCTGGGTGTGAGTGCTATTATTATATTTAGTGGACCAGGGATATAAGGATGTTATCTGAGATTAACTAACTACTTAATACATATAATTAATTGCTCTTCCTCTGTATGTTTTCTCTTATTTTTGTTAGTGATTCAACTTTTCAACAGTGATTGTTGAAGTATGTTCTAAGGGAAGAATGCCACATATATCGGAAATTAAATTTTCGTTGAATAAAATTTGGATTAATACCAAATTCAACAATGACTTTATTGCTGTTTTAGGATAATTTTTTGATTAAAAAATTGACTTTCACTTTGATTTGTATGGTGTGTGAGTCTTGATAAACTGACATTTAGTCTGAAAGTCTTGGCTAAATTCTGGTTAAGAGATAAAATATGTGTTGGGCCAACTCTTAATGATTATAGTACTGTGTTTTGAAAGTATTTAGAAATGAACATTGAAACATTGAGAGCCATATATAACATTAGATGTATATTAAAATTTTCTAGATATTAGAAGTATAATGCAGTTTTTTTTCCTATACTTGATAAGAAAGTGATTATAATTGAGGGGAAATAGCACGGAAAGGAGAGAGGATGGGAAAGTTGGAAGTGGGGCATTATCTTAATTTCTTAAGAGTACCATAACAGTACTATGAACTGGGTGGCTTAAACAACAGATCTTTATTCTTCACAGTTCCCGTAGGTCAGAATTCTGAAATCAAGGCATTAGCAGAGCCATGCTCTCTCTGCAGGATCCTGCCTCGTCTCTTCCTAGCTTCTGATGGAGTTGTCTAGGTCCCTGGCTTGTAAAGAGGCCACTCTAGCCTCTGCCTCTGTCATCACCTGGTGTTCTTCCTCTGTGTCCATGTCCAGATTTCTCTCTTAAAAGGGTTCCAGCCAGCTGGGTGTGGTGGCACATGCTTGTAATCCCAGCCCTTGGGAGGCTGAGACAGGAGGATCATTAGTTTGAGGCCAGCCAGGGCTAGATAGCAAGTTCAAAGACAGCCTGAATTACACAGGAAGACTCTGTCTCAAGAAAAACGAAAACGAAAGGATGCCAGTCAGGCTGGATTTAGAGTTAGGGCCCATGAGACCTCATTGTAACTTGACTGATAGATTCTGGGTGCGTGTGGATTGTAGGAGATATGCTAGTCAACCCAGTAAAGAGGGACCCAAATTCATTTATATTTTTATATTTAAACCAATCACACTTATTAATCTATATTATATAAAACAAATAAGATACATTTTTGTGTAAAAAAATCTTATTTTTATTTTCAGTTATCATATACATGTTTTCCACTACATGGGCTTAGGCCTAGGTATATATAATTCTGTTCTCCATTCATTTAGCAGAGGCTATAGAAAAGGGAAGTTTGGCTCCAGCACTCTGGAAGTGAATGCAGGAGGTCTGCAAAGTTTGAGCTCAGCCTGGGCAACTTAGTGACTTAGAGAAACCGTTTTCAAAAAAATAAAAAATGGGTTGGGGGTGTAGCTCAATACAAAAGCCCTGGGTTCAATCCCAGTATAGAGAGAAAAAAAAAATTAATGAAGAATGGTGTGCAGTTTTTCTGTCTCCATTTAAGGGTTGTGTTTTAGTTACTCTTCCTTGTTGCTGAGACAAAATACCCAACACCCAAAGTTAAAAGAGGAAAGGTTTACTTGGCTCACGGTTTGTAGAGGTTTCAGTCCATAATCAGCTGGCTCCAAGGCAGGGTGGCAGAGCAGAGGGGCACTGCAGAGGTGAAGCAGTTCATGAAGCTAAATCTTAACCAAGGTACAGGATTGTTCTCACATTAAAGAACAGTAGCTATGGACGCTTGCCAGTTCTTAAATTCCACTTGATTGGAAGAACAAAAATATTCTAACACACTGTTCTTTGAGATGAATTTTCAAAAAAGAACTGGGTCAGGTTCACTATTTCTAAAGGGAATGAAAGGACACCTGAATCAAAACTGAAAGTCTTCCAGTTGTACTGAATTTAAAATTCTTATTAAAGAACAAAGGTAAAGATTATTCACCCATTATACACACACACACACTTTAACATATGTATCCAAAAGTTATAGATTAAAAATGATCACATCCCAGAAAGAAAACAAAAATAACCCATGAAAAACTCCTTAAAACTGCTGCTAAAACCATTATGTCGACCCTACAAAATAGCATGTGAAGAAAGTTTGCTTCATATAAACCCATAACTTTCTTTTCAAAGGCACCACAAAAATTATGCCCACCAAGTATTTTGTCATTTTGTGCCTTAGTTTTCTCATTTATAAAACATTAACATCATTAATACCACTCAAACACACTGTGAAAGTGAAAGAGATCCTGCATAAAAAGAATTACAGGATGGCAAAGTTCCTTTTGGAACTCTTACTGACTACTCTTACTGACTAAAGAGCCATATGCCTTCCGTGTCATGTAGGGTCAGCCTTCTGACGTGAATAGTGGAGATGTAAAAGACAAAATACCCCATGAATGAACTTCACTTTGCTAAAAAACTAAAGCTTTCAGCAGCCCAGGCCAGAGGTGGACTGGACTGGATTCCCCTAGGTTAGGGATTTCCAGAGCTAAAGGGGGAGAAAGAGGGTGGAAGGGAGGGCTGGGAGAACGGCTTAGCAGGCAGCCTGGGGAGGAAAAGCCTGGCAAGGGGTGATTAGGAGGAAAGGGGAGGAGGGAGGCAATTACACAACAGACACCCGAGGCGCATGATCCTCCGTACCATAGCACGCTCCTCAAAATTCCAGAAGCAGCCCCTGGGCGAATCTGATGTATACTTCTAATTCAGAATCACTGAATTAAAGCATTGTTAAGTTTTATTTTATTCCTTTTAAATGAAGTATACTGAACTACTAGGAAATCTTGGTATGTACACAGCTTTTGGCACTTAAAATTTAAGAGTTGAGGGGTAAGCCTCAAGCTGTTGCTTAACTATAATAATAGTAGCATACATTATTAAGTAGATATTTAAGTAAACAATAATAATCTTAATAGCTGACATTCAGTAATAGCATTAGTAATTAGTAATCACTGTTTGCTTAATCTTCACAAAAGCACAAAGGTATATATAGTGTTATTCCCAATTTACAAATGAGGAAAACAAGAAATAAAAGGTTAAGCGCTGTGTTCAAAATACATGGCTAGGAAGCACAGAACGAGGACTTAAAACCACTGCATCACACTGTCACTGCTGACAGGCCGAAAGCCTTGAGGACAGGAACTTAGGTAAACTGCCGTGCAGCTCCCAACGTGGTATGTGACTATGCCAGGGAGTGGAGGCAAAAGCCACGTCCCAAAGTCCTCAACAAATGAGGCTTGTGGGTGGCAATAGGAGGGGTAGAGAGGGACACAGCTAAAGAATCCATGTTTTCTGAATGACAGCTGATTAATACTCAAGTCTAAAGAGGCAATGGATATTTAAGAAAACTCAACATTATCTTTGGCCCCAGATACAGATATCTTAAATTTAATATGCTTCATGTAGGCTTGGCTCTTTTCCCTAATCTTCTCCATCTTGACAAATGATTTGTTCACTTAGTTATCTTAAGAGAAAAACTTCAGACCACCTCTAATAATTCCCTTTCCTTAATCCTTCATATTTAATCCATCTCTAAGTCCTATAAACTCTTCCTGCAAAACATCCTGCTTCCTGTTTCTCTCCGCTAAAACTACCACTCTAGTTCACGCCATCAGTAACTCTTACCTGGACTTCCGGGTGACCTTCAAACTAGTCTTCTTACTTAAAAGAAATCTTTGGAATTCCAGTTACAAATACTATTAAAATTAGAATCACCTGAACATGAATTAAGGAAAAACAGTAAAGTAAGAAATAATAACTGGCAATTAGTTTAAACTGATACTGAAATTTGCTTTAAGTTAGACCTGTACTGTTTGCAAAAAGGGGAGCTACTGACATTTTGGATGAAGCAATTCTTACTCCTACAGTCACCACATTGCAAAATTTTTAGTACCCCAGCCAACAGTCTCTGTCAACCCAGCAGGCAATTCCAAACACCGTCTCTGCTCCTGTCTACCTGAGAACCACGAAGGTAAAGGGATCAAAATAACATAGGTCAATATAAGCCTGAGGTAAAATCAGGATGAGGTTAAATAAATGAGAATCATCCTGATGACACGAGGACTAAGTAAACCTGTGCTTAAGATCCACCTCTCCAATCCCCATCCTTCAGCCACTCAGCACCCGAGAGAGGGCAGCTGGCGTATGGAGGCATCTTCTCTAGGAAACCTGACCAGTTCAAGAAAGACCCACTGACAACTTGGATGCCACCAATGAAACGTTCCAATGACGTCACCCTACGATGAGACTATCAACAAATCTCAGCCACTGGCACAGCTACCAATCAACATTTCAGTCCCTTACTCTTACAACAACAATACACAGACAGTTGAAGGGGATCGTAACATGCTACTCTGAAATATGTCAATTTGGCATATTGGTTATTTTGAGCTGAAGGCAACTGAGAAACAGCAAATGTGGGAAGGGCTCTCTGTCTTCACCCTTTCTGCCTAGAAGCAAGAAATAAATTCCCCATGAGACAGGTACCCCTCTGGTGACAGAAAAGAACATCCTTATCACCAGAAACGGGGAGCTGATATGCAGATGAGTTTGCACAAACAAACCTTACTAAAATAACCCTCATCTTCCATTAGGTTCTCCCATATATTTCCGAGTAACTTTCCCACAACTTAACTGCTCCTAGAGGCCCAGGTCCCTTTTCTTGTCTAATCACATCCCTATAACTGATTGCCCTTTATTAAAATGGTATATATAAGACTTTGAGTCTAATGGCATCTTTGGAGTTTTCACTTCTTTTCTATAAGCCCCCCAAACCATACAAAAGTATCGACACCAAGTAACATTTGTATGCTTTTCTAAGGTCAGTCTGTCTTTTTTTGGCCTGGTCTACAAAATCTGAGGGGGACAGAAGAAAAGTTCTTCCTTCCTTACATCGTCATATATTACCAGATACCTGAAAAAAGTTCTCCAGTGTGAACGACAAAGAACAAAGCGAACAGAAAAATAAAGAGCCTGGGGGAACCAGAGATAACACACAAAAAAGAAAACTTGCGAAGCGGTATCAGTGTCTGCGCTGTGGCGAGAGGAGTACAGCTCAGCAGTGCAGCACTTGTCTAGCATGTTAAGACCATGTTCAACCTCCAGCTCTAAGTTAAAAACAAAAAACAAAAAAACAAAAAAACATGTCAAGGTAACAGATAAAACGATCTTGTGACATAATGTGACCATGAAATATGAACACTGTGATTTAAAAAAATATCTGTTGGAAATTAACATGATAGCAAAAAAAAAAAAGTTTCAACAGATGGACTGGGAGACAAAGTTGGGAAAATCTTCCAAATAGATAAAAAGATATAAAACAGGAGAAAAGATCTGATCAGACCAACATTCAAATAAAAGTAATTCCAGAAAAAAGAACAGGGAAAAAGAAATAACGAAAAAACATTTGCTGTAATGGGTGATGAGGTGGTACTCAGCTATAGTTCCAGCTACTTGGGAGGCTGATGCAGGACAATCACTTATACCAGGCATTTGAGGGCAGCCTGGGAAACACAGTGAGACAGTGTCTCAAAAAAAAAAAAGGAAAGAACATCTGCTATGGTTCTGAAGGGGAAAAACTAAAATTTTAAATAAAAGCCTGCCCAAGATGCCTGCCAAGACCAAGTGGACACGTCCAGCAGGCCTGATAACGGAATACTTTTTCCTTTATGTAAACCCCTGTTTTTCTGTCTTTGCTGCCCTTGTGTAACTGATGGCCTTACAATGTGACTTAAAATGTAACAGGACATTTCTTCCTCTGTATAACCCATGATATCACTCAACCCTCCAATCATATGCGCCAAATTTGCCTTTGTTCCTCCCCGCTTACCTTCCCTTTAAAAGCCTTGAAGCCCCGCCAGGTGGGGCTCTGACTCTTTTGGAGAAATCCTAGTCAGAAGCCCACCGGTGTAATAAACTGCCTCCTAAACCTTCTTGCTGCCGTTTTTCCCGCGTTTGGTCTGTTTTCCGTAACAGTTTGAGTATGTCTCCCAAAGCTCACGCGTCGAAAACTCCATCTGCAGTGCACTAGTGCTCGGAGATGGGGCCTGATGAGAAGTGATTATTAGTGTTATGATTAGGCGGGACTAACATTACCTCGGAAGTGGGTTCCTTACCCTGAGAGTGGGTTATTATAAAAATGATTTTAGTGCCCTCTTGGACTCTCCTACCCTCTGGCCATCTGTCACAGAAGGAAGCAGCATGAGGGCCGCCCCAGGTGCCAGCGCCAGCTGGGAGCTTCCCAGCTTCCACGCTCAGGATCCAAATCAACTTCTACTGTGTATCAACCGCCCACTCTGCGCTGTTAGAGCCGCAGAAAACAGACAAAGAAAATGTCTAAGGACAGGCACGTCCAACTGACACAGAACATCCAGCACCCAGCACCATGCCTCCGTGAAATTTCACAACAAAAGGAATCCAAGAGAAAATCCTGCAAACTCAGAAGGAAAAGCAGGCCCCATACAAAAGCTAAGGAATTAGACTGACTTAAGTTTCTTATAGAAAACTAAAGATTGTTGAGTTTTATCTTAAAAATTCTGGAGAAAAACTATTTCCAACCTGCAGTATTTTAAAAACCTAACCTCTTGCTCTCAGTAAGAGCCTAGATCATGTTCTTCACTAAAACAGAATAAGGCAAGAAAAGAGATATAGAACACAAGAAACTGGGGCTATAACCCTGGAAAGAAACAAAAAGAACTTGCAGGATGACAGGAAAGGTAGATAAGTGGGACATTAGCCACACTCCAGGCTTAGAGGATAACCAGTCTAAACCACGCAACTTGAAGTTTCCCACAAATGCTTCCCCCAGAAAGATGAAATTGACCTGAAGGGAGATCTAAAGCTGACAAAGAGCCTGAAGTAAATTAATGATCATTGCAAAGAAAAGTGAGTAATGAGGAAAAAAAAAAAAAAAAAAAACGTAGTAAATTTAGGAGAAATTTTGCGCCGAAAAGTAAAAGTAAGCAGTTTTACGAAAGGCTCCTATATGAATAGATTTATATGTTCATAGAAACATTCCAAGTATTTAAATAAACCAAATTACAATGAAACTCAGGTACAAAACAGAACATCTACCTTTAAAATATTATTTAAAAATAAGGCAAGAGCTAATCTTTTCTGAAAAGGTATAGCACTCTGAATACTAAAATAATATATGTTCATTGTAGTAAGTCAGAACAATACAAAACAATGCAGAGAATAAAAATTACCCAAAACCTAAATATTCAGGGATAAGAAAACACTATTAAATTTTTGTAGTATATCTTCCAATGATTTTTCTATGTGTACAAAGATAATTTTTAAACCAAAAATTAATAATTCTTCTTTTTTTTTTTTTTTTGTGAGTACCAGGGGTCGACCTCAGGACCTCGCGCGCCAGCAGGCGCCCGTGCCACTGAGCGATATCACTGGCCCATTTTTCGTATGTGGGATCTGGGAGTCGAACTCGGGCCCTTGCGCTTGCCAGGCAGGCGCTTACGCCGCTGAGCCATCTCACCGGCCCCAATAATTCTTAACATACTGTTTTATGCACTTGAAAAACTTTAATTAGCTGTCATTAAGTATTCTTCCATCATATAATTTATGATGAAAGTTTTACTAGATGAGTTAATTTTCTAATGATGAGTACTTGCTATTGATTATAATAAAGTACAGCATAAATAAGTACAGTGTACAAAGCAAAGACCTATGGGATTTCTGCTCTAAAAGTTCTGAGACTTTCTTAAATATTAAAAAATATTCCTTCCTACCAATGTTAAATCACCAAAAGAAATAAAATCAAAGCCACAAAAGTTTATTTTGGGAAGTAATGGAACTATTCTCTATCTTGACAGTGGTGATTACATATAATAATATGTCTGCATAAGTCTGTCAAAATTCATAGAGTATACACTAAAAGTAAATTTCACAGTTGTGAATTACCTGACTATAAACTTGACAGACACACACATGAAAATTTTCAGTAGGCACAAAGATTTTTTTAACGTGTTTTTGAGCCAGTCAGTAGGTAAATTATATAGAAACTGAAAATGGTTTTGGATGTAAATAAATTTTATACTGATGGACTACCAAAGAGTACAAATGATTAAAAGAGCAGAAATCAATGAAATCAATGATACTGAA
The DNA here is from genome assembly GCA_028451465.1 of Erethizon dorsatum. NCBI lineage: Eukaryota > Metazoa > Chordata > Mammalia > Rodentia > Erethizontidae > Erethizon > Erethizon dorsatum. The sequence goes on along the minus strand of CM051830.1, from coordinate 49,287,010 downwards.
AACAGAAAAATGGAGAAAAACCAAAACTAAAAGTGACTCATTGTAAAGGTCAATGAAATTTATAAAGTTAATTTCTAATAAAACAAAGAAAAAGAAAAATCCAATGTCAGGAATGAAAGAGAAGATACAACTGCAGACATCAAGAATATTTAAATACACACAAAAAAGGAAATACTTAGGAACAACTTTGTAAATTTGACAGCTTAGGTGAAATGGACCTACTACCACCAAAACTCATCCAAGATGAAATAGTCAATCTGAATAGTCTATTTCTATTAAATATACTGATTTTGTAGTAAAACATCTTCTAAAAAATAATTTGTCTGGCCCAGGTAGTTTCACTAGAACAGTCTAAGAAACATTTCAAAACAAAACAACAACATAACACCAATTCTATATTATCTCTTGGAGAAAACAGGAAAAGAAGGAATATTCTCAAGTTTATTTTATGGGCTCAACATTACCCAGATAACAAGACTGGAAAATGAAAAAAAAAAAAAAAAAAAAGTACTAATATTCATCATGAATAAAGGCCAAAAAACCAACAGAGTATTAACAATGGAATCCAACAATATACACCAAGGCCAAGTTAGGTTCATCCCAAGAATGTAAGGTTGGTTGAGTAATCCACCATATTCACAGGCTAAAGAAGAAAACTCTCATGACCATATTATTAATGTAGAAAAAAGTATTTAGCAAATTTCAACACCCATGCATAATGAAATCTTCCAGCAAACTTGGAGTAGAGATTTTCCCAGTGTGACGAAGTATTTCTACATGAAACTTATAGTTAACATAATATGTACTAGTGTTTAAGATGCTTTCTCTCTAAGACTGTAAACAGGCAAGGATGGCCACTCCTACCAAACATTGTACCAGATTGTACCAGAAGCCCTAACCAGTTTAATAATGTAATAAAAAGAAATAAAGGCACATGGGCTAAAAGATAAAATTTTTATTCACAAATGACATGATTGCCTAGGTAGAGTGTTCCAATTAATGTACAAAAAGCTCCAATTACTAATAAAGTGAGAACACACAAATATCATTTTTATACTAGAATGAAAACAAAAAATTGAAATTTAAAATTCCACTTATAAAAGTTTGTACCCCAATGTTTATACCAGTACAGTTCATAACAGCTAAATCTTGGAAGCCGCCTATATGTACACCAAGAGATGAATGGATAAAGAAAACGTGGTATATATACACAATGTAGTACTACTTGGCTATAATGAATACACTGGAGTCATCTGTGGGAAAATGAATGCACCTTAAGACCATAATGCTTAGTGAAATAATTCAGACACAGAAGCTTAAATATCACATGGTTTCTCTTCTAGGAAAAATACAAAAATACAAATAATTCAAAGAGCAAAATAAAAGATAATAGGAAATGGGGAGACAGACCTCTTGTGAATAGAAAGGGGATCTAGAGATAAAGAAGTAAAGGGGAGGGAAAGAGGAAGTAAGGATTAAAATGTGGTATGTACATGAAGCAACTCCCCAAGACGAATGTATTCATTATATATTGCCAACCTGTACTAATAAAAAAGTTCACCTCCCAAAATAAAGTACTTAGCAATAATCTAAAACCCTGAAACACTAAAACCCTGTAATCTAAAACACTGAAAACTACCAATAATGAAAGAAATGTTCACAACCCATAACATAGACACAACCATGGTCATGGAACAAAAGACTCAACATAGCAAAGACAACTATTCTACCCCAGATTCCTTTACAGATATAACACAGCTCCAGTCAAAACCCTGGTAAGAGCTATTGTTTCTGTGGATGGAATCTCAGCATTGTTTTAATTTGCATCTCTCGAATGACCAGTGATGTTGAACATTTTTCATATATTTATTTGCTGTTTGTACTTCACCTGAGAAGAGTGTATTCATCTCAGATGCCCATTTTTGGATTGGGTCTTTAAATCTGGGGGGTCTAATTTTTTTCAATTTTTTATATGTTCTAGATATTAGTCCTTTGCCTGAGGAACAACTGGCAAAAATTTTTTCCCACTCTGTGGGTTGTCTCTTCACTGTTAGTGGTTTCTTTTGCTGTTGAAAAGCTTTTTAATAAGATGAGATTCCAGATGTTGATTCTTTGTGATAGTTTTGGTGCAATCAGGAGTTTGTTCATGAAGTCTTTGCTTACACCAATGTCTTCAAGAGTTCTACCTATTCTCTCTTTCAGCAGATATAATGCTTCTGTTTTAATATTTAGACCTCTGACCCAGTTTTTCCAGCACCATTTATTAAAGAACTATCTTTCTTCCAGTGAACATGTTTGGCCCCTTTGTCAAAGATAAGGTGGCTGAGTGTGTTTGGAGTTGTTTCTGCATCTTCTAATCTGTTCCATTGATCCTCAGGTCTTTTTTTTTCCCCCCAGTACCATGCAGTTTTTATCACAGTAGCTTTGTAGTATAATTCACAAGTCAGGGATTGTGATGCCCTCTGCCTTGCCTTTGTTGCCCAGAATTGCTTTTGCTATTACAGGTCTCTTCTGGCTCCAAATGAATTTTAGGAATGTTTTCTCTAGTTCTGTAAGGTATGCTAATGGTATTTTGATTGGTATTGCATTAAATCTGTGTAACAATTTTGGGAATATGGCTATTTTCACTATGTTGGTTCTTTCTACCCAAGAGCAAGGGGTATCTTTCCATTTTCTGATATCCTCTTTGATCTCTTTTTTCAGAGTACTGTAGTTTTCAGTGTAGAGATCTTTTACTTCCTTTGTTAGATTGATTCCTAAGTATTTATTTTTATTTTCAATGCTATTGTGAAAGATGTTGTTTCCCTAATTTTTCTCTCAGTGAGCTGGTTATTAGCAATAGGAATGCTATTGATTTTTGAGTGTTGACTTTGTATCCAGAAAGAAAGGCTATTATCAAGAAATCAACCAATAACAAACGTTGGCACGGCTATGGGGAAAAAGAAATCCTTTCCCACTGTTGGTGGGAGTGTAAACTGGTGCAATCACTGTGGAAATCAGTGTGCAGATTCCTCAAAAAACTAGGACTACAGGTCCTTTCTAACCCAGCTATTACCCTTCTTGGTATCTTCCCAAATGAATTAAAAGCATCATACCACAATGATATATATGCAACCATATTTACAGTTTGTAATAGCTAAATCTTGGAAACAACCCAAATACCCATAAATCAATGAATGGATGGATAAAAAAGATGTGGTTTTTCATCCAATGGAGTACTACTCAGCCATAGAGAAGAATTAACTTGAGATATTTATTGTTTTAATGGATGGACCTTGAGACCATACTCTTAAGTGAAATAAATCAGATACATGTGTAAATATCACATCTTCACTCTGGTGTGAGAAACTGAAAGTGTAAATAAGAGCCAAAATGTATAGCAGATATTGTGAAATAGGAAGAAATTGTTCAAAAGGAAAAGGGAACTAGGGAGGGGGGAGAGGGAATGGAAGGAAGTGAAAAGGAAAAAATGAGAAAAGAAGGATAAAATGGAAACAAAGTTTTATAATAAGGAGGGGAAGAGGGGTTGAAGGGAAAGGGAGGGAAAAAAAGAGGAATCAAGACATATCATGTATAAGTACAAATGCCCTATGATTAATGTGATCATTATATGTATCTAAATGGTATCAATAAACTTAGTAATTTAAAAAATACTATTCGGGGGGAAAAAAAAAAAAAACCCTGGTAAGGATTTTTACAGATAAGTGCCTCCTAAAATTTATGTAGAAAGATCAAGAATTAGAACAGCCAAAATAACTTTGAAAAAGAAAAATAGAAAACAATGACATTATCTGATTTTAAAACTTCCTATAAAAGCTACAATAATGAAGATGATTTGATACTAGTAAAACACATAAATCAACAGAACAGAAGAGTCCAGAAATAAACAAATCACACAAATATGGTGAAATGCTGGGGGTGGGGATAGTGGGGATTGAACAAAGGGAGGGCTGAGCTACTTTCCCAGCCCTTTTTATTTTCAGAGAGAATCCCACTAAGTTGTCCATGCTGGCCTCAAACTTATAATCCTCCTGCCTCAGCCTCTAGAGTAGCTGGAGTTACAAATGTGCACCATCATGCTCAACTCATAGAAAAATAATTTTTAACAAAAGTGCAAAATAAGTTTAACGAAAAAGAAACTGTTTTCTCAGCAGAGAGTGTTGCCAAAATGTGAATCTGAATTCAAACCTCATACCTTATAGAACAACTAATTCAATATCAATCACATGTAAAATGCCAAAGTATAAAGCTTCTAGAAGAAAACACAGGAGAAAAATTCCCACAACCTGGGCTTTTGCAAAGGTTTTTTAGATATTACAAAAACAAAACAAAGCAAAACCCACAAAATAAAATCAGTAAATTAAACATTTAAAATTTAAACATTTTGTTCAGAAAATTACACTATTAAAATAATAAAATAGAAGAAAATATATGCAACCACATAGTCTACAAAGGATTTGTACCCAGAATATACAAAGAATTCTTAAAACTGAGCATTAAGACAATAAACCAATCAATTAAAAATGGGCAAAAGACTTGGGCACCACCAAGAAGGATACAGCATACACACAGAAAATAACAACATATATGAAAAAATGTTCACCATCATTAGCCACCAGAATAATGAAAAGTAAAACCTTGCTAAGTTACCTCTATACACTTATTAAAGTGACTAAAATGTCTAAATACAGACAATACTAAGGTCTGACAAGGATGCAAAACAATTAGAACACTGTTGATGGAGTACAAACTAGTACAACCACTCTAAAAGAAAATGTTCAACTCTTTTCCACAGTTAAACCAACTGCTGAATATTTACCCCAGAGCAGGGGTCAACAAGTATTTTCCATACAGCCAGACAGTAAATATTCTTCTCCTCAAAAATCAAAGTAATTAATGGAATATATTACTAAATGGACTACACACTTTCTTCAATGTTTGATCTCTTACACTCACTATCTAACAACCTCTCCCCCAAAGCAGCCTGGCTCAAGTTCACTTTTTTAATCACTTAGCTTGAGGTACCTGAGACGTACCATCTTAAGTTCCTTTCTATAGTATATCCCAGCAGTAGCACTTAATCGCTGTGCAAAATTCTCCACTTGCGCAAAGGTTTTTCTGCTCAACTTTTTAAGGAGTTCCTTCCATTTATCTATAATTGGTCCATACAACACTATACTGAGTGTAAAAATCTGAATTTAAATCAAAGGTGCTTTAATTTTAGACCACTAGGAAAACCTTAAGTAATGGAATTAAGTAGTATCTGCCTTAGATTCCTAACAGGAGTAACTGGGAAAGGGAAATTCTGCCCTCTCTTAAAGGTAAGGAACCAACACCAAATCTCCAGGAAGTAAGTGCACCGTGCAGGCATGTTTTGCTGAGAGGTCTCTGACTGTGATGTACGGTAGGGGTTCTGATCTAAATGAAATTTAGAGCTAGAAAAGAACTTGGAGATATTTTCATCCAAACCTTTACTTCACAGGTACTTAAAGCAACGAGAACCCTGTGGCTGCTCCCTGCCTGACAGAGGAGCTGCAAAGAGAAATCCAGATGGCGACCGTAGTTAATCTGCACCTCCTGCTCGCTACCCTCCAACGCACTCACTGATGCGCTCACTCACTCGACGGAGTTTATTCTCTTCGGAGAGACAAGGTTCCACCACTGTGGAGGACACAGGTATGATGCAATTCTATCAGGGAGCAATTAACTTACAAAATGCAACTATTTGAGCTTAGCAAAAAGAAACAAGAGACAAAGTAGAATGTGCAAAAAGAGACGGTGGAGGAAAAGAAGACGACGCCACACATACGCACTTTGGACAGTGTGTGCAACCTGCCTGCCTTTCCGTCACAGCCGTGCGCCCGGGAGGCACGAGGCTCAATCTACTGCTCCCCGTCATTTTCAGCTGTCACGTGCCCGTCATCATGGCAGCACTTCACCACGCTGCAGGAATTTAATTCTTGCAGGGCATGGTGGCACACACCTGTAATTCCAGCCCTCGGGAGGCTGAGGCAGGAGGACTGCCTCAAGTTCTAGGCCGGCCTGGGCTACATGGTGAGTTCAAGGATAGCCTCAACAACACAGCAAGACCCTGTCTCAAAAAACAAAACAAACAAACACCCCAACCCCCCAAAAAAGAATTTAATTCTTTCAATATACATTTCCTGCCATATAAAACTTTAGCCAACATTTTTTTTTTCTCTTTGACACTAAGGAATGCAAGGCTTTCATACTGAGCTACCTCCCCAGCCTGCCCTTTCCTCCTTCCTTTCTTTCTCTTTCTTTCCTTTATTTATTTATTTTTTAATAATGAGATGGAGTCTCCCTAAATTACTCAGGCTGGGCTTGAATTTGGGATCCCCCTGCCTCAGCCTCCCAGGTACTGTGATGTGCACCACCAAATCCTACTAAGCCAACTTTTTAATAAGGTAATATGATCCCTGTCCTCAAGGAGTTTGCTCACTTATTGGGAATAAGAGCCAAACTGGGGAATAAAATGCCCATGAAAATATGCACCTTGGGGGCTAGGAAAGTAGAAATTCCTGTGAGCTAAAACATGAAGGGAAGAGATACTGATGGCGTGGGGAACAAGCCAGGGGAGAGGTGTTCTGAAGCAGAAATGAGGTGGTACCTGTGAACACGAACTCAGCTTATGGAATTACTTTCAGGCCCAGATGCCTGAATTTAGGCCAGGGATATAAAGGTCCTTTTAAGTCACCATGCTGGTGCCAGCGGGGAAAGCAGGCTTCTGTCATGGCAGAAGGAAGTAGGGGACTTTGTTTTACAAAGGCACCATGCCGGGAGGGCAGCCACTCCTCAGCTCCTGTCTTGAGCGGGGCTATGGCAGGTGGGAACACAGACCCGGACCACCACACGCTCCAATTCTCAGACAGCCCAGCTATGTGCTGTGTAACAAAGCTCTGGTCAGCTGTGGGCCACATACACCGTGGTGGCTCTGTCACTCAGACGAGCTGTATGATCTGGGTTTGTGCAAGTAAAGTTCACTCTGTGAAGCTTGCCCAAGGACAAAACTGCCCAGAGACAAATTTCTCAGAAAATATCTCCATCATTAAACAGCACATGATTATAATCAGAAATTCGAGAGTATTTACTAAAGTTAAAGAAAGAGGAGATTAACAAGGTTCCTGAGTAGGCAGGAAGGAAGGCAATCCCCACAAAGGGATTGGCTCTTGGTAGAAGGAATTCTACACTGTAGCAGGAAGAATGAAGGGAAAGGGGGTAAGGCCAAAGAGTCAGGCTTGGGGAGCAAGCCTCTTAGAGCACCAGAATCCTCAATATTATGATAACCAAAACCCAGCAGATTAAAAATTTAATAATATGAGGGAAGGAATGAAGACTGGTGTGTTTTGGGAGGTGGGTGGGTGGGTAGTAGGGATTGAGCCCAGGGCTTTTACACTGAGTTACACCTTCAGCCCTTTTTTAATTTTAATTTTTTTTTTTTAAGACAGTGTTTTCCTAAGTTGCCCACACTGGGCTTGAACTTGCAACCCTCCTGCCTCAGCCTCCCAGAGTATGGGATTATAGGTATGCACCACCACTCCAGCTACATTTTGTTTTAAAGATAAGAATGCCATTAGTATTTTTATGTCTTGGAAAACCGAAGACAGAAGGAGATATAATTATCAAGATGAAGCGAGAAACGTGGGATATTACCCTTGGATAAGAGACTCTCCATAGCCAAATGAGGGGGTGACTAAATTGAGGGAGAGTGATAAGATAAAAGGGAAAGATGTAGCACAGTACCAACCAAATTCAGGGCAGAGACAGGCACTAAAAACTGACCCAGGAAAGAGAACTGCTCACGAAGTTTTCATAAGCACGGAGATCCTAAGTGAAGCTGCGCGAGACAAAGTGGGGGAAGCCCAATCAAACCGAACAGCAGAAAGCAGAACACAAGCATTCACACCAGCCGAATGCCCAGGAGACCTTAAGCAAAGAAATTCAGTGTTGGGGTTAAAGTAGCCTCCAGTTGAGGGTTGGCCCCATTCCCAAAATGCGAAATCTAGGAAAAGAAGAGAAGAAATACTAAGATGATGATCAAATGAGAAAATAATAATTATACTACATAGTAGTACAGCTTTCCCAATGGGAAGGGCTTTCATTCGTAGTCTCTCCATGTGTACAAGATTCCTAAAGGACATTCACACCAGATATCGGTCTTAAAGCTGAGCAGCAGACGAGATCCTCGCGCGAGGTAATTCTCTCCATAAGGACACGAAGCTGACTAAAGCCTAAGTCCCTCCCTCCTGGGCATCAAAGCGTGGACTGTCCTCACGCACGAGACTCCTCACCACCCTGCCCAAAGTGCGCTGCGCGCGTTCTCACGGCGTGACGCGCTCAGAGGCGGAAGCGCAGTCCCGGACGCTCCACCCACGGCGAGCTCACTGCCCACACGGAGCGCAGAGCTCGGCATCCCCGGACCTCTGCGCCCTCTCCACTGGGGCCCACGGGAGTCCTCGCGGGACTGCTTTCAACACTAGACAAGAACCACGCGAGAGCACTTCTAAAAGCCCTGGCACACCAGGTCCCTACCCGGCTTCTCCTCTCACCGGAAGCATGACCAGTTACCTACTGTTCGCATCAAAGTTACTCGCCTGGCCACACAACGGAGTAAATAGGCTTCGTTTTTTCAAACATAAGTCTTATCAGAGGATTAATAGTTCCTAAAGGAATCAGAGAAATGAGAAATTAACTCAGAAGGATACTATGTAGGTACTTATTGAACATTTTCTAACATTTTACAAGATTTTTATTGATGAAACAAATAAATAAAAAATAATTGACTATAACTTTGTAATACAGATCTACTAATACGAAAAATGAAATTCTTGGAAGCGATAATATCTTGCTAAATTGGGGTCTGAAATTAGTGTTTTCATATCAGCAGATTGACTGCAACCTCTCAGCTGTATAAACACTTCTTAGCTGGAGGGGACAGACAGCACCGGAAGTGAGCTGGATCGAGCCCAAGCACTGCAGTTTGCCAACCTCTCCAGTAAAGTATAAGAAGAAAGAACCACAACTCCTGCCCTTAAGCAACTGACAAGAGACGAGAGCAGCAAAGGTAAAATGGTGAAGAACATGAAGCAGAACTCCGAAGGTCATACAATGTAGAGCAGTGACTCCTAACCTTTTCAAGTATGAACATTCTTTTGAACGCAAAAAAATGTGGCAGACCTCTATACAGTAGTTCTCGCGCTAAGGGAAAGCAAGGGAAGTCTATAAGGCTTTTAAAGGATTTATTAACCAAAACAGAAGCTACACACACGAGGAAAATACTAGCTCATATTTACAAGACGCATCATGTATTCGTCATGGCTCTTAATCTGTGTATGGATTCCTGACCCCTGGGATGACTCCCAGCACTGTGGGAAATCTCAGCCCCGTGGTTAAGCGGCAAAGAAGAAGAGATGCCAAAGAGGTTCACAAAAAAGAGGAGCCGGCGGGAACTGGAGCAGTGTGAAGAGTGCTGTGGGGTTAGATAGGCAGAAGAAGTTGTCAAACAATGAGAACAGATTTTAGAAGAGTGTAAATGAGAAAATGCAAGGGCTGGCGGGAGAGTGGTTTTACTACTGAACAGAGTTGGGAACAGACCAAGTCATGGAGGCTCTGGACCTCTCTGCCCGACTCCGCCACCACAGCCAACGTTTCTGTGCTTTCCACATACACAGCACTGTTAAGACTTTCTCTCATTCGATCCTCACCAGGAATAGTTTTCTGAACGCATCAGCTGTGTAAGGAAGTGATCTCTTCCACCAGGTATAACCCTAAGTGTGTCAGGATTTAGACTTTTCCATCTTCAAAATAAAACGTTCAAGAGACTTCTCTTGATCCTGTATCCCTCCTGCAACTACTGCCCTCTATTCCTTCAGGCCAGACTTCTGCAGTCAGGCCTCCTGTTTCCATTCTATCCCTTCCCACTCATCACCCACCTCCAACCCCCTCCAATCTCATTTCCAGTTCTTCACCTCAAGGAAGCTGCTCCTGCCAAACATGACGAATGATGATGAGCTCTCACCTCTAAACAGACACTCAGCAGATTCTGCAGCCCCTCCCCCTGCACACAGGCGTGGCGCTGCTGACTTCTGGGGCGCGCTGCTGACTTCTGGGGCGCCGCCCTCTGAGTGCAGGCATTCCTTCCTCTCCAGCTGCTCCTCCCGAGTCTCCAAATGCTGCTACTCTCTGGGGTCAATCCTGGGCCTCTCTCACTCAGAACTCACAACCTCCCTAGGTCACCCGCCCATCTCCACAGCTTTAAATATCATTGAAATTTACCAGTTTCCCTCTCTAGCACAGTTTCTGAGTTCCACTTGGATGTTTCTCTTCCACCCAACGATAGAGTTAGTAAACCTTTTCTCCCATTCATTGCTTCTTCTCTGAACTTCCCCACCCACCCAGAGCTCCCACCAGAAACCTCAGGGGCATCCCTGTTACTTGTCCCATTGCTGCATCCTCCATGTCCAATCCCTCAGCAAATCTCATCATTTTCCTGCCTATAAAACTCTCCAATTAGTTCACTTATTTCCATCTCCACTGTCATTACTGTTAAACCAGCCAACTATCACCTTCACCTGAATAAGGCGAGAATCTACAGAGGGCCACCCACACGCACACAAACACACTCTTACTTCTAATCCATTCCCACAAATGCAGCACAATACAGAATTACAAGAAAGAATCTGATTTCATCATTCCCTTGCTTAAAATTCTTCCAGTTTCTTCCTCAGACAAACTCCTAACCCCTTAACACACACACACAAGGCCCTGCTCCTCACTCCTCATGGGCCCATCCTGCAGCCAACCTTCTCTTCCCTTTGTCCTCGAACACAACAAACCCTCTTCTGTCTTTGTATGTGCTGTCTCTCCTCCTTGCTTCACCTTTGCAGCGCCTCATTCCTGGAGTTTCAGCTCGGTGCCAAGGAAGCTGCTCCTCCCTAATAATACCTCTAAGTCTGAGCTCCTCTGTCAAACCCTCATGCACCTGTGCCACTACGATGCCACACTCGTTAATGCCCCTGCTGCCTCCTCCCACACTAACAGGTAAACATAAGAACAGGAGCCTAACACAAGTAGGCATGCAAGTGTCTTCCAAAGAAGAGCTAAGTTTGCAGATCTTCAAATACAACTATAGTTACTTAGACATGCTTTTCCGCAAAAGGTGAGCACAGCTGTTTTCCTGGGCATTAGTATAATAATAACAATAATGAAAGTTATCTATAGAATGCCAAAGACCAAGCTATTCACTTGAGATAAACATCAGGTTTCACAAGAGACAAATATCACAACCTCCGTTTTCACAGACGATGCAACTGAGGCTCAGAGAAATTAAGCAACCAGCTCAAAGTTATACAGCTAGCAAGGGGGGTGGCAGGATCCAAACTCACACTAACTCAGAAGACAATGTCTGGCCAGGTGTGGTGGCACACACCTATAATCCCAGCGCACAGGAGGCCGAGGCAGGAAGATCGCTGCAAGTTCGAGGCCAGCCTGAACTACACAGTGAGACCCTGTCTCAAAAAAAAAAAAAAAAAAAAAAAGACGATGTTTGATTCCCATACATTGTTACCCCTAATATCTTACTTAGTAATATCTATTATTTGCTGAAAATATATCTATATACAAATATTTGAATATTTCAAATATATACAAATATTTGAAGCTTAAAATACCTTAAAGTGACTATTTAAGTCTCTTAATACACAGTCTAGATCTATCCCACCCATATAAAATAGCCTGTGACAATTATTCCAAATGGCATCCTTGCTCCTTACCCATGTAATCTCTCCCTCATTTTACAAAATAAATTTACTCCCAGTTAACTTTATTCTCTACAAGGACCTCAATTTACTTGTAAAAATGGAGCCAACGAATTGGGTGAAATGTGCACATCAATCTCTTTTTTCCAGAAAACTTTTTCCTGGTGCATTTTGAACAGAGAGTTCATACCAAAACTCAACTATTCCCCAACTCATCCATCAGAATAAAAACTATGACAAAAATCTTTATGGTAGAAATTAAATCACACTCTCTAGCCCAATATTTTGTAAATCAATAACTTTGCTAATTGGTAGCAGGTGGTCAGTAAGAGCTGACTGAGCAGTTACACAACCAGATATGTCTACCGATGAGGCCCTGTTTTTCTGAGAGTAAGAACAATTCTAGACGACTCCTAGTAAAATACATAACTAGCATACATTTTCCCAATATAGAGATAGGAAAAGGTCATTTAAACCAACTATGTCTATTAGCTCGGAAAAGCACTGTTCTAACTCAGTACACATTTTAAAATCAAAAATGGTTTAAGATTTCTGAGTAGTGAACTAGCCTTGTTATTAAGGTCACAATACATAACAAAAAGAATCTTAAACTTTTAAAGAATTAAAATACAGCAAAAATATATTTAATGTTCAGGATTTATTACAAAGCTACAGTAATCAAGACAGTGTGGTTTGGCCTCAGGAGAGACATACACATCAATGGAAAAGAAGTAAGAACCCAGAAATAAAACCATACCTCTGTGGTTAACTGAGTTTTAACAATGATGGCAAAATCATTCAATGTGGAAAAACTAGTCTTTTTAACTAGTCTTTGTCCAATGATCCTAGGACACCTGGATATCCACATGTAAAAGAATGAGGTTTGGACTCTTACCTCACTCCATGCAGAAAAATTAACTCAAAATGGATCACAGAACTAAATACAAAAGCCAAATTCTTAAACACACAGGTATAAACCTCATGACCTTGGATTTGGCAATGATTTATGATACTAAAAGCATAAGCAACCAATGAAAAAATAGGGTCTAGTATCCAGAATTTAGAAAGAATTCTTATAGTTTGTATTAATCAGTTTTGCATTACTATAACAAATACCTGAGGCGGACTAACCTTATAAAGAAAAGAGGTTTATATAGCTCACAGTTTTAAAGGCTAAAGTCCAAGCACCAGGGTGCACATGTAGGCAAGCCCCTCCCCGTTAGTTGTGTCACCTTATAGTGGATTTCAATGGTATGAGCAAGCTGATCACATTGCCAAACAGGAAGTCAGAGTGGGTGGGGCTGGGTCAGGCTCTCGTGACAACTCTCCAGAGAGAACTACCGAGTCACCCTTTCAAGGGCTGCCCCAACTGACTAGGACCTCCCATGAGGCTCGCTCTCTCTTTTTTTTTTTTTTTTTTTTTTTTTGAGGCTCTGTCTCTTTAAATGTCCATACTATCTCCCAGTGTTGCAATCCTAGGACCAAGATCCCAAAACATGAACTTCTAGAGGGACAAGCAACATTCAAAGCTTAGCATAACTCAACAATAGAAAGACAACCAATCCATTTCTCCAAAATGTACAAATGGCTAGTAAATACATGGAAAGATCATTAGGCATTAAGGAAATGCAAATCTAAATCACAACGAAGTATCATTTCACATACATTTGGATGACTAGAATTTTTAAAAAAGAAAGAAAATAAAGTATTTATGAGGATGTAGAGAAATTGGAACGCTCCTACACTGCTGGTAAGAATGTACAATAGTGCAGCTGTTGTGGAAAACAGTTTGGCAGTCCCTCAAAAGTTAAACATAGAATTACCAAATGACCCAGCAATTTGACTCCTAGGTCTAAGAGAATTGAAAACATATGTCCATACAAAATGTGTACATGACTGTTCACAGCAGCATTATTCATAATAACCAAAACTGAAAACAACCCAAATGTTTATTAACTGATGAACATATAAAAAATGTGGGGTGTCCAAATAGTGGAATATTATACAGCCATACAAAGGGATGAAATACTGACACATGTTATAAATTGGGTGAACACTGAAAACGTTATGCTAAGTGAAAAAATCCAGACACAAAAGATCACATATCTGACTCCATTTATATAAAGGATCCAAAATAGGAAAATCCATAGAGATGAAACCTACATAAGTGGTTGCCAGAGGCTGAGAGGAGGAGGGAATGGGGAGTGAGGGCTAAGAGGTTTGGAATTTCTTTTGCAGGTGATGAAATTGTTCTGGAATTAGTAGTGATGGATGCACAATCATGTAGAACTACTAAAATACACTGAGTTATATACTTCAAAATATGACTATTAAGGTATATGAATTATGAATTATATTCCAATTTTAAAATATATACGTGTGTGTCTGTGTGTGTGTGTATATATGTATATATATATACATATATATACATATATACGCACTTAACACTAAAGCTCTACTGAACATAGTTTTGTTTTTGGAAGACTCAGAAACATCTTGATGTATTTAAATTACATATGTTTTTTCACTTAAAGTGTCAAATGCAAACTTCTAACAGCATATGCAAAATGCATATTATACACATGATTCATATGGCTTCCTAATGTTTAGTGAAGTTTAAAAAGTTTGGGAAAGTGTTTTGCTAGCAAAATCTAGCAGATATAATAAAACTTAAACAAAAAGTGTAAATGTAGAATTAATCATTTTATGAATTTCTAGTTAACTACAATTTATAAGAAATAAATCAACCAGGCTTGCTTTGTTTTTAATATTTTAAACAATGAAATAACAAAAAGAAATAACACATTTTTAATGATCTAGATTTCACATAATTATATGCATAAGAAATGAGACATTCTACTAACTAATGAGTGCACAAACAGCAGGAAACTCACTTCCCCGGGGTGGTGGCGTGGTACCTGAAACTTAAAAAAGCTCTTGTCAATGGCGCTTCATTTTTCAGTTCCCAAGGAATGCCTCTGCTTCCTGAAATCAGTAATTGAGATCACTAACGAACTTCTAATTTTTAATAATAGTTTGTACGTTTTAGGCACTGCTAAGGAATATAACTGCAAAACAACTATCATGTGTCCGCCACAGACAGACCAGTCATTGCAGTTTGGATTTTAATCGCTCAAGGCTCTGAGGCCCAGGCAGGTAATGTAATGACCGAAGCAGGCTCGAGGGCAGGGAGGGAAGAAGTGGCGATGTGGGGAGCTGGAGAACATGGGCCCCACCTAAAGGTGGCAGCCACCTGACAACTCCAGTAAGTTGCTGCCTGCAGGAGTGGCGTTCAGCATACCCCAATTTCTAATTTCTCAAGAATAACTGGAAGGGGCCGGTGAGATGGCTCAGTGGCATAAGCGCCTGCCTGGCAAGCGCAAGGTCCTGAGTTTGACTCCCGGAACCCACATACAAAAAAAGGGCCGGTGATATCGCTCAGCGGCACGGGCGCCTGCTGGCGCGCGAGGTCCTGAGGTCGACCCCTGGTCCGCACAAAAAAAAAAAAAAAAAAAAAAAAAAAGAATAACTGGAAATACAGATTTTTTTTCATGGAATCTCCATAATTTAAAAATGTTGGCAACTAATTTTTTTAAAGTTTAAATATTGCTGAGGCAATAAACACATCAGCTGCTGAATATAGCCATTAGTTTATATGCTGAAAAGAAATCCTTAAAACAAAGGCCAATTACCTACTAAAGCCTAATTTTAGATTAGGAATTGTAAACACAGGAAACTAATCTTTAGCAACTTTTATCAAAGTTTGGGGGACACTGGTGAGCCTTAAAGTTTTCAAAGTGGTCCACAGACCAGACCCTAGAAAAAGGTTCTAGTGTCACACTTCATGCCTATACCTCCCTGAAGTATCAGAGGTAACGAATTTCTTCCATTCATCTTGATGAAACTTTCTTACTGAAGCCAAGAAGAAAGAGTGGCTGTCTTAACTATATGCAGTAGTAAACAGTCCAAGAATCAAACAGTTTGGGAACCTCTGGGAAAGGAGAAGAAAACCCCACACGCTTTGGAACTTTCCTCTTGGCTTTGGCGCAGGTGTCAAAGGAAGCTCACTGGATGGTAAAACTGGTCTCATTTTATAACAATCAACTAGAGCACAGTAAAATGATGACAGTGCTATCTGAATTATAACTGCACGGTAGAACAAGAATCTTATGTTGCACTTCCTGGTATGAACATGATAGCATTATAGATGCAAGTTTCCCTGGAAAATACACAAAGCGACAAGGAGAAGGGAAAAAAGAAAAGAAAAACTCTTTTTTAGCAAATCTAGCAGAACAAACAAACACGAAAACTCCAAGTATCTGATAGCAGGACAGAGATCAAACAAAGCAGACAGAATCCACATTGGGATGGCCTGCAGGATCCTGACACTTGGTGTGATGTGTGACAAGGCCAGCAGTGGCAGACTCCCAAAAGCAACAGTAACAGCCTACCTCCCTAAGGAAAGGGGTTTGCTGGCACGCTGGGGTTGTGTCCCTCTAGTCACAGCTGCAAAGGAGTGGGACATCCAGAATCGGCACAAAAGGCCTCCCAGACTCGGTCTGCCTTGGAGAGGAAGACCTGTGGCCACAAAGAGAAACATTCAAGTGCCCTATGTGAAAAAGATGATCTCTGAGGCAAAAGCCTAGAAATTACGCTGGCCCCAAACTTCTTAAAAAGAACTCAGGAAAATCCAATTCATTTAAATTATAAGGAATAAAAAGGTTGGGCCGGTGAGATGGCTCAGTGGCGTAAGCGCCTGCCTGGCAAGAGCGAGGTCCTGAGTTCCACTGCCAGTACCCACATACGAAAAAAGGGCCGGTGATATCGCTCAGCGGCACGGGCGCCTGCTGGCACGCGAGGTCCTGAGGTCGACCCCCGGTACCCACCAAAAAAAAAAAAAAAAAAGGTCACTGACATGGCACTGTCCAAGAGGTACTATAAGAAAGGTGATAGAAATGAGAAGCAAAAGGTACCAACTACTACTACCACAGAATACTACAATGGAGAAGGTAAAAATTATAACAAAATATTCTTGCATGAATTAAAGAAAATCAGGGCCGGGGATATAGCTCAGCGGCATAACTGCCTGCCTGGCAAGCACAAGGCCCTGAGTTCGATTCCCGGTACCAAAAAAAAAAAAAAAAAAAAAAAAGAATTTAAGAAAATCAATGACATCACCACCACTATGAGAAAGACCACAGAGCAGAAATCCAACAGCTCAAAGGTGAAATGTCTAGGTAACAGGAATGGAGAAGCATGAGCTGGCAGGAGTCGATAAGATAGAGAAGAATAAAACCATCAGAGAAATGAAAAAGAAACTGAAAAGAGAACAAAGACATTGCAGAAAACACAGTAAGAGATAGTAAAGAAATGAAAAAGTATATAAAAAATTAAAAAGGAAATAATTGCTATAAAAGATACACAAAGAGAGATTCAACATATAAAATGTCTGCCAAAAACATGTATACATCAGGAAAAGAAAAACTTGTATAAATATTTTAATATTAAATTTATCGAGACATCATAAAACTAATACAAGTTACCTCCCGCTGCTGCAATTACAAGAGGTGCTCAAAGCAGTGGCCAGTAGCTTCCAGACATTTATTAGTACAGCAAACTGCTGAAGTGTGCATACATTTTTTGGTGGACTCTGTATAACTAGGGTCTCCAAAAACAGAAAATCAAAATAATATAATTAAAGAAAACAGCCTTGAAATAAAAATAGACTTGAGTCTATGTATTAGAAGAACATACATGTACCAGGAAAAATTCAGCTAAACATTTAACACCAACATATTTGAGTAAAGTTACTAAATATCAAAGATGAAGAGAAAATCCTTTGGAAAGATAGGCACAAAAGATCAAGTAACTAATGAGAAAAAAATTCAAGTTGGCTTCACACATCTTCACAGTAACATTCAATGCTAGGAGACATCTCCACAATGCTGTCAGACACACCAGGAAAGAAAGTATGAGCCAAACATTTTATAACCCACTAAGCTATCCTTCGAGTGCGAGCAGCAAAACTGAAGTTCTGAAAACATTACAAGAAAATATCACCATTTTTCCCATGGCCCCCTGCTTGAGAAACTAGAGTTTAAGTATTCCCTACCTGAAGTAGTTTGGACTGCAAATGTGTGAATTTCAGATTTTTTTGAGGGGAGATTCTAGAATATTTGCATATAGATAATGAGATTTCTTGGGGATGAGACCCAAGTCCAAACATGAAGGTCACTTAAGTTCACCCTGAAGGTAACTGGATGCAGTATTTTTTGTGCTCCTATATTCTGACCAAGATCCATGATCACATGGGGTCAGATGTGGAGGTTTCCTCCTGTGGTGCCATGTTGACCCTCAACAATTCTTGGGTTTTGGCGCAAGCCAGATTTTGGATTTTTGGATTAGGAAAACTCAGTCCGTATTACAGGATGGACTTTAGCCAACCAAAGGTTGACTAGGGAAAACTCCACAAAAATACCTGGGTATTACTATATTTAATTGAAAAATTAATATAAAAACAGATGGATATATGAGTGATAAAACAGAATATAAATACGGGTCATAACAAAGTACAAATACAAATAACATAAATTGGAGAAGGGGGAAAGCAAGGGGAATGGATAAACTCACTTGTCACCTTAATGAAATGGCTGGGAGCCAATGAACAGCCGTGAGGCTCACCATCAAATGAGGCACAAGCACACACAGTAGCATAAACGCATATACCACTGTGAATAAACACTAGTGACGAAAACTGGGTAATGGAGAAGAGAAAGGAAAAGAGAGAAGAATTTTTAAAAATTACCTTTGTTACAGAAGATTTACTATCAGTAGAGGTCTAAGGATAGTATATAAAGTAATTACTAAAACAAAAACACAAAGCTTCCTAAACATCTGAACAAAAAAGCAAAGAAAAACAGACTACACAATGGAAGACCTAGACTCTATATACCTATAAAAATATAAAACAGATGCATTTTATGAAACTTCCAGTACACTGTACTACAAATATTTTCACTGAAGCGATTTTTCTTTCTTTTTGACACCGGGTCTCACTATGTATTCCAGACTGGCCTTGAACTTGCTATGTAGCCCAGGCTGCCCTCAAATACACAATTTTGTTTCACCCTCCCAAGAGCTGAGATTACAGGCATGAGCCACGCCTAGCTTGAAGCAACAATTTTTTAACCGACTGCAGAAATCCGTAGTTGTGATAGTGCTTTCAGATATTACAGCTGCAGCTTGAGAAAGATTTCAAGCATCCAAAACAAAAGGGCATATGGGGTAGTAAAAGAAACACTCTAGGAACATTAT
Organism: Erethizon dorsatum; assembly: GCA_028451465.1. Taxonomy (NCBI): domain Eukaryota; kingdom Metazoa; phylum Chordata; class Mammalia; order Rodentia; family Erethizontidae; genus Erethizon; species Erethizon dorsatum. Next base: position 49,267,919 of record CM051830.1, on the reverse strand, counting down.
CTAAAGATCAATATTGGCTCTTTAAATAGAAAAATAAACTTATGGAAACATCAGTTAATGCTTAAGAGGAAGTAACTGTGAAACCTCTTTCAATTTCAACATCAATAACAAAAGGAAAAGAGATAAAAATAGGGAACTGATAAAATTGTGAGCATAAATGGCTAGCAAAGCGACAAAGTGAAATCATAGATTCGCTAATGTGCAGCATTACTGAACACTGCTTGGCTTATATTTCAGTAACTGATAGCTAATATTGCCACAAAGATATAAATTTCAAAAGGACACATTATTTAATCTTTTAACTCTACTACAATTAGTGATCGTAGAGTTAAAGACACCACAGAAAAATATTTTCCTAATGGGATTTAAAAAAATATAAAAACCAGGAATTTTAAGCCTCCCCTTCCCTAAGTTCCATTTTCCTTCTCTGCTGCACCTGCTGGGGACTCTAGACCAGGAGCCCCTCCTGCGCACCCCATGGGGGGGCTCTGTCAAAGCATCGCTCAGTGTACCAGCGCTATGAGCTCCTTACATTCAGCAATGATGCCTGTGCGTCTCAGCACTTCTATTAGGTGTCTCCGAACATAACAGAAGTTCAATGAAAGGCGAGTTAACTAACAAGTATGTATTTTATATGATCTGGTTCAGGGTTTATACTTTACGGGCTGAAATTTTAGGAAGGTAAATAGCTTAGAATCAGGAAAGAAAGGATCATTCAAGATGGAGACACTCGGGCAGGGGACATAGTTCAGTGGTAAAGCGCTTATGTAAGTGGGGCCCCAGGTTCAGTCATGGCACCACAAACAAACAAAAAAGAATTTCTGAGCACCCTGCGAGCATCAGGCGACGAGTTAGGTCAAGGGTTAGAAAGAAGACCCAGTAGCATGGAGCAGGTAAGCATCTCGCTCCCACTAGGGAGCAGATAAATTCGAGTTAAAGCTTGGTCAACTCTGCTGGCCCTCAGAGTTCTCCCAGCTTGCGGTGCCCTTTCCACTAGAACAATGTCTTCCAAGTGTTGACAGCACTCCTAGTAAAAAACACATTCTGCAGCACCACTAAGTACAGATACACACGCTTCTCATATTTTCTATTTAATTCTATTCAATTTCACTTTTTTTTTTTGAAATGAAGTCTTCTATATTGTCCAGGCTAGCCTCAAACTCCAGATCCTCCTGCCTCAGCCTCCTGAGTAAGCTGGGATTATAGGCATGGGCCACCATGCTCCAGGCACTTTTTAGAAATTTTCATCTTGACATACTAAACTGGTTCTATGACTCGAAAGTTAAAATACTGCTCTGGAATATACATTTTTAAAACTTTCACTAAAATTTCAAGGTCAGGGGCTAGAAATGTAGCTTAGTGGCAGAATGCTGCCTAGCATGCATGAGGCCTTGGGTTCAAGCCCCAGTACCCCCCCCACACACAATTTCAAGGTCACAATTAATTCCTAAACATTTTTCTTATACAACAAATCTGCATCCCAACAAACAAAAAGCAGACCACTACCAAATAGTAAAATAACTGACAAAAATGAAAATACAGCCATGGCAGCCAGGGAATGGGAGGAAGCTAAATCTAATCTGCCATCGGCTTTCCCTAAAGCCACCCCAAGTAAATAATCTAAGGAAAACAGCATTTGCTAAGCAAAACAGCTTGGTGGCAAGTCCCCAGGCACCCCGACTGCCTGCCAGCCAGATTTGGGATCCCAGACTCTAACTCTATATAGAAATTCTAGAGCTTCCACTTACAATGAATATCTTAAACTATTACAGGTACAGAGGCTGAGTAAATGTGCTTGGATGATACAATTTCATTAAAATAAGTGAAAATCAAAATAAACATTTAAAATAAAGGGTTTTTTTGTCTAAAAGTCTCTCTGAAAGTACCCTAGATCTAAAGAAAGCAGGCATGAGTGAATCATTAGTTAACCTGCTGTCCCTTCTGGTCTGCCCTTTTAAGACATCAGGACAAAGGCAGTCTGAAACTTGTCCTTGACATGAGCTGTCCAGACAGCACTTCCCACTGAAGGAGAAGTTACCGTTGCGCTACCTTAGTACGAGGAGCAAATTAAAGGTGAACAAACCCCACTGTCTTCAGAGTACTTTCAAAAAACATGTGCCCTTGAAGAGACAAAGTCAGAAACAGGCAGAAAGAGCAGAACATCCCTCTTTCCTCTTTAGCATCCTTGGGTAATCCTCCAGCTCTGAGAATGCACACGAAATATAAGAATGTTCATTGAGCTGCTTTTGCTTGCTGGCTCACCATTCTATATCCAAGAACCATGTCTGCTTTTAAAGGACTCTTCCTTTTTTTTTTTTTTTCCCCAGTCCTGGAGACTGAGCTCAGGGATCACTGAGCAACATCTCCAGCGCATTTCTTTTCTTCTCTTTTTTTGAGAAAAGGTCTTACTAAACTGCCCATGGTGGCCTTGAACTTGTGATCTCCTACCTTAGCCTCCTGCAGGGCTGGGATTATAGGTGTACGTCACCACACAAAGATAAAGGACTGATTTTTGGGATATCTGAGTCAAATTAAAAGGTAATTTCACAAACTTTAATAAATCTTCTTGTTTCCTCAAAAGAAATCTAGTTAGGGGCCGGTGAGATGGCTCAGCGGCGTAAGCGCCTGCCCGGCAAGCGCGAGGGCCCGAGTTCGACTCCCGGATCCCACATACGAAAAAGGGGCCGGTGATATCGCTCAGCGGCACGGGCACCTGCTGGTGCACGAGGTCCTGAGGTCGACCCCCCGGTACCCACAAAAAAAAAAAAAAAAAAGAAATCTAGTTAGTTGAGGTGCTAGGAATTAAACCCAGGGTGTTGTGCACGCTAAGCAAGTGCTCTACCACTGAACTACACACCCAGTGTGGAAATCTATTTAAAACTAGAAAAAATGTTCCTTTTACAAAGATAAAATGCAATTTTCTTCAGAAAATGGAGAAAGCCCAAATTACTATTTATTAGCTCTGTCCAGTAGAACTTTATGATGATGAAAGTGTTCTCTAGCTGCATTAATCCAGTGGTCGCGAAGCCACCTGGTACTAAGCATTTGAATGTGGCTGGTGTGATTTAGCTGAATTTCCATTTCACATTTAAATTCATTTAAATGTACACAGTCACATGCAGCTAGCCACTTCCATGTGGGGCAGTATGGGTGAGATAATCACCAATCTTCAGCAGCAGAGCTGAGTGACTGACTTGTCCTACACTGAATGTCACAATTTGAAAAATTACTGTTCTATACCAATACTCAATTTTCAGCTTTAAGTCTTCCTCAGAAGTGGTTTCTCAACAAAGTTTTGGCAATTTTTATTGTAAAGCATGAACATACTAGATCTGCAGAGCAGAACTCTTTCAGCAATGTTCAATTTTCTATCTGTGACACTCCAGAATAGGGAAAGGGGGAAAAAAGGTAAAAAGAACACGGTCCTCTTGACCCAATGGGGAGAAATGAAATACATAATCCAAAGAAAGGCTGATCTAGTCCAAGACTTTTTATGGGTATACCTGCTCATCAATTCCTGCTGAGGTCTGCTGCTTTAAATCCAGTTGTGGCTTTCAACCAAAATCCATTCCATTTGTTTGCCCTCCTGACTGTACTGTTATGATCAGACGATGACCATACCCTCTGAAATCAAGTGTTCTACTACAGGAAAACCATTTAACATACACACACTTCCCCAAAAAGAACTACCTCAAGAAAATATGTTTATACACCGCAACCATGCCATAGCCACAGGACAACTAACTTCAAGCAGCAACACTGCAGTCCTTATAATTTCAAGGTCAACGGCAAATTAATTTTTTCATCTTCCCATCATGCTGACACAAATAGTTTACACACACATGAACACAAACATTTCAGTAATTTCATTATGTTTAAGTGGAACAAACTTCTAAAATCTGTTTCTAAAGACTATGAGCTCATTTGAAACAAGCAAACTTTACAAAGAATAAAGCCACTGGTACCACACAACACATCTGGGAAAGCTCAAGGTGTATCAAGCAAAGCCATTCCAAGACAGCAGTGCGATTCAGATAACAAAACTCAGCATCATTGACTACAACTTCATTTCTTTCCTCTACTACTGCAGCTGTTACCTCCAGGTCCTAAAAAAAGAACTAGAAGCTCACCTAGTGTATCCAAAGAGCACCGGAATCTCTACAAGACTCAGGACAAGTAAGCAAGGCACACACTACCCCAGGAGCTCCTGTGCCCGCAGAGTGTAATCAGCGGCATAAGGAAAAAGGCGACTCAGAGCATCCTGACAGAGCCAGGGTCTGCCAGGCTCCAGAAAAGCTGGGTACTATCAGTCCTTTCTCGTGGGCGTGGATAAAACCTGCAGATGCAGCCTGGTCAGGAGAGAGGGAGATGGGATTTAAAATGGAGAAGTGCCACGCTGCCTGTCCCTTAGCGTGTGTGCCCGTCACTCTTCTGCTATGAACTGCAGACCGGACCACGGAGTCCAGAATCTGCAGCAGGATCGCTAAGGAACCTGCTGCCCGCAATCTAAATATCTCCGCGATAAAAACCTGCACATCTGACAAGCGCTACGAACCTCAAGGTTTTCATTATCCCAGTTCTTAAGAGGAAAAAACCCCCAGTGAATGTAATAAAGGATGCTGCATTTTCACGTGAGAAGCGTACATTCTCAAAAGTACACGAGATTTATAAGCAGAAAATAAACACTTCTCATTTAGTTCCATAAAAGTCCAATTAAGAAGTGTTACTCCTCCTCTCCAAATGCTGTTTAAAAGCAGAAACAAATGCAAAGACACTCAAGAGATAAATTTGCTTAACACAGATAACTTAATTTTTTAAAATTTAATACTTTTGTGAGATAAAATATAGATTCTAAAACACAGAACAGAGAGCCCTTTTTTTGGTTTGGTTTATAATGTTAGAAGTACACTATTACATTAAATGGAAAAAACTTATTAAACTCTCTTAGCCCAAATACAGCTCAGTCACTTGTCTAAATTCCCAGTGTTTGTGAGCTAAATACCTTACATCTTCACTTTATATGCCCTCAAGTTCTACATAATGTATTCCTATTCCTCTTTGAGAGCTGTTGCAGCCCGGGTCTAATAAATAAACGTCAATCACATTAAAAACATTATTTAAGGAATTTATCAATTTTTATTTTATTTATTTTTTTTTTTTTGTGGGTACCGGGGGGTCGACCTCAGGACCTCACGCACCAACAGGCACCCGTGCCGCTGAGCGATATCACCGGCCCCTTTTTCGTATGTGGGTTCCGGGAGTCGAACTCGGGCCCTCGCGCTTGCAAGGCAGGCGCTTATGCCGCTGAGCCATCTCACCGGCCCCTATCAATTTTTAATTATGAAATAATACCTATGAAAACAAGCTTCCTCGGTGACAGTCTGACAGGAAACTCAACAAGACTGCTTTCTATTTATTTTTTCAACAATGAAAGCATAAAAGCATCTTCAACTCAAAGCAGATCTGTTCAATCATGGCTCCTGACTTAATCATAACAATTTTTTTTTCATATGCATTGAACAGAAGTGCTCTCGCTCTTACCTGTGTATCCAGCATACCAGCCCCAGGATGCCACCATTCCCAAAAGCCATTTATACATGATTCCTTCAATACACCAGAACCGCTTACTGTCCAGCACGCGAAGGGGCTGCAGCAGAATTAAATAGCAGACGTAGGATGGAATAGCAACCAGGTTGTTGGCGACCATGAAGGCGAATCTGAGCAGGGCTTTCACCAGGATCCAGCCCAGCCGAGGCGCTCCTTCCAAAGTCACAGCCATTCTCACACTGGAGTCGGTCCTGTCTGTCTGGGAGGTGAAAGGAGAACTCATTTACAAAGGCAAATGGATGAAACACATCTAAATCAAACAGTCATCAGCCTAGGAACTGCCTGCAGCGCACACAGAAAAGCAAAGCGAGGTTGTCCACGCTGGCCAGGGGTATCTCGGTGATCTGCCCGGCAAATTCCGGAGAGGGACAGAGAGCGAGCAGCAGGCACCGCGCAAGGTCAAGGGAGCGGTGCGCCGAGGCGCGCGGGTCACAGTCCATCCGGCGGTCAGAGCGCCGTGCCCACCCGCGACCTGGTGGCGGTCTCCGCACCGCGGCTCCCTGCGCTCGTGGGTCTGGACTTCCGCGCAGAAAAAGGGACCACTTGCTTTTGACACGCTCAGTGTTCCCAAACGGAGGACACCAGGGACACGAGGGAAACGACGGAGACAGGGAGCTCTCGATGCGGTCCCCTAGACCCCGAGGACCCCGGTGTCCTGGTCGCCACCATTCTCGCACATCATTCACTCCTTTAAAAGGGCTCTCGCCCCGGCGAGGCGAGACGCTCTTTCGGAGCCATGGGGGTTTTGTTTTTAAAAGGGGGGTTAGGAAAGCGAGGGAAGCCGGGAGAGGAAGAAAGCGGGCGACGCGCCGGCAGCGCGGGGAGCGGGGGAGGGGCGCGAGCCGGGGAGGCAGGGCCGGGAGGGGCGTCCGGCCCGCCGCGCCGCGAGGGGCTGGGAGCGGGCGGCGAGCGGCGGTTCCGCGGAGGGGCGCGGCGGGCTCGGCTCACCTCACGGCGCGGGCGGGCGGCGGCGCCTACTCCCCTCGCGGCAGCCTGCGGACACAGGGACGGCGGCGCTCAGAGGCCGGACCTGTCACCGGGGCGGGTCCCGGGGAGGCGGGCGGACGGCCCGCGCCCCCGCCTCCTCCCCGGGGCCTCCCGCGCCCTCGTCCCTCCGGCCACGCGCCGCCGACAGCCGCCCCGCCCCCAGGCCGCGCCGCGCCGCGCCCGGGCCTACGTCCGCCGGGCCGGGCCGAGCCAGGCCCGGGTTACCTCGGGCTGGGGCCAGCCCGGCGGGGGCGGGCGGCGCCGGGAGAATGCATGGCCGGCGGCGGGGCCGGCGGAAGCGGCGCGGCGGGGCCGGGCCCAGGCGCTGGGAGACGTGGTCCCCGGGGCCGGTGGCGTTCGCCGGCGGGAGGGGCGGCGGAGGAAGCGGCGCGGGCCGGGCGCGGCGAGAGCGCCCCAGAGCGCCCTCTAAGGAGCGAGGCGCCGCCGCCGCACGGTCCTCCGCGGGCCGCTAGGCCGGGACCTCGCCCGCCGGAGCCGCGGGGCGCGAGCGGAAGGAAGCCGCCCCCACGCCGCGCGAGGGCAGCCCTGTCCCCCGCGAGAGCCCCTCGGCGGCCCTGACGGCCGCGTGCCGTTGTCAGGCTCCCGGCCCACGCCGGGAAGCTGCCCCTTGACGACCGTGGCCTTTCTCCGCGCCTCTTGACACCCACTCGCGTTCGCCGTTTTCCTTCAGAGCCTCCCCAGGGTGCTAGGTCTAGAGTTTAAAATCAAGTCCTTCAGGGCTGGAATTGTTTCCGGAAAGCACTGGATCGGTAATGGCAATTCCATCCCGCCCCCCAAAAGAATCTAGTGGGAATCCAGTGATCTAAACAGGCTGAAATCTGGTCAAGGAGGGAAAAATACTTAGCCAAGTGCTTGGCATTGAAGAAGTGCTCAAAAAACCGGCTGCAGGAGCCCCCTAGGCTGGCCTGGCCACCAACGGGGCACGGTGACCGCATTCTGGTTGAAACAGAGAAGTAGTCTAATGTCCCTAGCATTCTCATATGACCTGTCTAAATTTCAGTTTTAAAACCCCAATTTATAAAACCTTATGTTCCTTAATCACGTTTGTAAATATGAGGGCAGTTTTTAACCTGTCCTTTGGGAGCTGAATGGGTGCCTTCTCTTCTGCCTACCTCGAAACCGCATCGCTGGTCTGTCCTCTCTCTCTCCTCGTTTCTCAACTTCAGTTCCATTGCCCTTGGTGATGACATAAATAGAAGTGCAGAGCCCGTAGGAAGTATTTGTTAGAGGCTTTCCCAGTTATTATTAGCTTATTTCGTTTATATGTTGTCTACTTCACTATTTTAACTGTACAGGGCATTACAAGGCCCAGGCAGGGCTGGCGGTGTAGCTCAGTAGAGAACTTTGCACCCTGTGTGGGAGGTCCTGGGTTCCCTCCTCAGCACTGAAAACAATACAAAACAAAACAACAACAACAAATTAATAAGAAAACGAGGAAGCGTAGTCATGTCTGGGAATTGGCCATACAAGCTCGACGGATGTACAGCAACAGACAAGTTACTATGCCCATTCCATTCCTTATATTCCTTCTCTTAATTTAGGTGCCAAAGTAATAGGCTCTTTAATGAGAAAAGTGGTTGTTCAAAACGCATCACCTTCTTAAGCGAGATAGGTGAGGGATGTATTTCTTTCCAGAACCAAGAGTGAATTCCCGTAAGGACTCCATTCCTTCCATCCCATTCCCCTTCCGCTTTCCTACGTGCTGAGTGAACACTGCTGACACCCGGAGAGATATAAGCTTCTGGCAGATTTACACTTCATTCCCGCATGGGAGGACATCTGTCAGAGCGCCAGGCACGCCAGCCCTCAATGAGGTCGAATTAGTACCTGCCAGCCACACCCAGAAAAGAGCCAGAGGTCAGGCAGGACCTCAAGCTGTGCATCTCCAGCCTTACAAGGCAAAAGCATCACTCAGGGTGTCTACCAAAACAGCCCCAGAGTCTTAGGCCTCATTCCAAGACATTATAACACTGAATCCTGTGAGCCTGAGGACTTGGTCTTTAAGAAGTATCATAGGTTGGCACACACCTGTAATCCTAGCAATGTTGGAGGCTGAGGCAGGAGGATTGCAAGTTCGAGCCCACCCTGGGCAACTTGGTGACTTAGGGTGACCCTCTCTCAAAATAAAACAATAAAATTAAAAAAGCTCAACATGAAGGTCCTGGATTCAATCCCCAGTACGGCAAAATAAATAGTATCATAGGTGATTCTGATGTAGATAGTATACACTTTGCCTTAAGACACCTTTGCTGGCGGTACCCTGAGAGGACCACATCCTTTTCTAGACCCTTTACCACTTAAATCATTTCATATCTGCTCTCATTCGTATTGTCTTCCAGAGCCACCATAACAAACCATCCCAGGCTGGGTGACTTGAACAACAGAAATGCAGTTTATTCTCACAACAGAGATCATGGTGCAGGCAGGTTTGGTTTCTTGTCTCCTGGCAGCAGCTGGCCACCTCCTCACAGGGTGAGGTCATTTCTCTGTGTGTCCAAATCTCTTCTTCTCAGGGGTACTCTATCACTGAGATACATCCCCAGCCCTTTTTAGAATGAAATTTTATTTACTTAAGACAGAGACTTAAAATGCCTAGGTGGGATTCAAACTTATGATCATCCTGCCTCAGCCCCCGTCACTGCTGGAATTACAGATGTGTGCCACCATGCCCTGCTCCAAATCTCTTAATAAGGACACTAGTCAGATTAGATTAGGGCCCACACTAATGACTACATTTTAATCACCCCCTTAAAGGTCCTAACAGCCATATTCTGAGAAAGTAAGAGTTAGGGCTTCAAAAGCTGGATTTTGAGGGTACCATTCAGCCATAACTCGTCCTACTTTTTACACTGCAGAATTCTCCCATTTCACTGGCCCCTCATAGAAGGGATATGGAGGCCCTGATCTCCTTGACCATTTCAGGTATTTATTGACTAGCTCTAACCTCATTTGACTTTTCTTTTGAGGGCTGTGTGTGCTGCAGATTGAGCCCAACATTAAACCCACACCTGCTAAGCTCATGCCTAACCACTGAGCTACATGCCCAGCCCATGCTTAGACTTTTCTTTTTTTTTTGGTACCAGGAATTGAACTCAGGACCTTGCACGTGCCAGGCGGGCGCTGTGCCGCTGAGCTATATCCCCAGCCCAGACTTTTCTTGATGCTCAGCAGCACGTAGTATTTTAGGTACAAATCTGCCCTTGCTCTGTGCCAAGGCCGCAGGGAGGGAGGTTATGTTAACTTCCAGCCACAGCAATTCGTTCAGTTTCACGATAACTCAGCACCTGAAAAGCGCACTTGAGCCGAGTTCAGGGAACACTGCAGACATTGCTTGTATTTACTTCTTGTACTTCAAAGTTCATTTATGTGTTTTGCATTCTTTCATAACACCCTTCTCTTGCCTGCATTTCTTTTTCCCCTGCCACCCTTAGACAATCTGCAGGGATTTTTTTTTTTTTTTTTTTTTGTCCCTTATTTCACAGCACTGTGGGCAGGCCAGACCAACTGGAAGGTTGCAACAGCCAGTTCTTTAGGGCAGACATGTCTGTAGAAAACAAGGAACTTCTTTGATGACTAATTCCCTTTCCTATCACCTTCGGGCAGCTTTATCAAAACACAAACCTGAGGCCCAGAATTCCAGAGCCTTATGGAGGGAGGAACGGAAACAGGCCCTACCCAGTGCTCCCATTGCTAGAGAGGATGCTCCTCTGAAGAGAAGAGGACTTCTCACACGTTGGGGGCCTCCAGACACTTGAAAACAATCCAGCAACATCTTAGAAAGTTTAATTCCACCCATCTGGTCCACATACACACAGCAAATTAGCTTATAACCAGGGAGGGGCTCCCTGGGGCAGAAGAATCCCCCTGGGCCCTTTCTTTTTCCTAGTGGCAATTATAAAAACATTTTACCTACCGGCAACAGTTTCTGCCCTGAAGCTCCAATGAACTATTTCCTCTCTCGGGAAAACCCTACCAGCAGTTTTGTGGATGTGCAGTGACTTGGCACAGGCCTTACCTCACAAGGAAACAGTGGCAAGCTGGAAATAGCCCAAGAGAGTCAGGCATTCTAACTGGTATTAGCTCTAATCTCAAGCAAAAAAGAGAAATATACATATGGATGTCTTCTTCTGTATTAGCATCAATGATAATTGTATATAAAATGTACTGGGCTTATCAGGGTATGGTGATGCACACCTGTAATCCTAGCACTCTGGGAGGCTGAGGCAGGAAGACTGCCAAGTCCAATCCCAGCCTGGGCAACATAATGACTTAGTAAGATCCTGTCTCAAAAAATAAAAAATAAAAATAAAAAAGGAGTGGGGATGTAGCTCAGTGGGAAGGCCCCCAGTACTGGAAAAAAAAAAGTACTCGGTTTATAATCTTAAAATCTTTTAGATGTGGTATATTTATACAATGGAGTACTATTCAGCCATAAAGAAGGATAAACTGGAGACTTTTATAGGTAAATGGATACAACTCGAGAAAATACTCATAAGTGAAATAAACCGGATGCACATGTGTAAGCATCGTATTGTCTCCCTAGTATGAGAAACTGAAAGAGTAAATAAGATCCAAAATGTACAATAGACATGGTGAATCAAAAAGAAACTGGTCAAAAGGAAAGAGAGACTGGGATGGGGGAATGGGGAAAAGAAAGAAGGGAAAAGAAAAAAATTGTATTTATATATAAGATGGTTAAGATAGATACACTACTAATTTTACTTAGTTCATTGAAAAGTAAGGTTTGTGCCAGTAATGTTTGGACAATTGAATGCTAATATCTGGTACTCTGAATAACTAACTTAAAGATAACAATACTTAATGTATTAACCATCGTTACCCTCCTATTATGTTGTCTTGAAATTTTGTTCTTTTTTGATTTTTGTTTTGCTTTTTCTTCTCTTTAAAATAAAAAAAAATAAAAAAAAATCTTTTAGATGGGTCAAATCATCAAAACTTGACTGCAACTTTAAACCATTTCAGCAACTCTTTTTGGATTAGTCCACTGATGAATTTACAGTATACCCCAAGAAGTCACAGTTCAGAGTTTGCAGTTCAGAGTTCTCAGTCACTTGTGATTGATATGGTAAAAAAAAAAAAAAAAAAAAAAAAAAGCCTATGAACACCTATTTTTATAGTTTAAACCCTTAGAACCTAACTAATAATTGTTCACGGAAACCCCCACAATTTTGTGGAAACCTCAGATATCCCACACAATTGTTTTTTTGGCGGGATGTTTGGGAGTAGCCAATCTTAGAGCGTTATTCAGTTCTCCTGGCCGCTGATTGGCTGCTGCACTGTGACCCATCTCTGGCAGATGCACCAGCAGTCCCGCATCATAACAGGTTACTGCACCACTGTAGCTATCTCGAGTGTTCTCTGTTTTGTTCTTCTTAAAGCCCTAAAATCCCTAAGATGCTGCCAAAACACCCTGCACCTTCTAAGGTGTTATTAATACAGTATTTTATTCAATTAAATTACGTAACTGCAGGAGATACAGCATATTTAGGGTTTAAACTACAAAAATAAGCATTTATAGGCATTTTTTGGACCATATCTGAAATTCGTAGTTTTTCACAATTCGCAGGTATTCTTAGAATGTAACCCCCATGAATTTTGGGGATCCATCACAGCTAAATGTGATGTTGGGAAGTGGAACCTGATTGGAAGAGGTGGGTCACTGGGGGCGTGGCATGGAAGGGTGTATCTCCTTCCTCCCCCCTTGATCTCTCTCAGATCCCTGCTTCCCTGCCATGAGCTGTTTTCTCCTCTGCTGTTCCCCTCTGCGGTGCTGCACTGCCTTGCAGCCAGCTGACTGTGACTGAAACCTCTACAAACTATGAGTCAAAATAAACCTTTCCTCCTTTAACTTGTGGGTGGTGGGTATTGTGTCTCAGTGAGGAGAAAGTAACTAAGACACCTACCTTCTCTGTGCCCTCTTGTTCGGCTAGTTTCCCTTTTCCCCTCTTGATGTAAAGCTATCCCTAGTTTCCAAAGGGCTCTGAAGACTCCATGTAAGGAAGACTGATACCCCTAACTCCCTCTACTCCCTGCTAACAGACAACACTCTAAGCTAGAACTAAGCTGAATTCCAGCTTGGCAGTATACCTGGACTCTGCCCATAGAATTTGCCAGAACAGATTTCTTTCTGGAAGCATTGCCTTGTCTAGCTCTGAGCTAGTTTATATCCTGTGTCTTCCACCCTCACCTCCACGCTCAGGAGACCACTGAATCTCACACATCAAGCTTTTTTTTTTTTTCCCGTAACTCTAAGTCCTAGCACAACAAGCTCCTCACTTTTTCTGGAAACTTTTCTTTCACAGATACCTGTGTTCCTAAGTTTTCCCACAAATTAAAAATAAAAATAAAAAACCATTACAACATCTTTGTCCAGGTATTGGGGTGGGAGAATTTAGTGTTTGACAAGACAGAGGAATTCTATAGAAAAAGAATGCAGGATAATTCCATTTATGAATGGGGAATGTCTTGGTTATTTTACTTTTGTTGCTGAGACAAAATATCCAACACCCAAAATGAGGGAAGGAAAGATTTATTTAGCTCACCATTTGTGGAGGTTTCAGTCCATACTCGGCTGGCTCCAAGGCAGGGTGGCACATGGCAGAGGGCAACAGTTCATGGTGGCGGAAGACAGCAAAAGCAGCAAACAGCAGAAAGGGAGGAGCGCGCACCAGAGAGAGCAGCCTCTTTCCCTCCCTTACATTACATGCAGGCTCCCCGCCCCAGGGCGGGTGTAGCGCTCACGCCCATAATCCCAGCACTAGACAACGAATTAATCAAAAACTCTAGATTCAGCCGCCTCCATGACTGCATGAGGCTTTGGGGGGACATCTAGACATGAACCATAACAGGGGACATAAGGTGCGGAGAAGTCACGTGACTGGTTCGTCACAGAATATGTCAGAAATTGAGGACCCACTCATCCTGGTTTACCAGGACTTTCATAGTTTTAGCATTGAAAGTACCACATTCCTGGAAATTCCTCAGTCCTGGCACATGGCTGGTGACCCTATGTCATTACCCGAGTCTTGGGTCCCCATGCTGTCCCTTAGCCAGGTGACAGAGGCCAAAGCTCCCTCTGTACCCCGCCCCCCTTTGCTCTGCTGTGTCTGCTCCCTGGTCATCTGAGACATCAGAAACTAACAAGCCACCCAAGGCTGATAGTGGTGCTTAATGTTTCCTTAATTACTTGTTGTTACCTGGGTTAAATTTCTCCCTCTTATCCAAACTGTCTGCAGTGCAGCGCGGCTCTGTGATTCTTATCAGCTAACATTGTAAGGGGTTTGAGCAGAACTCTTCATTCGGCTCCTACTTCAATCGTGTTTAAGGTTAATCTATCATTGGGGGGGACTGAGACTGTTGACTGAGGTGTCACTCACCTCAGACAACCATGCGAGCTTCATGTCTCCAGTGAGACAACAGAGCTCTTCCGCACACATATTATCTTGTTGGATAACAGTCTCCTAAAATAGGTAGGTACCTACTGGTTCAATGAAGTAAAAGAAAGGCTAAGGAAAGGTTTTTTGTTTGTTTGTTTGTTTTTTGTCTTTTGTCTCGTTGAGACAGGATTTCACTATGCAGTTCAGGCTGGACTTGACCTCACTATGTAGCCCAGGCTGGCCTTGAACTCATAGCAATCCTCCTGCCTCAGCCTCCCGTGTGCTGGGATTATAGGTGTATGCCACCACTCCTGGATAGGAAAGATAATTTCTTTACGAATAGTTTTCCCTTGAAATGTCTTGCTTCTCTTAAGCTTTGTCTTCATAGCGTAAGCTGATGTGAAGACCTAAATTATTTGCAATCAGCTTCTGGCAACCAAACAGCCTGAGAAACCCCAAGCAGAGCTACAGGATCGTGGGCCAGCTCACACTTTAAATGCCATGAATTAAACAAAGGTATGGGCAAAAGAGGGATGCTAAAATGCTGGTTCTTCAAGGGTGGGATTTTTAATGTTTAGCTTAATTAGACTTAAATTAATACATAGTTAAGACCCATTAGAGTTAAATTAATACATAAAATTCTTGCCTCGAGTGTTGGTAGTTTCACTTACTCCATATTATGCTGAATTGAATGACACTCTTCCAAAAAGCTACCTACTCTACTTTAATGCTTATTAGAAATGTCTCATCATAGGACGCTGAGGCTGATTTGAAACTCAGACTTAGTGTTTATGTGAATTTCCAGGACAGCTTGTTAGATGCTAATTCTGGGGTCCCTATTCCAGAGGTTCTGATTCAGGGGGCCTGAGATGGGGCCCAGGAGTCTTTGGTATTAGAGAGAATCAGCCTGTAGTCTGAGGCTGATGACCTGAGGGTCTCTACAGCCTTGCTGCTTACATCTGCTATCATGACGCCATTTGGGATGTTTTAGAAATGCAGAATTTCAGGCTCTACCCCAGGTCTCCTGAATCAGGATCTACAACTTGATAAGATCCCAAGGTGACCCGTGCGTGCATAAAGGTCTGAGGAGCACAATTCTACAAAAAACATCACGTCAATTCAGAAGTCAGAACCGAGTGAGAGCTACACGTAAGTGGAAACCTAGAGCAAGCTTTCTTTCACAGGGGCTTCTAACATGTACTCAATAAGTATTGGTTAGATTAGTGTATTTTCATCCGAGAGAGACTACACTTCTACTGTGTACACTAACTTGCGTTAACGGAAGCTCCTGAATAAGCCAGAGGTCTAGGTAAGTGTTAGAGCAGATAAACAAAGCTCTTTTATACACCAATCAATAAGTATTTATTAGGTGTTTACTGTGTACCCAGACTGCTTTTCCTGTTCTATTAGGGGAAAGAAAGCTAATATAAAGGAGACTTTTAGGTGATAATGAAATGCCCCAATGTTATGTGGGCAGTGGTGTTTTGCAACCAGAGATAAAAGAAGGGGAAGCAGGCTGGAAGAGTCAGGGGTGCTCGATGGAGGAGTGAGCTGATCAGGAAAGTGTGGGTGCGATTTAGCTAGACTGACAGGAAGGGGAGTGCACAGAATCAAACAGAAAATGGGCTCGATTTGTCTGTGAGATGGAGAGGTGAATGGGCCCCTTGTGGTGAGAGTTTAAAGCGAGCCGGAGCAGAAAACGAAAAGGTTATGTAGAATGAAACTAAATTGTAAATCATTTTGAAAGTCGGAAGTAGAACTTGCTATCTCCCCTAGTATCTGTTCTATTTTGTTTTTTTTTTTCCTTGTAAGGGATTGTTGTTTTGTTTTTTAACTTGGGCCCATCGCTGGCCAAAACATAGACAACATTTCCCAGGCTCCTTTGCAGGAGGTGCGATCACATGACTGTGTTTCTACTGATGAGACATGAACAGAAATGTCAGCTGTGACTTCTCGTTAAAAATGGTGGGGGTCCGGTGCGATGGCTCAGCGGTGTAAGCATCTGCCTGGCAAGCGCGAGACCCCGAGTTCGACTCCCGGATCCCACCTACGAAAAAAGGGCCGGTGATATCGCTCAGCGGCATGGGCGCCTGCTGGCGCGCGAGGTCCTGAGGCCGACCCCCAGTACCCACACACACACACACACACACACACACACAAAATGGTGGGGGCACATCCTTTTTTCCATCTCTCCCTTCTTGTTAACTAAATAGTGATGAGGATAACTGGAGTTCAGGCAGTCATTTTGGACCCAAGGGAAGGGGAAGTCACAAGCTAAAGTGACCAGGCCACATGACCCTGGACTGCTTTCTATGGCTTCTAACATGACAGAGACCATGAATGAGATGTGACTTTCTTAAACCACTATTACTATATTTTGGGCTTTACTGCCATGTACAGACAGACATGATTTGAATAATACATGCAATTTAAAGTAAAATATGCAGGATGTTATGCAATCAGGTACTGCTATGCTTTGGATAAGTGTCCCCCAAAGGCTATATGTTAAAGGCTTGGTTCCCAGCCAGTGCTGCTGTTGAGAGATGGTAGAACATTTCAGAGGTGGCCCCTAGTGAGAGGAAGTTGGGTCACTGGGGTTTGTCCTTGGAGGGGATGCTGGGACCTCAGCCCTTCCTCTTCCTCCGCATAGCATCCTGGCCATGGGTAAATGGGTCCATCCCACCGCACTCTCCCACCACACTGCCTAACTCGCCTCACGGGCTATTGTCTGAGTTCCGTGAGCAGCTGGCTTCTGTGGACTGCCTTCCATCTCCTCTTCAGAGGGTGGCAGTTCTGGCTGAGCTGTTCCCTTGGGCACTGCCTAGCTCTTCCTGTTTTAGTCTAGACATTTCCTTGGTGTTATGGCAGATAATCCCATTCCTAGTTTAGCAGTGTTCTGACATCCCGCCTCTGTGAGGAAACCCTCCCATGCTAAGGGCAGGTCTATCTTTGGTGATGATGCAGCCGCATGTCACCGTGCTTGGCTCCTGCAGGCTGAAGAGGGTCTGGAGATCTGTGATGGGAAAATCCAAATGAAGCTCAGTAGGAAAACACAGGCTGTGGCCTTACCTTGTCACAGGAACACTGCTTTGTCACCAGGAGGGAGAAGAGCAGGGGCCAAAACTTAAGTTCCATGGACCATAAGTTCCATGCCTTCATGATAATGCTCACTGTATTAACTGCACCACTGCCTCTTCCTAAACAGGTAGCTAAAGTCTGCTTTTATAAATG
This sequence comes from Erethizon dorsatum, assembly GCA_028451465.1. Taxonomy (NCBI): domain Eukaryota; kingdom Metazoa; phylum Chordata; class Mammalia; order Rodentia; family Erethizontidae; genus Erethizon; species Erethizon dorsatum. Next base: position 49,250,676 of record CM051830.1, on the reverse strand, counting down.
ATAAACAGCATGTCAGCTCTATGGTAGCCAAAGCAAATAATATTAACCTGTGATTTCCTAGCTCGATTCAACAGCATAGTGCAAAGGGTGACCCTAGTGGCAGATTGTCCTTGGAGTCAAATCTTGACTCTGTCCTTTTATAGCTATGTGACCCTGGCAATTCATGTAATCTCTCTTTTATGCTCCCATTTCCTTATCTTTAAGGAGTATAAGTACAGTAATTCATAAAAATTATTGTGAAAATTGAATTTTACATATATATGTACATTGCATACTACATGACAAGCACATGATATATTTTATAATAGTCTGGCCATGATAGACTTCAAAGGATTTGCTTGGTTAAACTAGGAAAATGTACTAGCCAATGAAACGAGATTAAAGCATTATTTGAAGTCCACCCTGGTGGTTTTCAAACTTTAGTATGCATAATATTTACTAGAATAATTTTTAAATGAAAATTCTCAGGTGCTACTCCAAGAATTTTTTTCATTCAGTAGTTAGTGGCAGGTCCCATAAATCTAACATCTTTAGTGAATACTATACTCCAGCATTCTGATTCAGGTGATCCATGGGCACTTTTTAATATTAACTTTTAATTTTAATACAATTTCAAATTTACAGAAAAGTTGTAAAAATAGTACAGGACCATAAGTTCAGTCTCTAGCAACATAAACACACATACACACAGACACACAAAAATGCACAAAGAAGTTTTATATATGCTTCACCAAGATTTATTAGTTTTTAATAGTTTGTTACATTTGCTTTATCAATTTCTTTTTCTTTATTTGTCTTTTTTTGAGTACATTGCATATCATGCCTCTATATCTCTTAAAAACTTAAGTGTATATTTCCTAAAAATAAGGATATTCTCTTTGAATAACCACTATTCAGCTATTAAACTCAGGAAATTTAGTATTGATGAAATATTCTTTTTTTTTTTTTTTTTTGTGGGTACCGGGGGGTCGACCTCAGGACCTCGTGCGCCAACAGGCACCCGTGCCACTGAGCGATATCACCGGCCCCTTTTTCGTATGTGGGATCCGGGAGTCGAACTCGGGCCCTTGCGCTTGCAAGGCAGGCGCTTACGCCGCTGAGCCATCTCACCGGCCCTTGATGAAATATTCTTATCTAATGTACAATTAATATTCCAATTTTATAAATTGTCCCAATAATGCCTTTTATAGCAAATTTTTCTCCACTCTATCAAGGTTCCAATCCAGGACCACATCACCTTCAGAATGACATCCCCTTCGTTTCCTTCAGTCTGGAACAGTCCCTCTGCCTCTCTGTGTTTCCTGTGACACTGACATTCTATAATGAATACAAGGAGTTCTTTTAGAGACCATCCCTTATTGTGGCTTTGGCTGGTCTTGCGCAGTGATTAGATTCAGGTTATGCATTTTTGGCTGGAATCCCGTATAAACGATCTGTCCTTTTCCGACTATCGTCTCTGGAGACACAGAGCATCTTATTGGAGAGACGAACCACACTTTAAGAAACACTTGAGTACTTCAAGAAATATTTGGCTAGTCCCTTTCTGTTCTAAGAGGCCTCAGAGTCTAGAGTGATTGAAAAAGGAAACACGACCTCTACTGTTCTGGATTTTCTGATCGGTTGGTGCTTGGCGGAGGGTTTCACCTACCCATTACCTAGGTACTTCAGAAGATAATTACTTATTAGCCACAGCTGTTATGGCATTCAAATCCACAAATCACTTTCACTCTTTTTTTTTCTTTTTTTTTGGAGACAGGGTCTCACTGTGTAGTTCAGGCTGGCCTTGAGTTCATTATGTAGCCCAGGTTGGCCTTGAAATCATGGCAATCCTCCTGCCTCAGCCTCCTGAATGCCGGGATTACAGGCATGCACCACCATGCCCAGAACCTTCCATTCTTAATTTATGCAATTCTCCACCTTCTTAGTAACTCTGGATCATGACTTTTATTTTGTATTTAATACACGCAACCTATTAATACATCCCATGACTTAACTAAATGTATACATTCATAATTTGAGGCCAGTAAAGACTACTTAATCTCTTTTCTTTTTTTTTTCACTACTTAATTTCTTACATCACACATTTTATACTCATGTACCAGCATCCTTCTCAATGACGTGTTTAAAAGAATATACCTATTTTTGTTCTAGCCCTAAAATATACGTAGCCATGAACTACACTTGATGTTTTACCTTGTTACTTATTTTTCCATATACAATTTCTGGCCTGCTGCCTTCTTGAACCTACTACATGCAGACTGTACAATTCTCCTAGCACTCATTCATGTATTCATTCATCCAAAAAAACAGTGCAAAGGTTAAGAATATGATTTAAGGCTTACAGAATTTGGCATTTATTTAGTGCCAGTTTTTTTTTTGCAGCTACTGTAACATGTATTACTTCACAACAACCAGAGAGGACTGTCTTTGTTCTGCCACCTGCTCAGCCTCTTCAGACTGTTACGCTTTGCCTGTTAATATGCGTTGTAATTTTTTTCTTGAAAGGCAAACATAATGTACTGAGTAGAATAGGCTTTTTCCTTCTAGCAGGAAGCCGTAGGAGGAGGGAAAGTGTCCCACAGTCCTGTAATGAGACCTCAGGGTTTTAGAGAGCCTGTGTCCCTGAGCTGTGACCTTCCCTGGTGCTGTTTAGTTTTGTTTGGCTCCTGTCACCTTAGGTGGGACAGGGCAACTAGAGGGGCTAGAGTTGGCTGTTTCCCTCCCCCACACAGACGGCTTGCGGGGAGTTGGGGTTAGCTGTTCCCCTTCCTCCAGGTTGGTTAGGCTCTTGTAGAACCCCAGTAGGTTCGGCTGCGGTAAAGCAGGTTCTCCTAAAGGCAGAACTTACTAAGAACGGAGTGTTCTGCATGTTTTATAATGGCTCTTTCTTCCCTCTCCCTGCCGGAAACAGGAGAGCGTTTTCTCAGACATTCGCTGTGAAAACGCAGTAGAGCCCTGGGAGGCCACTCTCCTAGTATATGTCCCAGCCACTCCCACCCCATCGCGGGTTCCTCTGGCATCTTCATCTCTCAGTCTGGTCCGCGACGGGCCTCCAGCGATTCATCGGTTACGGATCAGCCTTTCCTACCTAGGCGCTGCTTCCCACGACGGTGTCTCCTCCTAATCTCCTGGTCTGGCCTGGCAAGTTGTGATCCCGTCTTTACCCGCTGGTCTCTCCGATCGCGGGGACACCTCTTTACTCTGTGATCTCACTTCTCTGATGGAGCTCAGAAGAGCTGTTGATTTTTCAACTTGTTCAGCTTCGTGCGTGTTGGTAGGACAGAGCAGTGACTTCTATGCTCCCTGTATCCCAGGCTGAAAATCGGAAGTCTCCACTGTGTCCTTCAAGAAACTCCAGGGAGCCTCTCTCTCTCTCTTTTTTTTTTTTTTTTGAGACACAGTCTCGCTATGTAGCCCAGGCTGGCCTCGAACTTGTGGCCATCCTCCTGCCTCAGCCTCCCAAGTGCTGGGATTACAGTCATGCTCCACCACGCCCGGCAAGTGTGCCCATCTTTAGCCAGCGAGAGATAGCATCTTGCAGTTGGCTTCCAAGTCCTTTTGACCCGACTCCAGGGATCTTTAATAGCTTCCTTTCTGTCTGGTCTAGTCCAGCCTCATTTTGGAAGCCTCCTGCCCTAGACATGGAATCAGCCATTTCCTTCTAAAGCCTGGTTTCTTCTAATGGGAAATAGTACTTTAAGAGTATATTTTGTATGCTAGCTCGTTGTTACTGGGTTGTTCTTTTTTTTTTTTTTTTTCCCCCTGGGCTTCTGTGCCTCATAAGTTCCTGCTAGACTTGCATTTTCATGGCTTTAGTATCTTGGACATGCTACTCCATTTTCTTTGGGCATGAATTACTGCTGCCAGGAAATCCGACAACAATTTATACTCTTTCCCTCATAAGTCACTTACCCCTTCTTTGTTCAAGTTCAAATATGTCTTGGTGTTGTTCATCGTGGGGTGGAGTTCTCAGGTATTTAGTGTATTCTTTTATGTGTACTTTCATTCTTTAAAAAAAATTTTCAGGAGACTTTTCTTGAATTACAGTTTTTTTGTTTGTTTGTTTGTTTGTTTTTTCTAGTTCCTTTGCTTCAGTTTTCTCTTTCAGGAAACCCTATTATCCATATGTATATCCATATCCAGGTTATTCTTTGCCTATTTTAAATTATTTGTTACTTTCTATTAAATTCTTTAATATTCTTTCTTCACTTATTTTTGATTTAAGTTTTTTGCCTATTCTTTATATCTAAATTTTTCCTGTATTCTGTCATTTAACTTTTGAAGTTTTCTAATTCTGATATATGTTGTTTTGAGCTTTTAAATGTGTACTTAATTTTATAGCCAAGAGTATTTTTTCTTATTTCAGAGATATAGTCTTTTCTGAGAAGTATATCCTATATTTCTTTTCTTCATGCTTTCTGGATGGTTTCCTTCCCTCCAAGTTCCTCTTTTATATTTTTTGATGTCTGTTTTTCACTGCAAAGGCTCCACAATTCTTTCCTTTGTGATCCTGGGCCATCCATGCCTGTATAAGGATGAGGCACTGCACTGCTGACTAAGGTCTAAGTCTACGTGTGCACACACGGAATAACTGATGACTGGTTTGTCTGCAGGATTATTGGGCAAAAGTTCAGCTGGGTTTTTTTTTAGGGGGTGGATGTAACACTCAAATATTAGGACCTGTGGGTTTGGGGGATACTGTCATTCTTGGGGCATTTCCTAATCGCCTTCCTAGTGGAACGTAAGAAGGGCTGTGAGCTTCGTGGGAGCTGAGCACAGGAGTGCTCGGCCCCCCCTTCCCCCCCGTGAAGACTTTCACGTCATTCCTCCCTGACCTCAGCCACATTAAGGGTCCTGAGTTCAAGACCTCTGTGGTTGCCACTCTGCAGAAAGCAAACCTCCATCTAGTCTCTCACTGGGAAAAGGAGGGTCCCCTTGTGCCTGGTGTGGGGGGAGCCATCTCTGACTCTTTCTATAAACTTTCACTGTCCTTGGCTGGCAGTTCCACCCCACTGGAGACCTCCCATTTCTTTCTGGGGTTCTGCGCAAGGGCATTGGCTTGCTTCTTGCTACGTCCCAGAGGACACGGGGGCTTCGGCTTCCTCCTCCCTGCTGAGCCAGTTATCATTTCCTACCCACTTTCCACCCCCAAAATATTGCTGACAGCTCTACTATGCTGTGCTCGCTTTCCCTGTTCTCTTTTTCCTTGTGGATTTATATCCTTATATCTCTTTCTGTCTCTCTGTCTCTGTGTGTCTGTGTGTCTGTGTGTCTGTCTGTCTGTCTGTCTCTCTCTCTCTCACACACACACACATTTTAGTGAAATTTTGGAAGAAATCAAATATGCTTAATTGCCCAGAAGTCTATTTTCTTTTTATGTATTGTTGTTTTATTTATATTGGGGAGTTGTGCTGGGGATGGAAGCCCAGCCCTCACATACGCTAACCATGCACTCTGCCACTATGCTACATCCCCAACCCCTGTGTTATGGTTTCTATAAATTATGGCCAGGAGATCAAATGAGGTGGAAGTTGTTGGGTCTCTTTCTGCTTTCAAATGAGTCTGATAGCTGTGATCTTCATCGATCCTTCGTGGAGACAGAATCCCAAATGAGTTAAAGATCTGACACAATATTAGCATTCTCATATTTTTGTGTACACACATAAATTCGTGAGTATTCTACTTTACAAAAGGATTCACTATAATAAATAGTTAAGACTCCTGGTTTTTTTTTTTTTGTGTGGGTACCGGGGGGTCGACCTCAGGACCTCGCGCGCCAGCAGGCACCCGTGCCGCTGAGCGATATCACTGGCCCCTTTTTCGTATGTGGGTTCTGGGAGTCAAACTTGGGCCCTCGCGCTTGCCAGGCAGGCGCTTAAGCCGCTGAGCCATCTCACCGGCCTCCTGGTTTGTTTAAAGAGAAAGTTTAATAGCATTGTTTACCTGGTGTGAGAAACTAAAAGAGTAAATAAGGTCTAAAATGTACAATAGATATTGTGAAATGGGAAGAAATTGTTCAAAAGGAAAAAGGATCTAGGATGGGGGAAAGGGAAAAGGACAGAAGGGAAAATGGAAAAAAAGCAAGTCAGTTATACTTGCTTTTTAAAAAACAACAGTCTGGTACCATATTAGGACAAGGTATGCTTATCCCACCTGCCACACAGCTAGATCACAAAGCCACCTCAGCCTTGACGACTACACCTAGCTGCTTTCATTGATAGCCTGATCGAGGTCAAACTGACCACATCCAGATGTTTTTCCCACCTAAAAATATATCCTGTTTTTGTAACATATTTCAAGGACTTTCTGCCCAGCAACACGTGGTGACTAACTCAACCCAATGAAAGTTAACCACGATCTCAAGCTTTTGTACTTCCTACGTGCAAAACCTGTATAAACTAAACCCAAAGCTGACTCGGGGCTGGTGATTTGGAACTGATTCCCGCCAGCCCGCCAGCATAGTAGAATGTTGCCTTCTGAGACTCTTTGGTGCAAAGCATCTTCCTTTTGGTTTGGTACCAGTTCTGCAACATTACTACCGGTGTCTCCGAGTTCACTGAAAAGGAAGATTTGTGCTAATATTGATTGGAGAAATTTTATGACCATATCTTGTACTCTGAGTAACTATTTTAAAGATAACAATATACAGTGTATTAGCTATTGTTATTCGCCTATTATTTTGTTATGAAATTTTGTTTTACCTTTTTTCCATAAAATAAAAAAATAAAGTGAAAGTTTATTTGCAAAAATCCAATTTATAGCTGGTAAGAAGATCATAACCATTCCATATAATACACTATACTTAAATCTTACTGCTAGCCAAGTCACCTAGCATATTCTTTATTTTAGAAGGTAGAGCTTAATAAATCACACAGATGTTTCAATCATATTATTACAGCCTCAGGAAAGAGGAAACTATAACAAAAAAAGGACAAGCAGAAAGAAGTCAGGCTTTAAGGACTCCAGGCAACAAATAGCAAAGGGCAGGAGGACAACCATAGAGGAGGCCACCTGGGCACCCAGGGAAAGGTCCTGCTAAAACAGTGCCAGGTAATGGTGGAGCCTCACAGCAGGGGCCAAGGGACAGGCAAGGGACAACTGGAAAAGTAAATTGTGGGCGTGAGTCAAGCATCAAGTGTGCAATTGAGGACCAAACTATTATTGAGCACAGAGTTTCCAAGTCACAGAACATGCTGGGTCTGCATAATGGGCTGGGCACAAGAGTGCCCTAAATTAAAATAAGAATGGCAAAGAGAGAGGGCCTAGAGAATTGAAAGAAAATACAAAGTAATTGAAACAGACTCAGTGAGGATCAGAAAGGAAGTATCCAAAGGAACTCTTCCAAGTAGATTTCAGAATTTTCAGTGTACATATCTTGTATTTCAAAGGGGAAAAATGGTATATGGAGTCATTAACAAGGGAATAGCAGGTGTGATGACGTTAGGGACAAGTCAAAAGCAGAATACAAGTGCTCCATAATTACAATACAACAACTGGTATTTATTCATCATTCCCCTGTGACAAGCACAGTGCTAAATGCCTTCTCTTAGCACTGTCACAGTCGACCTTCACAGCAATAGTAGGAAATAGGAACTATTTCCTGCCATTTATAGATGAGGAGGCTGAGGATTTGTGACTTTTACCTAACTTGCTCGGTATTAGACCCTAGGGCTGGGGATTAAATTCAAGTCAGTCTGATTGCAGAGCTGGCACAAATTCACAGTATCAACAATAATTACTATTTCATAAATATCACTGATGTGTCAGGCACTTTATATATATTATTTTTATTCCTCACTGCAGCCCTGTGAGGTAGCAATTACAGATATTTATAGGATGTTACCTTATTAATTATTAATAATATATTGATGAAGAGTTACATTCAAAAGTATGAAAAGCTGATATTGAATTCCCTCAAAAGCAAAACATCTTTAGCACTTCTTTTTCCGCTCTTGTTCCTTCTCTGTGAGGATGGGCTGCATGGACAAATGGACAAGCATGGATGTCAAAGCCAGACAGAAAGATGGCTTTGGGAGATCAGGATCAGATTACAGCACAATTGGGCAAGAAGCTCTTTCAGAGAGTTTAAGAGGGACACAATGTCAGAGAATTAACATAATTTTTTAAAAAAGACCTGAATGTTGTGCTTTGCTAATAACAGATCTGAAAACCCAAAAGATAAGAGAACAACTTACTATAGGAAATACAGTTCCTAGAATTACGGACTATGACAGGAAACTTTGGCTATTTCAGAGAAAAAGAAAACATACTTCTAATATTATACAATTTGTCTTGATTGCTTAAGAGATGGTTTGAAGTTCTAGTTTGAAAATTATCCAAACTCGTTGCTTTTCCTCTAACTATTGCCTTCTTTTGGCCACTTTATTTTCAGGATTACCTTTGAGTAGGCAGGTTTACCAGAGGATGGACTCATGTCCTTTTAGAAATTTTGATAAAATATTTGATAAAAGAATGACAAGAGGATGACATCACTTGTTAAAATTAATTTTTCTAGGTTCGTTTGAGTGACTTAAATACCCATAATTAGGACTCATGGAGCCAGGGTAGGAATTCTGTGTGCTCATTGGCTGAACTTGTTGGACTTAGGTATTAGCTGTGCACACACATAAATGAAACTAGAGCTCATGTAGCCAAACCCAGATCCGGACAGCCACATCGCAGGGAGGGTGTGGATCTGAATACAGATACTCTAGGGAATGAGTGGGAAAACTCTTTCTCTGCCCAGTGCCGGATTCCAGCACCCACACTGTAGTCAGTTTCTCCAAACCTCATCCAAAACTACCCCAGGGAATTCTGAATGAAAAGGAGTCTGTTCTTATTAGAGCGAAGGCATAGCGCTTGCTGAGTTACTGGAACAACAGCAGTCACGATGTTGATAATACAGACACTCTTTATTAAGTGTGCCAAAGGTGCTGACCTGTGGAAATAACACGTGTGGTCTTCAATGTACCTGGTTAATCTTAAGGAACAAAGTTCGTGGTCAAGTAGTCCTCTCTCCAGTTCTGATAAGATGAGTATCCGGCCAACCTGATTGTAGTAGGTGACTGCAGGGTCCACCTCTTGATTTCACGGATGTAGAAAAGCTCTCATTTCAGTACCTTAGCAGCTTCCACCACGCCTCCCTAGGAAACCCTGCTGATGCTGGGAGGAGCCTGCAGGTCTGCCTTGCTCGGTCTCCATCCACAGCATCAGCAGAGTCTCTGAGTAGTGGCCACTGCTGTGTGCCAAGCCCTGCTCGTTATGTCTTCCTCCGTAGTTCCCAGCTGCTTTCCTGGCTGACCCTGAATCCCAGGCCCAGTCACCGCTCCTCACATCCAGTTCTTGAGCCCAGTACTTTGCAGGTATAATCACTTCCCACAATATCGTCTCATGGGTCTGAGAAGTCAGTCTACTCTCTAAGCCCTGGTACCTGACTCCCTAGCCAGCCCTGCTGGGTGCTGTGTGGCCTGGCCATTCACTGCCCAGTTCCTGTAGTTCCCTGGCTAATGTGGGACTCAGTGGTCCTGAGGAACATGTGGAGTGTGATTTGCTGACCTCTCCTCCATGCCTGGCCTCCACTTCATGTCCTAAATTCTGCCCAGGATCTCATTACTGCAGCTGAGCACCAAAGCCCAGCACAATTGCTGGTACGGCTTGTTTCTGGTCCAGGGTCACGGTTCTCCAGATGGGTTTTGGCCGCAATCTCAAGTCCGTCTTGCTGTGTTCCCTGCCCGCCTCCAACCTACCTCCCAGTGCCAAGTTTTATGAAATTGTGATTAAGGTGGCTGTACCTCCTGGGCTTGTGCCTTACAGGCTGGGCCTGCTTCCAGAGCTGGTGCACCACAGCGGGGAGGTTCCACCATGAGGCTGGCTCCAGACACCTACACTGCAGGGGCCCTCACTCTGGTCCCTGTGAGTGCGAGACTTGTCATGCCTTCTGGGTGGGGAAAGAAAACCAAGTTGTGATCAAGAAGAGTTTCTGGCCGGGCATGGTGGCACACACCTGTAATCCTAGCACTCGGGAGGCTGAGGCAGGAGGATCACTGCAAGTTCAAGGCCAACCTGGGCTACATAGTGAACTCAAGGCCAACCTGAACTACACAGTCAGACCCTGTCTCAGAAAAGGAAGAAGAAGGAGGAGGAGGAGGAGGAGAAGGAGGAGGAGGAGAAGAATTATTTCAGCCTATAGTCATTGCCTATAGATGACTATATTGCCTATAGTCATCTCCAAAGAAAGGGATAGGTACCACCAAAGCTTTAGCATTTTGTGGTCATTTTTTTACTCTTTCTAAATGAATATTCACTTCTATACTTACATTTTAAGTTTGTAATTTGTATTCTTTTTCTTGAAAAAAGGGTTTCCAAACTGTAGAATCTTCAAGCCACACAAAACCTAGATGGGCCTTTGGGAACCCGTGCCTAAGCCCTCCTCCCTAGAGCTGCTGATTGAATTGATCTGAGGCAATGGATCTCCAACAGGCCCGATTTTTCTTCCCAAGGAATAGATACTTAGCAATGTCTGGTTGTCTCTATTTAGAAGATAGGGGAAACTGGCATTTAATAGATATAGGCCATGAATGCTGCTAAATATCTTAAAAAGCACTTCACAATAAAGAGTTGTCTGGCTCAAAATGTCAATAGTGCCACAACTGAGAATCCATGTTCTAGGATGGGGTCTGAGCATTAGTGTTTTTGAGAATCTTCCTGATTAACTGGATATACTACTCAGCTTAAGAACAACAGTTCTATTTCACAATATTTGTTATACATTTTGGTCCTTATTTACACTTTCTGTTTCTCACACCAGAGAGACAATGGGATATTTACACATGGGTGTCTGATTTATTTCACTTAAGAATATGGTCTCAAGGTCCATCCGTTTACCTAGAAATGTCTCAGGTTTATCCTTCTTAATGGCTGAGTAGTACTCCATTGTCTAAAAACCAGATCTTCTTTATTCATTCATCAGTTGATGGGCATTTGGGTTGTTTCCATGATTTAGCTATTACAAACTGTGCTGCTATAAACATGGGTGTGCATATATCGCTGTGGTATGATGTTTTTACTTATTTTGAGAAAATACCAATAGGAAGGGGAACAAGGTGGGGGAGGGGGAAAGAGAGGAAGGAAAAAGAAAAAAATGAGAAAAGAAGGATAAAATGGAAACAATGCTTTTGTAAATAAGAAAGGGGAGAGGGGTTGAAGGGAGAGGAATGGAATGGGAAAAAAAGAGGAATCAAGATATATCATGTACAGGTACAAATTCCCTATGATGAATGTGATCATTATGTATATCTAAATGGTACCAATAAATTTAATTAAAAAATACAGAAAACAATAAAGAATACCAGTGAAACAAAAAAGAACAACGGTTCTACAGGTAATAATAATAATAATAGTTCATCTTTACTACTGAGTGCTTGCTATGTGCCTGCCATTGTTTTAAATGAATTAACTCAATATGCTTATGAAGTAAGTACTATGATTGTTTCCATTTTATAGGTGAGTAAACTGAAGCACAATATATTGACAAATGTGTCCTGGGCTTCAATCCCGAGGATTCAAGTCCCTCTTGCTGTGTTCCCTGCCCACCTCCAATCTACCTCCCAGTGCCAAGACATTTGGGAGACAGACATTTAGTGCCAAAGGTTGAATAGTGCTGTGCACCGGACCCTCCTTGGCCAGATGACTTCCTCCAGCTGGAGATTTCTGTGGGTCCAGGGCCCCTGGCTGCTCTCACAGTGCCGCTCAGCCTACACCTAATACTTGGAAATGAAAAGGAGAAAAGGTCCTAAAGTAGGCACTGCTGAGATGGGGGAAGATCCATTCTGAACTGTGTGCAAAGGACAGGCCCCTAGCTGGGATATGGGGATTTGCTGCAGCTTCTCAGATACATCTCCGTCTGTTCAAATTGCTGCATGCTGTTTCCCTTAAAATGAAAGTTTTATCCAGAAATGGCTGACCCATGGCCAGCTAAGAGTTCTAAAAGAAGTACATTCCAGTAGACTGTAAATAACTAATAATAATAGTTGGTTTCATCACCAGCTGCAGCGCAGTCATGGGCTGTGTGGTAATGAGCCTCTTACAGATGAGTATCTGTAAAAGCTACCAAGAAGCTGTCAGAAATGCTGACTACCAGACTGTGGAAAGCGCTGCCAAAGGGAAGAATGCAGACAAGAACTGTGGAAAATGGTAGAAAGTATAACCTTAGATGACACTGTCTTTATTCACTGTTATAAAATGCTCATGCAGAAAAAAAGCACCCATATACTGGGATTTCTTGGTTTCATTCCATAAAACTGAGGATGACGAGGACACAGCTCCTGCCTTCAGGACAGGGAATATGGTAGAGATGACAAAGACACATGCTGTAGAAAGAGGTCCAATAAGGGCTGGGGAAATTCTAAGTTTGGCAGAGATCCTTGAGCCCCAGCTGGAACCACAGGTGTGGCCAACTCCTTGATTTCAGCCTGGTGAAACCCCATGCAGAGAATCTAGCTGTGTTACACTGAGGTTTCTGGTCCACAGAAGCTGTGAGATTACAAATGTGTGTGGTTTTTGAACCCCTAAGTTTGTGATAATTTTTATACACAACAATAAAAAACAAATACAATGAATTATACTGCTTGATTTTCAAATGCTAAACCAACTTTAGGGCTGGGACTGTAGCTCAGTGGTGGGATACTTCCTAGTATGGGCAAGGCCCTGGGTTCAATTCCCAGCACTACAAGTAAATTTAAAAAATGAACTAACTCTACATTCCTGGAATAAACTCTATTTGGTCATGCAGTATCATCCTTTTATATATGACTGCATTTGATTTGCCAAAATATGGGTCAGAATTATTTACATATGGTTTGAAGAAAAAGAGAGAAGCAATTTGAAGGAGAAAGAAATGGAAGTAGGATAAGGAAGGAAGACATTACCAGTGATAGACCAACATAAACAGCATTTGTGAAGATATCAGAATATGTTGGAAAACACACCTAGGGTTTAATTTTTCTAGATAACCACATTCAGCAAGCCAAGAGGTAGGAATAAAGCTGGAACGCGGGGAATCAAATGCATCCCTAATACAGGAGATAAGTTGAAGAGCTGCTGAAGGTTGTTGAGGGATGTAACAGGATGAGCAAGCCAGCAGCAGTGTACAGCCACAAGTGTGCGGGCAGGACCTGCAGGACAGTAGGGAGGCTCTGGCCATTGTCTGGTGAGAGGTCACTAGAGCCTGAACTTGGACTTGGGAAGGGCAGGGTGAGGAAGCACAAGATGGAGAAGGATATCCAGCTCTTCGCCTTCATGTGTCCTGGCCTGGATGTTAGATCGGCCCCGAAAAAGAGGCAGCCCACTGAGGGGGGCTGGTTGGCTGGAAAATGGCAGGGGCTTGAACACAAATAAGGAGGGTTATTGGAAGGGCAGAGTCAAGGAGAAAGAACTCTTTGGGCACCTCAAGAACACCACAGGGGCTTTTCGCAAACCTGAAGCCAAATCTGAAAACCACTGGTCAGCCACAGGTCCGGGTTCCTGTGTTCCTTCTGGACCAGGACCTGGCTGGGAAGGCTCCTGAGAGGGCACAGTTACTTGTGGTGGCCCTCAAGAAGCAGCCTCCAAAACCTAACCCAGAAGGACTCCAAGAAATGGTTTTACCTGACATCCTCTCTGGGATGGGAGGTGACTCAGCTCAAGAGCTGAAACATGGGAGCAGGGATAAGAGGGCTACTGTGCTCACGGGGGAAGGGCTTGAAGCATCTCTCCTGGATTTGTGCAGGGTGGGACGGGAGGCTGGCGGGAAGAGCTTCTCTAGGGGAGGCATCAGGGTCAGACCAGGCCCGGACCGATCCCATCACGGAAGTTAGAAGGGAGCGGAGCGTTCCTAGGGACATAGCACATGGACAATTATTCTTGATTCCTAACTGCATGGATACACTCTTGGGGAGGCGCCATATTGTGAGCACATTGTGCAGCCACCCACAGTGTCCTCCAGAAAGCTGCCCCTTAACTTCCTTCTTCCTCCAAGGGATAATTTTCCCTTTCATCAGCAGACAGGCTCCTCTAATGAGATGCCAGTTGCCAGAGAGGGAGTTAGTGCATCGGCTTATCTGACCATCTCCTTGGGGGCAGAGAGCCCAGTGAGGGATAAAACACAGGGCTGGGATGGGCTGATGAGCAGCAGTGAGAACACAGCCGAGGAGCTGAGCAGAAGTGAAGTGGGGGCGTGGGTGCCCCACACCCCATCACATTCAATAATGGCTACAAAAGCACCTCTCCCTTGCCTCCATTTGGGGCATCTCTGAAAAGCCATCTTAGCTTCAGCATGGCCTGTGGAGACCTGCTGAGGCTTCTGTGGCATCACGGTTCCACTTGTCCACTGCCCAGTCTTGCTTTCCTCGGTCCCACACAGGTGCTGTTCTTGAGAAAGCTTCCAAAAAGCTTCTTGCTCCCCAAAAACTTCTTACTCCCAACTCTGTCTCAGGCCCAGAAGCCCTATCCTCCAACGCACCCACCAGACTGCACGCCGACTAAGGACTGGCCACTGCGTTCCTTGTCATCTGCCTTCTGCTTCCAGGTGCTCTGTCACCATGGTTCTCAGCACAGTGCTACCTATCCAGGTACAACCCCAGACAAATTCCTAATGAACAGAAAACAGACGATGATCCGGGCAAAGATCGGGCAAGGAATTTCTTTCTCCCTCTCAGGGATATACCCCTTTTACATCTAATGCAAACACCGAGTATCTTTTTGTCTCTAATTTGGAAAATATTTACAGAATACAATAAGAATTCAAAATACATTGAGTCTAGGGAGTTACTTGTGTAGAGCGTTTCTGGGAGAAAAACACTTTTCAAAACTCAGAGAGTGTTCATTTTTAAAATCAGGAAGTGTGGCCCAGGTTCATTTTAATCTTTCTGCTTCCGGTAGGCAGAGTTAGGAGCTGCGAAAGGCATCCTCTAAATCTGTTTTGTCTCAGGCACCCTGGGAATATTTTCACTGGTGATAAAATATATCAACAACCCATCCCAGGGACTCTGCAGGCATTCTCGAAAGATCTGTTTAACTACAGTCTTCCCTTGTTTAGTTCAATGATAATTCAGCTAAGTGATTATTAGGGGAAGTGCACGTAGCCTAATTGGGGCTGTATTTTTGCTCTAATGAGTCCCAGTCAACATTTCTAGCAAGAGGTTGTGATGCTTTGGTCCCAGATCCTCCCCACAGACTGGCATTTTACCCCTTTTACAGCCTTCTGTTCCGCCCGATTGGCCTTGCTATTCTGGGGTTACAGCTGCCCTTCCTAACCGCTCCCCACCCCTCTGGACGAAGCCAGGGAACAGTTGTTTGAACTGGATTAGAGATTACATAAACGCAGGGGTTAAATTCTTAGTTGGACTGGCTGTTAACATGTACTTTTGTGTACCCAAGATTTAGCAGTGTCTGGCTCAAAAAATGTTTGAGTGAGAGGCCAGACTTGCTGGTTCACAGCTGTAATCCTAGTTACTAAGGAGGCTGAGGCAGGAGGATCATAAATTTGAGGCCAACCTGGGAATTTAGTGAAACCCTGTCTCAAAATAAAATAAAATATTAATAATAATAACAATAATAAAAGGGCTGGAGATATAGCTCAGTGGTAGAGCACTTGCCTAGTACATGCAAGGCCTAGGCTCAATCCCCAGTACCACAAAAACAAAACAAAACAACCAGAAATCTTTGTGTCCTCCCTCAGAGCAACACAACCTTTACAGATTTGTCTCTCCTATACTTTTAAAAATGCAAACACTGGCAAGCGTGATGTCCTGAGTTCGGTTCCTGGTAAACCCCCAAAATAATAAATAAATAAATAAATAAATAAATAAATAAATAAAATAAAAATGCAAACACCATAACTCTTCCCGGGGTAGAGAATTCTCACCCCGAATCATCTATTATACTTGAGCTCCACCTCCATATTACCTGGGAGCCATCTTCCATTCCCAGATGGGCTCCGTCCCCACATCTGGGACTTTGTTCCCATCCGAGACTCTTCCCAGGAAGCTGTGATACCTGCACTCCCAGCCTGGGCAATCTCTACCCAGAGCCTCAGCTGTCCAAGTCCCCTCTGTTTCCCCTTTCCTAGCCGACATTTCTTAACCAACAACCCCCGCTCCTAGCCCCAGGTGAACTCTTTGCATTCACTTATGTTAGCATAAGAACTCACTGAGACTCCTGATTTGCATATCCAGGAGACTTCTGTTTTTCATCTATAAAGTGATTTTGCACCTCTCTGCTCTGATTTGCTGATTTTTCCATCTTCACATGTGCCCTTGCTGTCCTATACTTGTGGCTTCCTCTGTGACACCTAAGAACATGTGGAGATGGGCTTCCTTTTGAGTGCTCAGTATTGGTGGCCATTCCAGCTAAAGCGCTCAGCCTAGGCAACAAGGCCAAAGCATGGCCTTAGTGAGCCATTTCTGAGCCACCCTCAGCCCGTGCCCTTCCTTGCTGCTGTGGTTTGGATGTGATTCATCT
Organism: Erethizon dorsatum; assembly: GCA_028451465.1. NCBI lineage: Eukaryota > Metazoa > Chordata > Mammalia > Rodentia > Erethizontidae > Erethizon > Erethizon dorsatum. Next base: position 49,234,179 of record CM051830.1, on the reverse strand, counting down.
CCTACGGGCTCATGTGTTGGAAGCATGGTCCCCAGTGGGACGATGTGAGAGATAGCAGGTCCCTTAAGAGGTGGAGCCTAGTGAGAGGCTTATAGGTCATTGGGGATGTGCTCTCTGAGGGCACTAATGTTCCCCTTCAGTTAGTTTCATGAGAAAGTTTGTGTAAGAGACTGAAGCTACCCTGAATCGGCTCTGGTTTCCTGCCTCATTAAGTGACCTCTTCCCACACAGGCCCCTACTGTAGGTATGCATCTGCCCTAAGGTCCTCACTAGAACTGAGCTTAGTGGCACCATGCCCTCGAACTTCTCACCTCCCAGACTGTGAGCTAAGTAAGCCTCTTTATAAAGTTACCCAGCCCCAGGCATTTTGTTATAGTAATGAAAAACAGGGGCTAGGGATGTGATTCAATAGAACAGCTCTTGCCTAACATGTATGAGGCCCTAGGTTTGATCTCTAGCAACACAAGAAAAAAACAGACTAAAACATTGGCTCACTCAATTGAGTACAGAGTGCCCACTAATCAGCACAGAGCCACCTCGTTAGACTATAGAATATACTTACCTTGTTGGTCCCTATCTTCAAGGAGAACACAGTGGGGAAGCCTTCAGAATACAATGTAGTCAGTGTAATAATGGAAAAATTCTTTGGATAGAATGGAAGAGGAGTCCCAAACCAGGGGTATCAGTCAGGGTTCACTCAAGGAACAGATCTAATATAATATATAATGGATTTTCAAGGTAGACTTACAATAGCCACCTGCAATCCGGTCAAAAGTCAAAGGTCTGGAGCTCGCTGCAGAGTCCCATGTGAGTCCATATCAGGAAACTGAATTGTCTGACCAGAAGCCTGGAGACAGATGTCCAAAGGCAACGGTGAAGGCTGGAGTGCCTCTGAAGCAGAAGTGAGACTTCTTTCTTCTTTCCCTTTTTATTCCATCAAGGCCACAAGCCCATTGGTTGGTGCCAACCACACCCAGGATGGGTTTTCTGCAACCACACCCAGGATGGGTTTTCTGGGGATGTTTCCCAGGGGTCCAGATATTTGAGCTAGGTCTTAAGGGATCAGTAGCAATAGCCTGATGAAAACGAGAGGATGCAAATGTGTACGTAAAATCTGCCAACCAGTGTGTACTGAGGACCTGCCATGCACCAGGCAAAGTTCTAAGTTCTAAGGAAAAAGTAGTGAATAAAACAGAAAGTCCCTGACTTCTTGGAGCTTTATTTCTAGTGGAAAGAAACGGGCAATAAGCACAATAATTAAACCAAATATATAGCATGTTAGACAGGCAGGGGATGGTGTGTGGGTTGGAAGAGGTGTCATTTTCAATATGGCAGCCGGGGAGTGCTATCATATCATTGTGTAGGGACCCAGCTTGACCAGACCACAGCCGTCTTGGTTGCAACTGTCACTGTGCCCACCAGGTGATTCTGGCACATCCCAAACCCTGTAGGATAAACAAAGTCATTGACCAAGTGGAGCATTTCATGCTACACACAGACTACTATTTAATTGACACCTGACATGTTAATAGTTTTTGAGAAAGCCCAGGTACACGCCAGATGGCAACCTTGGCCCAGTTTAGCATACAGATCCCCTCCTCCTGTCTTGAAGAGTGAGGATCTTCCTGCTTTGCTGCCACCCAAGACAAACTCCTGTCTATGAGTCCCTCATAAATTACACTCTAACCCTGGTTCTGTCTGCCTCTTCTTTGGTGTCTGGGCACCATCCTTGTTCAGCTGGGTCTTCTGCACTGAGTTTTTCCTGAACAAATTATAACCCTTTTCATCTCCTTTGTAGCTTTAACTATTTGTGAAGTGCTTTAGTTCTATTAGCTTACTTAGTTCTTGAAACAATCCTGTGAGGAGGTAGGAACAATTCATTTTCTGGGCCCTGTTGCTCTCCATCCTAGTTTTCTAGGTGGCTGCAACAAACTACTCCAGTGGGGTGACAGAAACAACAGCAGTCTTCCATGTTCTGGAAGGCAGATGCCTGAGATCAAAATGTGGGCAGGGTTGTTTCTTCCAAGGACCATGAGCTGAGGCTCTTGCCAGGCCTCCCTTGTCAGCTTGTGGCTGCCATTTTCTCCCTGTGTCTTCACATGGTCTTCTCTCTGTATGTGTCTGTGTCCTGAATTTCCTCTCCTAAGGACACCAGTCACGCTGGATTAGGCTTATTCATGTGACTTCATTTTAACTTGATTACCTCTATAAAGACCCTGTCTCCAAATAAGGTCACATTCTGAGGTCCTTGGGGTTGGAACTTTAACATATGAATCTGGGTAAGTAGAGGACATGGTTAAACCCATGCCAGTACCCATACTACTTTGAACTCCAGGTTTCACAACATGTACTGGTTGCAACATGAGATGACCTCTGCCATGCAGGAGTGGTTGGAGACCTGCAAACCTGCTTACCTTTGAGAAGATATCCAGGCACAAAGGGCCTTTATGTGTAGAGCCCTACCAGACTCATATGGAAAGCCAAATACTTGGGTGTTTTATTATTTATTTATTTATTTATTTATTTATTTATTTATTTATTGAGAGACAGGGTCTCTCTATGTAGCCCAGGCTGGCCTCAAACTTGCAGTAATCATCTTGCCTCAGGATCCTGGATGCTGGGATTACAGGAGTGTGCCACAATGCCTAGCCACTTTGATTTTCCTTTTTTTAAAAGGACTCGACAAGACTAGGTTGAATTAGACTTTGACTCGAGGATCAGCCACCTCTTGAAGTCTGAGTAACTCTGGAAAGTTCTGTGGGGTTGTTTAAGGATGAGCAGAAGGTGAGCAAGCTATTAAAGCAGGGGCTGAGAAACCAAACAAAAAGAAGTAAGAAAGGAAAAAATGAGGAGGAATATGGACCCAAGCAGAAGGAAGAAAGAGTTGGGGAAAGAAGGAAAAAGAGGTCAGAGAGTTGTGAATTACCTCAAGTCACCTAAAAAATTATGCCTGCTCCCTCAGTATTGCAGTCATGCATGCAAATGTGGTTGAGAGGCTTAAAGTGTTACATAATGGGAATGTGCTATTTTCTAAGGTAGAAATACTCGGGCATTGTGCACTTTGGAGACCGGTACTGCTAGGTCTTCTAGCAGACTGCTTCCTAGTCTTGCTTTCAACTAATTGTAACCCACAAATAAAATGTAACTTTTCTGTGAATTGCCAACATTGGAGGAGGTTACTTTTTTTTAAACTAGCAAATGTGGAAATATAGCGAGCCCTTCCTGGTCCTCGTCGAGGTCCAGGAATTTTATATTTGTAATCCCATAGAAAAGTTATTGGAATTCTAGCGAGTTAATTCCAATCTACCACTTCCAGTGCAACCCACAGCAAGAATAAAGACACTAAGGCATATTTATAGTTGTGGGGAGCCAAGGGGTCCTAAGTCCAGCCAAGATGGTGGTTACTGGAACAAAGGCCTCGGCCCAGGGCCGAACCCAGGTTTTATTAATTCTTGAGGAGGGGAGTGGCTCAGGGATGAGCGACTGTGAGAGCGGCGGGAAGTACGTGAGTACCGTGAGCTGGGCTAGGTAGGTGGCCTGAAATCACCTTTGCCATATGCAGAGGGAAGGATATGCAGACGGAGTAATCTGCATAACACAATTCAAGGTAGTATCTAATGTTTTGGGGTCAGTGCTTCAGCTCTGATGTGTAATATTCTATGCCCTGGGAAGTCATGGCCTCTTTCTCGAGCTCGATCCCAGCTGACAGCGTGGAGCACGGCTCTCCATCCCGCTAGGCTCAACCATGTGTTTTGGGAGCTACAGGGGCGGAGAGACACTGATCTGTCTCTTGCTTCAAAGACTACACATTGGCACCTCAGCTGGACCGATTTCCATTGCTTAAAGCCAATTGAAGGGATAAGGAAAAGTCCCAGCCAGCTCTGTACATATCAGTACATGGAAATAGGGCCAGGTTCAGCCAAAATGGAGATAATTGCTCTTCTTTCAAGGAGAGTCATCCAGGTGGCCTCCACATGGAAAAACTTTCAAGACACATTACCTGTGCTCTACTAACTGGGCGGGGGGGCGTCAGTGCAGCGTGCTTAGCTTTCACCTGAGGTGCTGGTGTAACTGTTCTTGCACAAAGCCAGAGGGCTGGAATAAATGTCTCCAGGTCTCAGGTCTTGTGTTTTGGGGCTAAAACCCCCAAGAATAACAATTTAGCTGCATTCAGGGCCTTCCAGCCAGGGATTCTTAAATTCTACCCCATACCCATCTGACCTTGAAATGGACCCCAAAAAGAGAGCCTTCTCTTTAGTCTTTTGGGATAAACTTTTTACAAATCCAGATGCCCTCACTTTCATGGAGGGTGTCTACTACTCCTACTTCGCTAAGTGAATTGTTACAAGTTAATCCAATTTTGGATTCATAAACAAAAATCTACAAGCGACCAAACGCTGAGGATTCTGCTCTAGCATTCCATCCGAAGTCTGGCTTCTGGGGAGTGTGTGGCTGGACACAGAGCACCAGTGGAGTCTTGCCTGTCCCCACGTTGTCTGGACAGTTGCTTCATCATCCATCAGGCCACCATCAGTACCGTCACGTGTGGGTCAAGGTCTCCGACTGCTGCCATTCTTGCTTTTAATTATAATTTACTATTAGTTCCATCATTATGAAAGTCGTGGGAGGCTTACTTGAACCTTGAAGTAACTAATGACACATATTGACTTCAACTGTACTTTTGGCCTTTAACTTTCCAGTAATTACGCCTCAAGGTAATTATGCATTGCAGTTTGACCATGAATCATTTGTGTCTTGACTGCTAAAGCACGTGTGCACGTAATCTCCTCAAGTATACCCTACGTGGTTCTCAATGGTACTCTTAGTTATTTTTCCACTGGGACTTGAGAAAGCACAGAGTAGGTTGACTGTGGATTATTTTGCCCAGCCTAACATAGGCTACAGTAGGAAAAAGAAAAAGTTAAAAACCCATTTTTTAGATTCTAGGATTAAACAGCTGAATGTACTGCACACTCCTGCAGATAGCTTGCAAATGGCGTGTGCAAATTCATGTCTCTTGGTGGATGCCTGGGAAATAAATATTCATGCTTTTTTCCAACTCCTACCCAGCTGCAGGTGCACTGTGGCTGTAACAGGAAGTAATGGAGGCCCACAGAGCAAGCAAAAGAGCTGTGATTAGGAACAGGGATGGGGTGGAGGGGTGTGTGTGTGTGAGGCGGGGCTCTGCGGAGCAAAGGTTCCAGGGCAACTGCAAATGTGAGTGATAGAATCACAAACAGCACTGAGCTCTGCAAACAGTGGCCACAGTTTGCAGCAATCAGTTTCTGCTCAGGTTGTGAAACCTGCTGGTTTCTTGTCAATAAATGGCCAGTGCTCAGAAAGCCTGAGATGACTTGGGAGGACCGGCCGCTTTGGGGTTTCCTTGGGCACCCATGCAGTCAGGAACCTCCCACTCTGGGGCTGGGCTGACTTGACACACAAGTTGGTCTCGAATACTTTCACCCTGTAGCTCTACAGAATTTTATTTGTATCTGTTATAGCTTTATGTTGTTGTGCTTTATCGTTGGGTAAGGGTCTAACTTTCCTAGCAGATTTTGCTTCTCTGGGGCAGGACCACTTTAACCCATCTTTGGGTAGCAGCTTGGCAGAGCGCCAGCTGCAGAGCTGGGGGATCCAACAGATGTGTTGTGAGCCCTGGCTCCCCAGTGTTGCCTGTGTGACTATTTGGACAAGGTGCTTTCTGAGCGTCAACTACTCTATAGGACTGTTGTAAAGGCTGAAGGAGTCTATCAGGATTCTCTCTGTTCTAAGTATTGAAAAAGTTCATCTTATATATACACACACACACAAATTAGTTCACAGAAGTATTGCTAGTTTATATTATGATTTAATCCAGAGACTAAAGTTGTCAATCTAGACAGACAGATTCTCTCTCTCCCCACACACATGAACAGAGTCAACCCATTGCTTTTTTCTCTCATTTTCTCCTACTACAAATGAGCTTCCTTCATACAAGGGGTATCAGGGGTTGCTGGTAGTAGTTTCAGTTTTATTTAATTTCTGCTTGGCAACAGCCTCCATACATACAGCCCAGGAAGGCTCTGATTGGCCAGCCCTGGCTGTGGAGGGAAGGAGGGTTTGGTGGTTGGTGGTCCCACCAGAATCATTTAAAGTGGTAGAGGAAATCTCCCAGAGGAAAGTATGCATGTCAATGCTGTTACCAGAAATAAAGATTTAAGGGTGAAGGTGGATTTGGGCAGGCAAAATAGTGACTATCATTTTCTTTTGCACTGGTGATTCAACCCAGGTCCTGGCACATGCTAGGCCAGCACACTACCATTGAGCTCCATCTGCACCCCATGCCTGTCCTTTTTAGTTTATGGGATGCCTTTTGTAAAGCTATAGGACCTGGGACCTAGATCAGCAGTAAACTGGGTCACACATTTCTTCCTTCTTTGAACTGCTCCCGTCCCTCTGTTCTAGTGCTCTAATACGCCTCCTTCTTTAGTTATCCTAGCCACACCTAAAGCCACTTGGGAGGCTGTTGGGAAACCCCAGCCAAAGTTTCCTGATAGGGCTGATAGGATCCTCATCATCTTGACTCCTGCCAGGATCAAAAGAGAAAATGCGTTTTCTTTCTAGAATAGAAGGAAGATTCACAGGGAGATCTGAGAAGAGAATGGAGAGATCATGGAGAAGCCATGCTGAGGCCTATTATCTTAGTGCTTGAGGACTCAGGGGCTGGGGCACAGCACATCTCAGTGGAATCAACGGCAGCGTTCGGGGAGGTGCCCATAGAATGGAGGCAGAGTCTCCCCATCCCTCCACCTTCTCTCCTCCCTGATATCACAACATAGGATCCCTCCAGGCAACATTCCTTCCCAGGCCAAAGGCCCAACTCCAGGAAGCCACAGTCCAGAGCTGTGAAATTTAAGCAAGAGCCAGATTCATCTGACCTAGCACTCATCCCAGTGGGTTTCAATCTGGCAGGCTGCTCCAAAGCTGTTCTTTGAGTCAGTGGTGGAAAGGACACCTTTTGTGGAGGGAGTTACTGATAGACCAGGGTGCTTCTGCACCCTCCTCAGCATGCCAGTAGGATCCATGTCTCTCAGGATAGGGAGAAAGCAACACTGGGCAAGGATTTGTGCTGAGTCTGTATTAGTCAGCATTCCTGCCACTTGGACAAACTACCTGATGCTCGAAACTTAAAAGAGGAGAGGTTTTTCTTGGCTCATGGTTTCAGAGGGTACAGTACATGATTGTCTGGTTCCGATGCAAAAATATCGTGGCGGAAGTGTGTGGTGGAGCAAAGCTGCTTAGTTCATGGCAGCAGGGAAGCAGAGCAGGGGAACAGCCCCAAAGAGGAAGGGATCTGGGACCAGATAGAGACTCCAGGGTTACACCTCCATGACCCACTCAGACACACATAGAAGAGTGCTTTAGTAATCCCCTAGGCTGTTTCCAAGCCAATCGAGTGGACAATTAAGCTTAACTGTCACACAGTATTTTTTAATTTTTTCTATTAATAGCATATTCCAATAAGGCTGGAGGTGAAACAAGGGATGTAGGGACCCCTACATTCTGATTGGTCCAGGGGGCTGGGCACAGGAGAAAGTCCATGATGATGAAGGACCCCTCTGTGCAGCTGTGATGTACAGAAAGACATAACATGTGGGGTCACTCGCTGTATGGTCATGGATAAGTTGCTTAGCCCCTCTGTGCCTCATCTGTAAAACATGATGTCTACTATAACATTTCTCAGGGTCGTTGTCAGGATGAAAGGGGCAAAGACCTGGCAATGTGCTATGCTGTTGTCTACAGCTTCCCCCGTGAAGCTGAAGAGTGTCAGGTTATGAGCTGAGACTCTGTAATTTAACACTGTTGGGTTCAAATCCATATTTTTGAATCAAGAATAGAGATATTTATGCATAAAACAATGAGATGTCAGGGATTTGATTCAAAATAATATAAGAAGGTGAGAATGGGTGGAAGTATTGCAGGTATAAGATTGGTCAAATGTTGGTAATGGTTGAAGCTGGGTATCGGGTGCGTGGCGTTTGTTATACTGATCTGTCTACCTTGTATATGCAGGTGGTCCTTGATTTGCATGGGTCTAATATGCATGAATTTCAGGTACCGTGGGTTAGTTAAATAAAACCAGCCACGCTTGACAGAGTTCGGATTGCAGTTAACATTGTATATTAACTGCAAGTAATCGTGCAAAGTGCAAGCTATGCTTTGGGCTCTCATCCCACAGACCGCTGTGTAAATAAGATGCACATCATTGTCATGGTTAATTGTGTCACTTCTTTCAAAGCCTATTGGTTGGTGACATGTCACTGCCCACCTGTTCAGTTCACACACAGACAGGAAGTATGCTGTGTTGCCCCCTCTTGTCTCCTCATGATAAAACCATGTGAGATTTACGAAAATGGATAATTGGAAGAGGGAATTGGCCAGTAAAAGCAGGAGGGGAGGAAAGGGGGGAAGGGGAAAGAAAGGAAAGAAGAAAAGAGAAAAAAGGAAAAGACAAGACACTAAAGAAATGAAAAGTGATAAGAGTGGAGGAGAAGCCCGATGTCGATGACCACGGGAATGCCGCCTTTCAGCCTCCACCTGCGTGGCCAGAGGGTCCCAGAGTAGGCAATGTATTGACTTAACTGGGAAAGAGGTTTTGACAAAAAGGATGAAAGGGTTCCAGGTGATATTTTACAACACCGAAAGTGCAAAGGCTAAAATGTTAGCAGTTCATCCAAATTTAGGAGCAGGACAAATCACCAAGGGGTAGAAAACACCAAGCACCTCCACACCAGGGTTTCAACAACAAGAAGGCCAGCGCCGTTCCCACGACTCTGGAGGAGTTTCTTTTACAAGATAAGAAAACAGTTTTAAAATGTTCAGTGTTTCCAATGTTTTACATTATAGTGTGCTAAATAAATATTGGTTTTACTATCATTGTCATTTCCCTATACATTTACAAATAGCAGTAAAAGAATGTTTTGTGTTTTGATAACAAATTTGAAAGGTCACAAAACAATTGTCATGTGTCCAATCGATCATCGTGGTTTCAGCTGGAATGGCTATTTTCACAGTCTTGGACAACTGCAGAGAGTGAGACTGCCAGTATTTCAAAATTTCAAACTAAATAATTGATTTATGTTCCCTAATCCTCATGCATCCACTTTCTTACAAGAATTATTCGACCTTCCTGTGCTTCAGTGCCTCATCTGTCATATGAAGATAATAACTGCAACCTTTTCACTTGCGAACTTCTAACAAATTATATCTGTCAAATACTCAGTAGAGTGAAAGATATAAATAAAACATTTAATGAGGATTAGCTGCTACCATATTTATGGAACTGAACCAGGAGATTAGATATTGCACGTAGGCAGAGAATATCAGGGTGTCGTTATAACAATTGCCACCATTGGATGCCTCTCAGCTACTCCTATTTGCAAGTGTTCTTGAAGTGCCACCTTGAGCACCACACAGCCTGGTCCTTGTTTCAGTCTGGCTTATGTTCGCTAGGAACCTCTACTTCTCAGTAAAGACAAATTGATGTCAATCGGTGTCTCTAGCTCGCTTTTGTCGCTATCACCCCCTTCCCCTGGGAATCTATTCAGACATTTTTTTCCCTAACTACCTTCCCTGTGAAATTTCAGCATTATGGAGACACTGTGATTCCATATATTTATGTTCTAAACATAAGAAGCATAAAATCTTCCCCCAACCAATTTTTTTGCCCTCTTAGGAGACTATCAAAGCCATTGAGAATACACAACGTGGATTAAAATGTAGCAGATTGATGGCCTACCCAACGTCCCTGTGGCCATGACTGTCATCTCCCCTCCTCCTACCTACCCCTCCCCCCACTCCCAGCCCACTGCTTTTGCCTTTCTAGGGGAACCCTGAGTTTGTTGCTGTTGTTAATTCACCATCTTCCACATGGTCACATGCTAAACCAACAAGGCAATTCTCTTCCCTTTGCTAGCGAATGACTAGGAATCGAGTACACCATTCTGGGAAGCAAGATGTGAGGGCAGATCTTCCAAGAAGCTTTGGGGAAAGGTTTCTTCATGAATTGAAAAAAAGCCATACTGCAGAGGTAACATAACTGCCCCCATGGGTGTTGTCAGCTCCCGATGCTTTGACTTGAACTTGGGCAGCTACCTCTTGTCCATCTGGGGGTCAGCTTGCAGGCCTAAATGACCTGCTGGAGATGCACAACGAAGAGGCAGGAGAATGGAAAAAACCAGCGTTCTCGATGACACTGCATTAGTCAGCCCTGCGGCTGCCCACCTTTCGACCTCTTGTGTTACGAGACTTTCCCTCTTGCTTTGGTCTGCTGAGTTAGTGCTTGTGGGTACATGTGGCCAAAAGAATCCCAGATGATATAGGAAAAAAAAAAACCTTACATAACAGGAGAATTTTGAGTGAATATATTAATAGAAAAGCATTCACATAAATTGAGGATTGTTGCATTTTGAAGATAAAGACTAGAAACACATTTTCTTCCATTCTTGAATAACCTCATCCGTGTCCTCAGCTCCACAGCTCAGACCCCTGGGTGTCAGGGTTTGACTCCTACTCCGCTGCGGAGGACCACCAGGATGGCTGTCCTTGAAAGAAGAGCACTGGACTCCATTTTGGCTAAAACTGGCCCTATTTCCATGTACTGATGTGTACAGAGCTGGATAGGGTATTTCTTTATCGCCTCAATTGGCTTCAAGTAATGGATTGCACTGAAAGTGGTAGATTGGAATTACTTATTGGAATTCCAATAACTTTTCCATGGGATTATGAATATTAACTCCACTGGATCTTTATAAGGTCCGGGAAGGGCATTCTATACTCCACCATTGGCTGGCTGGGTGGCCTTGGCAAGTTACTTTTTTGAATGTCGATTTTCTTTTTCATAAAATTGAGATAGGAGTATCTATACTGGGTTGTAAGAGCTAAAAGGAATAATATGAATAAAATGCGTAGGGTAAGTTTGGCATATACATGGTATTTAATAAATGGTTATTCATTTCCCTTCATGCTAATGGCTTCCTATGCTCCCTCTCCAGTCCTGTCTGTTCCCAAATTTTCTCCAGTGTATTAGTCCATTTCTGGGGCTATAATAAAATATCTGAGGGTGGGTAATGTATAAAGAAAAGAGGTTTACTCAGCTCATAATTCTGGAATCTAAGCATAGGACTGGCTTCTGCTCAGGTCTGGTGGGGGTCCCTCTGGCTACATCACAACATGGCGGACATCATGCTGGCAGGACTCCTGTGAGAATGAAATGTGGTGAGACAAGAAGACTGAGAATGGGGAGGGCCACTCTTGAGGGTTTTTTTTTTTTTTTTTTTTTTTTTAATATAACAACCTGCTCTCACAGGAACTACCCAGTCCTATGAAAATTACATTAATCCTTTCCTGGAGTGATGCTCCTAATGACCTAGCCACCTTCCACTAAGCCCTCCCTCCTAAAGGCTCCACCAGCTCTTAATACCACCACACTGGGGAACAAGCTCCAGAACATGAAACCCTGGGCAACAAACCATATCCAAACTATAGCACCCAGTTCAGACCAAGGAAAAACAAGGCAATCTTTGCTAGGTGTTCCTGGGAAAGAGTGTCGTTGCTTTTAAAATTGAACCTCCACAAGAACTCCTCTCTTTTGTAAATCCTGGTGTCTACAGAAACTGTTTTGGCTCTATGAGGGAAGGCAACTTGAAGATGAGACCAGTACATATATAGAGGGGAGATGACCTAGGAGCCACTGGACTATTCCAACCCTGAAGCCTGCCCTACTTTTGAACTCGCATATATGTGAGCCAAAAGAATTTCTTAGTGAGTTAGAGCCAAGTTCTAACTTGCGACATGAAGAGTTCTAACAGGGATCCTGCCTTCACCTTTGTATCTTCCACAGATCTGTCGCATGGCAGGTGTTCAATACATGCTTCTTGGGGTGGGTGAGCCCATGATTCTGGTGCAGTTCCTTTCTGGCTTTCTGCTCTTCCCTGCAGTTTCCCCATTCGCAATCTTCCCCACGCAAGTTCCCATCTGCTCCCCTTCTCGTTTGAGCTTGAGGCTCCTGGTAGGAGTAGGTTCTTGTTTTCAGAAACAGGAACAGAGCTTCCCGAAGTGACAGGAATGTTCGTGTCTACCCAGTCCAACTTGCTCTTGGAAATTTCTTCATGAAAACTGGCAAATCTCAACTCTCCGACTCTCCTTTCTTTAAGCTTCGGACTGCCACCCTTCAGTTTGCAACTGTAGTTATCATTTCAATAGACTTTAAAAGATTTAAGCTTATTATTTCCTGGTGATAAATTTGAAATCACCCTAATCTAATTGCTAAACTGTCTGTAAGTCACATTTTAGCGTGGTTTAGTGCTATTAAGTATTCAATCACCAAATATTTGAGTTGTAAAGTCCCAGAGTTACATAATTTTCAAGAAGTTTCCTGTTAATTATCTTCTTCATCTTTGAGTGTGCACTGACTGCATTATTGGTAGTGAGTATGATTTCTTCTGCTTTTGGTTGCAATCCTCAAGTACATAATACATAGTTATTAGCTATAGTCATCGTGTACAACAGATCTATTCCTCCTTTTCACTAAAATGTGTGTCTTTTGTCTAACATCTCCTCAATCTTCTTCTACCCCTAGCCTCTGATAAGCATCATTTGCTTTCTGCTTCTATGAGTTTGGTTAGCCTTTATATACAAGTGAGAGAATGCATGTGTCAGCTTCCACCACTGTGAAAAAGTACTTGGTGCACACTTCCTATTTAACCCATCACAATGTGATATTTGTCTTTCTGTGTCTTGGCTTATGTCACTTTAACACAATGTTCTCCAGCTTCATCCGTGTTGTTGCAAATTACAGAATTTCCTTCTTTTTAAAGAATTTAGAATAAATTCCGTTGTATATCTAGACTATATTTTATGTATCCAAAAGTAATATTTCTTGGCTTGGATATTGTATGTTTTGTCTGATTTCTTCCTGCTTCCCCCATGTATTGTTTTAAACAGTATTCCTTATCTTACATATAGCTAATAGGGCCAGAGCTTGGCACTGGCCTTAATGGCAGACATCTGTGGACAGCCAAGGCCAGTGAAGGCGAACCTTTTAGAGCTTTCAATGATACAAACAGGCCTTTGTGGCAAATGTGCCATTTGTTTGCCACCATTAGCCTAGGCCCTAGAAAATGACCTAGCATGAGAAAACCACCCCACCACATCACCCTATACTTTGCCCAGCCAACCAATTAGATCAATGCTCAGAAATTATTTGAATGTGAACCACAGATAGAAAGGGATAAAGAGTGAGGGATAAAAAGTTTGATAAATTCAACCACATTAAATTTTAGTGCTTTGTTCACCAAAAGATCAGACTGGTAAACATCCACAAAATTGGCAAAATGACAACATCTGAAGGTAAATACAGAGACGGCTATGAAACAAAAGGAACACACAAAAGGAAACATCATGAGAAGTATAACTGGTACAACTACTTTGAGTTTGGCATTTTGAGTAAAGTACCCTATGACTCACCAATTGTGCTCCTAGAAATATACCCCAGAGAAATCTGTGCTCCTATGCATTGAGAAACACTTACAAGAGTGTTCATAGCATGATACCAAAAACCCCCACAACAACAACAACAACCTAGAAACAACCTAAATATATGTCAGTGATGCCATGTATAAATAAATTCTAATACGTTCCTGCAGTGGAATACTATTGAGCACTGAAAACGACTGACCAATAACTACATGTGAGGACATGTGTAGCTCAAGTGGGCAGGAAGTGGGAAGGAGTCTGGAAGAGGTTTGCCTATTGTCCTTCATGCTGGTGGCTTTGCCTTCTGAGGGGTTCAGGATCCATTCTCCTCTCTTGAACATCTGCAGTGAACTTGGGATCAAGCCCTCTTGGAAGTGTGCTGACTTCGCAGCCTGTTTCCAGGTGATATGGATGTGGGGGCCCACAGGATGCTTTAAGATGTAAACGTTTTTTTCTTTGGCATTTTAATCCCCTTGAAAACAGAAAGCTGCAGGCAGGTCCATGAACCATTCTCCACTCCCAAATGTCCTTCCTCGACAGGGTTCTCACAGCTGCTTTATTTCTCTTTCCTGGATCAACCACTGGTTCTCTCATTTAGTGACTGCCTGGCGTCTGTGTGGAACAAGAGGCCTCGGTGCACATCCTAGGTCCTCACTCTCACCTTTGCCTCAAGCCTGGCTCCTAGCTTGGCTGAGAAATTAAAATTGGCCTTTGAAAAATGCTCGGAGCAACTGTAGTCGACCCCTTCTTGTTTTGGGTGCACCAGCAATTGACTTCCAACTCTGAAAAGATCCACATTTGCACGTTGTCTGGACGCTGCAATCTGACCAGTTTTCACCGGCGCTCTTTCTTGTAATATTTTGCTGGAAAAGCGGGAAGGAGCAGCTCGCGCGGACAATGTGGTTTTGTGCAACCGCTTCCTACAGCCACGGACTTCGTAGATGAGTGGGCTGGCCTCAGATGAGCGCAGATGACTCTCTTGACAAATGCTGGCTGCCTCTGCATGAAAAGGACACCAGCTTTCCAGTACTCGATATCAATTTCCTTAACTCAGCAACTGCTGAGCAATGCCACGTATTTTAGGTCCTCACAACAGCAATATCATTTCCGAATCAGTCTCTGTGTTAGTTAAGGTAACCTATGCCACCTTAATAAAGACACCCATCAATGACCCCATACCTTAAGGAAGATAGACACTTAGTTCTTTCTCCTGGGAAGGGGTAGGGTGAGGCTTCCAGGCACTGGGTGACTCTACTCCACCCGATCATTCAAGCATCCAAGCTCTTCCCATCTTGTTGCTGCTCCATCCCGTAGGCCTTGATGTCTGGAAAGTCCAGGCTGCATCATTGCCATGTCTGGGTCCCCGTGTGGGGAGGAGACACATCCGGGTCCTAACATAAAGGCCTAGCAGTGGCTCACAGCACTGATGCTCATATTTCTCAGGGGGGTATTTAGCCATTTGGCCACACTGAACTGCAAGGAAGTCTGGGAGATGGGACTGGGATAAAAATAACAGATTTTAGTGGACAGAGCTGTATCACCTCACAGTTTTAATCTCAAGCTTTCCAGTTACTTTGCACCTCTGGGAACAGAACGAGACTCAGGTTTCCTAGCAAAAAATCGGTGCTACATAGACCAGAAATGAGATCAAAGTCTTCTGTCATGTATTTTATTTATTTAAAAAGTCATGTAGTTTTGCAACTTTTTTGAATGATTAAGGCAATAGATTTATTTTTATTTTCTAATTTTCAGTACTAGCTATGTTTATTATCCATTGGTTCAATATGAAATGGAGGATTTGGCCTTAATTTCTTTTTCTTTTTTTTTTTACGTGGGTACTGGGAGTCTACCTCAGGACCTCGCGCTTGCCAGCAAGCGCTTGTGCCACTGAGCGATATCACCGGCCCTTATTTTCCTTCATGTGGATTTCAGGAGTCGAACTCAGGACCTTGTGCTTGCCAGGCAGGCGCTTATGCCACTGAGCTATCTCACCAGCCCATTAATTTCTTTTTAATTGCTTTTCCTTCCAAGAGGTTTGTCATTTGTCAATTGAGGTATCACTGACAAATAGGAATTGAATATATTCAAGGTGCCCAACACGATCTGATATATGTATATAGCCAAGCTAATTAACCCCCCACCTCCTCACATAGTTACTTTTGTGTGTGCATATGTGGTGAGAAAACTTAAGATCTAGCATCTTAGCAGACTTCAAGTATGCTTTACATTATTATTAACTATAGTAGGTGTGCTGTATAAATCTACAGAACTTACTCATCTTCTGACTTCAAGTTAGTACCCTATGATCAACATCTATCCATTTCTACCGTGTCCTAACCAACTTTTACTCTCTGGTTCTGTGGGTTTGACTTTTTTTAGAACCCACATATAAGTGAGATCATGCAATATTTGTCCTCTGATGTCTGGCTTATTTTATAGCATAATGTCCCCCAGTTTTATCCATGTTATGGCAAGTGACTGGATTTTCTTTCTTTTTTTTTTTTTGAAGTCTAACTAATTTTCCAACAATTTCACACATCTTGCTGAAATAGCAGAAATGAGATCTTAATCTCTAGCAAGATAGATATGGAAAAGGAAATTAATTGTGTGAGGCCCATTATTATGAATTTAAGATATATAAAATTGCATGTTTATGCAATTTTTAGTAAGAAAGATGGAAAAGGGAGGAAGGAAGAAAAAAGCAAGGAAGGAAGGAAGGAAGGAAGGAAGGGAAGGTGGAAGGAGAATGCAGGCAGGCCTGGCACAGCACCTGGCACAAAGAGGGCACTTAAACGTCAGTTCCCCTTGCTGTGAATTCCCTTTCAGCATCTTTACTCCCCTGCAGGGGTGGTCCTGGCTCGATCCAGCATTCAGGCCAGGGCGGCAGAGGGAGCTGCTACTGCCCACGGAGCCCAGAGACTTGAGAGCAGAGGCGGCGGCAGCAACACGGCATCCATGGTTGCCTGGCAACGTGCAGTATCAGCACTGAGGCGCAGTCTCCTGAACGCCGTGAGGTGGTGAGAACCTGGGTTAGCCCGCAGCACGCCTCACTCTTCACAGCCTCTCCTCGCCCCTCTGCTCCACCACCTCATCATTCCGCCTCACAGCCGCTCACTCTGCCTTAGAGCAGGACGGAAACGCAGCCGAGAGCTACCGCAGAGGGCAGCAGGGGCGGGGAGGGTATCCCGGGGGTGTTAGCTGCCCCAGGACAGGCAGGGGCGCTGGCAAACTCCCAGCAGCCACCTCCATTCTGGCCTGTTGTGCCCTGGCAAATCAAAGTGCAGGGTAGGATGTGATAGACTTTCCTAAATTCAAGCAGGACAAATACACAGATGTCTCTACTTAGTGACTCCTGTCTGGATTGCCTAAGCCAGAGGTCACTCGTGTGGAATCTACCGCGTTGTGTTGCACTATGTCCACTGTCAAGAGGTGCCCAGCTACAAGGGCAGGACAGCAAAGAAATCACCGTCTGAGAAATTCCCTGCAAAAGAATAAGCACAGGATTATTACTATTTTGAGCTCTGTAAAATAAACACAAACACACAAACCTATGCATGGACATCACTTGTATCTAAAGCCTTGTGCTAGGTATGAAGGGGGAGCGGAGGGAAGAAAGTGAGTTTTATAGTCTTTCAGGTGGACAAGGTAAAAATGGGGTAGACAAAATTATCCTAAGGGAAACATCAGTGAAGAAAAACAACATATTTGTATGTTGAAGTGGAAGGATGGCGAATAAAACTGGGAAAGAAAAAGAGTTGGTTTAATAATTGATTGATTCATTCAATCATTTACTCCATAGACATTTTATTAATTACCAACTAGCCAGCCATGGTGGTGGACGCCTGTAACCCCAGTCCTGAGAAGGCTGAGGCAGGAGGATCGCCGTGAGTTTGAGGTCAGCCTGGGCTACATAGTGAATTCAAAGCCAGCCTGCACTACACAGGGACACCCTGTCTCAAAAAAAAGGGGAGGCCACTGCTATATGCCATCCATTGCTACAGGGAGCAGAGACACAAAACCAAATAGGACACAGACCGTGCCATCCAGGGGCTCCTAACTGCAGCGAGACGCAGGCAGTTACACAAACAAGCAGGAAGGTGCCATCAGCACTGTCGCAGCCATAGGGCCAAGGTTCATGGTGGTGCTGACTACGTGGGGAGCCTGGGGCAGAGGCCAAGAGGAGGGACATGGGAGGAGGGGCACGGGAGGGGTGGCACAGGTGGGGGCTCTGTCCGGGTGCGGGGCGGGCACTGAGGCTGGGGCTGCAGCTGAAGTCTAGGGAGCCCAAGCTGCTGGAGGAACTGCTTCTGCGGGGGAGTCACGAAGGCCAGAAAGCAGTGGCCCTGGAGGACAGGTGCTGCCCGTTCTCAGAAGCAAGTGGCACTGCACGGCTGCTGAACCTAAGCCGACTCCGTGACTGTGGCCCAGGCTGGGGCAGGACCCACCAAAATGAAGAGCAGGCCGCCCCGCCACGGCGATTTGGGGACGTGTTACCCTCCAGCTGCCGCCCTGGAGTGGACAGAAAGGAGCGGGGGTGCTGACGGACGAACGGACGGACAGACGGACGGTCCTCTGCACCGACACTGAGTTGGAGCCCGGCTCCTTGCTCAGTGGTGGGCGACTCATCTGCACGGTTAGAGCATCCTGGCTGCAAGTTGGAGGCCCCTGAGCCAGCATCAGTGAGCAGGGTGGATTTGACATAAAGACACGGACGGGGCTGTCACTTACTATTGGAGGGCGGCGGATCCTAGCACCAGGAAGTGGGTGCCTGTGCCCTAGGAGCCTGGCATCACCTCTCACCATCTCCGCTCTTCCCTGCCTCGGTCCTCTCCACCGCCTCCCGCTCTGCATCCCGGAACTGCAGAATACGCTGTCTGCAGTGCTTCCTTCCCAAAGCTCCCGTCCCTCGCGAAGCCTGATTTGATGAGTTAATATACGCGGAACAGTATCTCAGGAGGCTCTCAGTACATGGAGATGATTGCAATTACTACAGCAGTGGACACAAATGTAATGTGATGTTTCCAGGAAAGCCCAGCTCAAAAGAGGCTGCCATGCAGCTCTCCATTCCCCAGCAGACTCATCCACATTAACATGGAGATGTGTTAGGTGCGGTGGAAAATGCCTGTAATCCCAGCTACTTGGGAGACTGAGGCAGGAGGATTGCAAGTTCAAGCCCAGCCTGGGGAACTTAGAAAGACCTAGTCTCAAAATAAAAAATAATAATGGTCAGGGGGTGTGGCTCAGAGGTAGAGCACCTCTGGGTTCAACCCCCAGTACTACAAAGCAAAACAAAACCAAAAAGCAAGGAGACATGGGGCGAGGCCTCTCTTCCTCAGCTCCATCCTTTTCTTCTCTGTCTCTTAGTTACAACCAAAACTCTCACCCCACATCCCCGCCAGCTTTTCTTGCTACTGCGAACAATCATTTGTTTACTCTTTGGGCTTTGCCACCCTCCACGGTGACCGCCTTCAGGAGCGTTTTGTTTACGTGGTGATCGCACATCTGTGCTCTTGAACTTCGGGGCTGGGGGCTCAGGGACCACCTGACACCTGGACTTTGCTGCGTCCCCCTGACGGTCGCTGTCGACTTCATGATTTCACAGGCAGGGCATTTCCATTAATGGGCTCATAAAAGGAAGCTTAAGAACTCATTTACTTTGGGTCGTTGCTTCTAGTCAGGATGAAGTTTTCTAAGCTTCCCAAATCAATGGCCATGAATTTTATTTCTCCTCCCACGTAAGCCAACACACACAGCGGAAGGGGCTGGCAGGTCCTCTACACCAGTCACCTCCCCATGGCTGGGTTCTGTTCTCCGGGACCCCCCAGATGTGGCATCTGGTCTCCTGCTGTACAGGGAGCGGGCAGCCTTCCGGGGGAGCCTCGTCCTTTCGACATTTAGAGACTTAGTCATACGAAGAAGGGTCTCAAGTCTGCCTGCGTCGCTGCTGTGCATGCCCCGTCCCTCAGGAGCAGTGCTGAGGCCTCTTCCTCACACTGTGGTGTCACATCAGCCCTTCAAGCCAGGTGTCCTTGAGTCCTCCGCGAGAAGCGGTTTGCAGATGCTTCACAACCTGGCGTGTTCCGGTTCCCTTTGTGCCGCTCAGAGTTCAGCACCCAACCCTTCCTGGAGGAAGTTTATGTCACCCCAGGCAGGTGGCCCGTGCGCAGCTGATGAGGAAGCAGAAAGAGCCGGCCTCTGGGCTCCAGTGAGCCACTCTGAAGAGCCATCCAGTGAGCCTGGCCTGAGACCTTCCTGGCATCCACATCACAGTTCAATCCCTCCCTCTGCCCATTTCTACTTCCTTCCTCCTTCCTGGGCGACAGCCCCCCACAAACGCCCTGCATCCCTCCAGCCAGGTCTGCTTCCTGGGGACCTGACCAGTGGTCTTGAATGGCCGGCACAGGCTCTCCTCTCGGGACCTCTCAGCCATCTCGGGCTTGAGGAGCCTTCCCCCTTCATCCTCCTCCTAGCCACATTTCATTCACTGGCAAGCCATCACTGTCCCCCGACTATGCGCAGGGCCTGAGCTCAGCCTGGGTATTCCAAGGCTCACCTGTTCTCCAATGGTGGAAAGAGGGCAAGCACTTTGGAGTTTAACGGCTCCTCTGTCTCTCTGTCACTTGTGTGTTTGTTGGTTGGTTGGTTTTTTGAGACAGTCTTGCTTTGTAGTTCAGGCTGGTTTTGAACTCACTATGTAGCCCAGCTGGTCTTGAACTCTCAGTGATCCTCCTGCCTCAGCCCCCCAAGTGCTGGGATTACAGGCGTGAGCCACCACGCCCACCCTCTCTGTCTCTAGTTAACACGGAGCTGTTTCCCAAGCCGTGGGATGAGCCCATCTTCTTGCTCACCATGAACAGTGGGCGTTGGTCTTGGCCTGGTCACTGGGCTGGGGATAGTAGAAAATTTGGGGGGAAAAGGGTCTTCGGGCCTTCAGAAGGGCTGGGCAGAGAGGAGGCGTGGAGTCCGATTTCCAGCCGGACCCACACTGGGCCTCCACGCTGAAGAAACTGAAACAAAGCAGTGTTTGTCCTGAGACCACGTGGTAGCCCCATCCCCCTGCTCCCTCCAGGACTTGCAGCTCCCTGCTTTCTCTGCTATGTTCTTACCGCCCCTTGCTGTCAACCATTTTCATTTTTTATTTGAATAAGACCGAATCATCATGTACCTTTTCCAGGAATCATCACATTAAAATCTTTTTCTTTCTATTGATTGATTGATTGATTGAGACAGGGTCTCACTATATAGCCTGGACTGGCCTTACACTTGCAGTGATCCTCCTGCCTCAGCTTCCTGTGTGCTGGGGTTACAGGTGTGTGGCACCATGCTAAGCTTAAGCTTTTTCTCAGAGGATTGCAACACAAAACACTTTGTCCCACAGACAAGGCATCAACAGACTAGGGACAGAGAAGGTGGACGTGGCGGCTCAGGCCTGTAAGAGCAGCCCTAGGTGTCCTTTTTGATTTGAGTAGGAGAAAGATAATCCAGGATCCAGTCTACCTGATCCCACTGCTAACGAACTGTCTCACCCTCAGCACCATTTAACTGCTGAACCCTCATTTGCCCAGCCTGGCCTTGCTCCTACAAGTTGTGGGGAGCCGGGCAAGACACGGCCCACAAAACCTCTCAGATGGCTTGTTCTGTGCAACAAGGAGCCCTTTCCACCCACCCGTGGAGCTTGGAATGGGGGTGAGGTGTGGGAGTGGGGCCTGGCGAGTAGATTGCTTTTTAAACTCCACAGGGGATTTGGATGCATAGCCAAGTGCAGAGGCCTCCGACAAGGTATAAAAGACAAACAGGAGAGGAGAAATAAATTAGTGTTAGCTAAAAAGGTCTTGGATTTTCTGAAAGTCTGAAACTCTCCATAGAGCAATCAAACTAAGGAACAATGAAATGGCTTACACTTTGCAAGGCATCCAAAACCCTAATCCAAAGTCATTTCCTTCTCCCAGAAAAGATGTTTATTACTTCAGTGATATTATTTCTCTTATTTAGTGGTACACACACACACACTGTAAATCATCTCTACTTGTCTGCATGCTGAGTTTTTATTACATTTCGAGTCATGTCTTTTGTTCTTGACCCTTTAAGTCAGCGATGTGAGCTTTCTAGAGCTTTCAGTGATGCAGATGGCCCACTGTGGCATGCATGCCATGGGTTCACCATCACTGCTCTAAGTGATCACCCTGGCCCTAGCCTGGCCTTTCTGGTCCAGGAAGTAATGTGATCGGGCCCAGCTTAAGTCTCCAGAGTGGGGTATGAAGCATGTTAGCCCATGGGGACAGCCTCTGAGAGCCCCACTTCTCTGTAATGATCGAGTGGCTTCTAGCAGATTGCTTAAGCACTCTTGGACTCTCCTTTGAGGACCTAGGTGATTGTCACTGGTCATTGCCCCCCAGGACACAGCATTTCTCTTTGGAGTACCAGGGCTGAGTGCCATCAGAAATGCTGTGGTGGCCATGACACAAAAGCAAATGGGTCAGGGTGAGAAGCATGGACTTTAGGGACACTGCATTTGGCTCATGGGATGCCAAGGTGAGCAGAAGTTCCTTTCTGCCTCAGCCTCTTCCCCCCGTCAGGGCGGCTCCTCCTTCCTGAGTGGAGCTTCTTTCTGCCTCTAACGGCTTCTGTGGAGGCTGCTGATCAAAGCACCCTGGCCCCGTCCTCCTGGCCATGGGGGTAGACACATGACATGTGACTCTGTCTTGCCATAACAATGTCCTACTCGCCCAGACAGTAATTGGTCTGGGAAGTCACCCAAGGTCCAGTACCAAAGAGACAAACAAACAAACAAACAAACAAAAAACTATCAAGGGTTTTTGTAAATAAAAGCTTGGGGTGGCTATTTTTATTTCTGGTCACAGAGCTGCATGAACGTGACCCCAGAACTGCCCCATAGACGCCTGGGAGGATGTGGCCGCCACCCAGAAGGAAGAAGAAAGATAGCGAGAGACAGAGATGGAACAGGAAAGAGCATGCTCTGCGGTGTCACGTGCCCAGGTCTGGCTGTCCTGAGGCTTTCAGTGACTCTGTGATTCTTTGAACTTCCCTAGGATTTGCCCCAAGAAGCTCTTTTTCACTTAAGCCAGATTTGGAATTTGGAATCTCTGTCTGTCTGTCTGTCTGTCTCCCTCCTGTCCATTCTGGTGATAGAACCCAAGGCCTTTGCCCTGAGCTACATCCCCAGTCCTATTTTTTTTTTTTTTTTCACTTTTATTTTGAGACACAGTCTTGCTAAGTCGGTATGTAGCTCAGGCTGGCTTCAAACATGCGACTCTCCTGCCTCAGCCTCCTAAAGTGCTGGGATCACAGGCATGTGCCACCACACCATGCTGGGCGCAGGTTTCACATTTCTCTCTTGCAAACCAAAGTCCTCAGGACAGAACTCCAGCAGCTCCCCTCTTCACTGTGCACTTTTGTAAAAAAATTGAAGCCCTACATGTCTAAGAATGGAATCTATCCCTGATGAGCACTGGGTTGTCCTCTTGTCACCTTGGTTACATTGTGGTCTACATTTCCCAGGACCCCTTCCCCATGTGGCTCCTTGGAGATTCAGGTGTGTGTGTGTGTGTGTGTGGTGGCAGTGAAGTGTTTGTCCTCACCTTCCCCATCCTGTGACCACCAGCTCTGCTGACCAACAGTGACCCCTGTGCGTCCCCAGATGCCACCAAGAGTCTACATCCTTTCCAAGATGGCCTTGGACCTGCCTTGCTTCCTGGTGCTCCACACCAGCCCAGGCACGACTCTTGCAGACAGCCAGGTTAGACAGAAATGAACAGGCAGTGAGAAAGGGACTGGCCCTCGCAGGAGTCAGTGCAGGAGACGAGATATCGAAATCGTGGCTGGAGATAAACTGGAAGAGCACTGGGCCTGCAGCCTCCCTAGAGATAGACAGCGGCCTGAGCTCAGACTGTGTGGGCACCACCTGGGACAGTGGACCCAGAAAAGGTGGCAGAGGCAAGGTGGGTGACCCGGACTCCTATCCCTTCCCCGAAATGCCTTTGATCTTCCGATATCGGAAGTTGGAGAGAAGCCTGTCAGTGATGCCCACCGCATCCTCTCCGATGTGCGTGCTTCCCTGTTGGATCAGGATTAGCTGAGCCCCTCAACTTGGATCAGCTTGCCCCGGAGTGGCCTGAGGTGTGGTCCTTTTCGTGTATAAAAACCCTCAGACAAGGAGCCACGGTGCACCCCACTTTGTCTCCCAGCAGCTTTTTCTCAGTAAACTTTTCCCACCCTTAACCTCCTTGTCTACTCTTTGGTTATGGAGAGACGCGGAGTCAGCACATCTGACGGGGGGTCACTTCCCTGCGACCTGATGGCCTGCAATCCCCACTCTTTTCTGGTCTTTGCTTCCCCAGCTCCTCCTCCTCGTGCGCAAGCTGAGTCTCACGACAAAGTCCTTATTCCATGGCCCTCGTCGTGGCTCCACACTTGGGTCAGGCCGGCTCCATGCAGACGGACTTGGTGACCCCTGCCGAGGCGGCTTCCACGTCCTCCCCTGCTTCCTGCCACACCCCCTCCTTCCTTCTCTGTTGTCCCCTCTCCCACAACATCCTTCTTCCTTCACGTCTGTTGGGGGGACGGGCTGAGGCCATGTCCCCTGCCATGAGTGTCCCAAGCGCCCCCTCTCTGGCCTCTGCCTATGCGCACTGTCACCTGCTCCCTGCTCCCCTCTCCGAGCCTGCGTCTGGCAGGTGGCCTGAAGGCGTGATACAGCCTGGCCCCAGGTGAGACGAATGCCGAGCTTCCCACTCGAGATTTCCTGTCAGGAGGCGTGGTCCTGGGAGGAGACACATGCTGGGGGGGAGCTCAAGGGCCACTGCGCATTGCAGGGATAGCGGCCACATCAGTACTTGAGTAGGTGAATTAACGTTATGAACTATTTGGGCTGCGCATTATCAAGGTGTCTTTTAAATCAGCCTGGTGCTGCATTGGCCCATGGAATGGTGCACACATGCGTTTGAAATTGCCACCAGGAGTTGGCTGTGTTCTTGAGGGGCTCAAGGTCTCTTCCAGCTTGATGACAATGGCTCAAAGGCCACAACTACTGACCCCAGCCCAGCTGTTGCTCAATGTGAACGGGCTGTTTGAGTCAGCAGGCCTCTCCAGGTGTGGGCTAGGCTATCTGGATCAATCAAATAAACAGAGAATGTTTTTTTTTTTTTTTTTGTGGGTACCAGGGGGTCAACCTCAGGACCTCGCGCGCCAACAGGCACCCGTGCCACTGAGAGATATCACCGGCCCCTTTTTTGTATGTGGGTTCCGGGAGTCGAACTCGGGCCCTCGCGCTTGCTGGGCAGGCGCTTAAGCCGCTGAGCCATCTCACCGGCCCTTTGTTGTTGTTTTTAGAGACAGGGCGTCATGATATAGCCCAGGTTGGCCTTGAACTTGCAGCAATCCTCCTGCCTCAGCCTCTCTAGTGCTGAGATTACAGGTGTGCACCACCACGCCTGGCTGAGAATACCCTTTAAATCAGGGAGTCTTAGGCTTGGAAGCCACCTTACAGATTAGCCTTAATTAGGGAACCTGATCTTATTTATCTCCACCTCATCCTTCTGGCTTCACTCAGCCAGGCCCTTAGCTGGGACCTTGTAGTCATATACATTGCCCCATCTCTGAGGGGACATGCTGGAGATGGCGAGGCCTCTGTCCAAGAGTTGGAACAAGTGTCTAGTAGCAGAATTCTCTTCATACAGAATTGGGACCCCTAAATTCAAAAAGGTCATTGCTGCCCAAGTCGACCTGTGACATGAACAGCAGAGTAGAGACGTCGGTAGATGAGGACAGGAGACCTTCAGACGCACAAGAGGAAAAATTTACCGCCAACAAGAATAAAGCAGGCAGCTGCCATTGCTAGGTGTTTAGCATGCACCGTGCACTTCCTGTCTGTGTTAACAGATAATCCGCAGGACGACTACAAGGTCATGAGCAGTTTACAAACCAGGGCACCGGGTCCAGGGACCTCAGGTAAAATCTTCATGTTGCACAATTGTAGGTGGCAAATTCGGGATGCAAGACAACTTGGAGTGACTGCAACCTCTCCATGCACGACCCTGTCCCTCTATACCTGTCTCTCACTCGTGCTGATTAAGAGGATTTTCCAGTGTCCCGGTAAGAAGGAAGAATGAGACCAAGGCTTTTTTTTTTTTTTTTTTTTTTTTTGTGGGTACCGGGGGGTCGACCTCAGGACCTCGTGCGCCAGCAGGTGCCCGTGCCGCTGAGCGATATCACCGGCCCCTTTTTCGTATGTGGGTTTCGGGAGTCGAACTCGGGCCCTCGCGCTTGCCGGGCAGGCGCTTAAGCCACTGAGCCATCTCACCGGCCCGAGACCAAGGCTTTATATCACACCATCTCGCCCATCAGTGGTGGACTGGGTACGTTGATGAGGAAGTAATGAACTCCTCTTTCACTCATGCAGATTCTGTGACTTGCACCCCCCCCTTGCTGTCTACAGACATTTCCAGTTACATAACCTGCCGGCCACTGGGGCTGCATGGATTCTGCCAGGCCATGGAAATCAAGGCCAGGCATCCTGACCAGCTAAGCCAGGCAGCAGAGGCCCTGACTTGAGATTGGCTTGATAAGACTTCCTTGGTTCTTCCAGGGATCACATCCGTCTCACCTCCGTCTTCAGTGCCTCCTGGAGTGCAGGGGTGGGTGGCAAAGTCCAGCCTGCAGCCTGCAAATGTTCACAGTGGCAAACACTCAGCAGCAACTGCAGCTGCCCTCTATGCCCATGCGAGGTAAAGCACGAAGGGTAGCAGTGGTCACCTCATGCCTCCTGCTCGGCGCATCTTAGTGACTTCACGATACTCTGATAAGAAAGGATAGCACACGCTTCAGCAGTGCAGTGGGCATCCTGGGTCTTCTGCTCAGCGGTGCTCCGTGCCCTGAAACACACATGGCACACGGCACACGGCCACCTCACCCACCGAGTCCCTCTGCCAGGAATTGGGGACTTAGAGACCCAAAAAAAGGGGTTGGCTGGGGATACAGGCCATAATGGGAGCTCCCTTGACTCCCCATAATGGGAGTCCACCTTGCCTGCTGCTGCATCCCTGAATCAGCCCCAGGAATTGCCCTTGGAGCCAGTGACATACCCAGAAAAACGCAGCATGGAAAATCTACTGTTTACACAAGCACACACACAGAATCTGAAAGCTTGCTGGGAATACAGTCACGCACCACAAAATGACGTTTGGTTAGCGACAGCCCATCTGTGATACGGACGCACAAGTTGACAAAGTAGCTCAGAAATTCCTATCCCCTAAGGACACACAGCTGTGTACCACAGCAGTGCAACATGACTGGCGTGTTTGTGGCAATGCAGGTGCAAACGAACCTATTCTGCTTGCCAATTGTACAAAAGTTGAGCGCATAGAACATAGTACACAACCCTCGACATAAATGACTGTCACCGGTCTCACCGCACCACACGTTTTACCATCATTACGGAGTGTACATCTACTACTTCGAGGGGACCAAGAGTTGGAGGGAGCGGGGGGGAGGGGTGGAGGATGGATTAAGATGTGTTATGCACACGTACCGACTCCCCATGACGTGCGTAATCATTATGTACTGCAAGCAAGTACTAATTTTGAAAAAGCTTACTCTAAAACAGTCTTCCGGGGCCGGGGATATAGCTCAGTGGCACAGCATCTTCCTGGCAAGCATGAGGCCCTGAGTTCCACTCCCGGTACAAAAACAAAAAAAACAAAATAAATTAAAACAGTCTTTTGTGTTACACTGCAGGAGTCTCATACACCTTGTGTTTACTGCATTTTTTTTTTTTTTTTTTGAGACGGGATCTTGCTATATTGCCCAGGTTGATGACTTTGAACTCCTAGACTCAAGTGATCTTCCTGCTTCAGCCTCTAGTACCTGGGACTACAGATGTGCACCACGGCGCCTAGCTGCTATATCTCCCGGTTGCATCAGGAGGCCATGCCGAGCGGTGCCCCAAGTAGTGTAAATTTGTATGACAGCACATGGTAACTTCCCCGCAGTGGCAAAATCGCTAGCAATGTGCTTCTCAGAATGGTCCTGTCTTAAACAATGTGATGGGTCCAGAACTCAGAAGTGAGTTCATTCCTCTCCTGTTGCTCCCTGTGCTCCTGTGACGTCGCCGCAGCCGTGTTTATTTCACAGCACAGACATTTCTAGGCGCTCACGAGTGGCTCCAGGGAGGGTGAGGGCCTCCCTGCCTTTGCCTTTCCCCCAGGCTCGCCAATCCCTGACCCTCGCGGAGCTTGTGGATGCTGATGGAGCCAATTCCGGTTTATTGCCTACATTGACTACCGCAAGCGCACACATTTCTGGGGTAAAAAAATTCTAAAACTATAATCACATTTAACCCTCGTATGCGCCCAGATACTATGTTACGACTCAGGAGACACACAGCCATTACGTAAGTGTCTGTGTTTTAAGATGGGGAAAAAGCCAGGTGTGGTGGCATGGACCTGTTATCCCAACACTCAGGAGGCTGAGGCAGGAGAGTCATGAGTTCAAGGCCAGCCCACATTACACAGCAAGAGCCTCTGTTTAAAAAAAAAAATGAGGGCCGGTGAGACGGCTCAGCGGCTTAAGCGCCTGCCTTGCAAGCGCGAAGGCCCGAGTTCGACTCCCGGATCCCACATACGAAAAAGGGGCCGGTGATATCGCTCAGCGGCACGGGTGCCTGTTGGCGCGCGAGGTCCTGAGGTCGTCCCCCCGGTACCCACAAAAAAAAAAAAAAAAAAGAGTAAATAACATTTTAAGAAGGACAAAAAGGGTTGGGATGTAGCTCAGTGATAAAGCATTTGCCTAGAGTTGTTGGAGGCCCTGGGTCCTACCCCCATCACACACACAAAAAAGACAAGGGGGGAGATATGAAAGTTAACTCTTGTGGGACATTCCCCATCCCCATTCCTTCTTTGTCTCAGGCCCTTGCCAAGGCTCTAGCGCCCTGCAGTGCCGTCAGCTCTCCTCCTAACTCCCATGCCAGCTCCCGGCCAAGCCCCCATGGGGACATGGATGACTCGAGCTGTGTCTCAAGATGCAGCCAGGAAAGGCCCCTGCAGCTGTTGGAGGCTGCCCACCGGGACACATCACACTGGCCAGACTCCTGCGGGGTCCCAGTGGCCACATGGACAGTGGAGGGCTCAGGGAGAAGCCGGGGGCTAGAAAAGCTGCTCCGATGGTCTAGGGAGGTGACGGCCAACGCTTGGGAGCCCTTTCTAGATCCTGCCAGTGACTGCGTGGAGGCAAGCAGCCTCCGGCCCAAAGCTTCCTTAGCGATCTACTGATCGCTCCATTTGTCACCCAAAAGCATCGATAAGGTCCGGGGGGTGTGGGTGGAGAGATCAGAAAGGCGGAAAGGCGCAGTCAGGACCACACTGAATTGGCTGGCTGTGAGCGGAGGCTGGCAGATGCCGCCCTCCCTGCTGGTACAGCCTCTGAAAGCAGTGGGACAAAGGGGATGGCACCTGAAAGATGAAAAAGATTTGTTTGTAAAACTGTATTTGCCTCTGTGCTACATTAACCACTGATACAATGTAAAGGGGCCCTGTTCTTTGGGGGCTTCCATTCTTGTTTCAAGATAGCTCAGCAGCACAGCGCCTGCCTGCCAAGCGCAAAGTCCTGAGTTTGATTCCCGGTGGGAAAAAAAAAAGAAAATATACACTTACATTCTTTTTCTATGCCTGTGACATAACTTTTGAGGTGAATTTTTTTTTCCCTATTGTTAGTCTAGTTCTCTTACTGCAAGTTGAAATAAACCTTTTGATTTTTTATGTAGTATGTGCACTAAGAGCCACCTTATCAATATTTTGATAAGCCTTGCAGATTCTTTATGCATCTGCACATAAAAATACATAATATTACAACTGGGCATGGGTGCTTGCTTGTAACCCCAGCACTTGGGAGACTGAGGCATTTGGGAAGCTGGGCTACACAGTGAGTTCCAGGCCAGCCTGAACTGTATAGCAAGACCGTCTCAAGTAAAAAAAAAAAAAAAAAAAAAAAAAAAATATATATATATATATATATATATATATATTAAAAATATGAGATGATGTCATATCCAGTTTTTTTTTTGGAACTGGGAATCAAACTCAGGACCTTGCACTGCCGCTGAGCTGTATCCCCAGCCCCATATCCACAGTTTTATAAACTTATATTTTTACTTGAAAATATACACATATTTCCATGGCAATTAATAGATGTACATCACAGCTGCCAATCTTTTTTTTTTTTTTTTCTTTTTCTTTTTGAGACAGGGTCTCACTATGCAGTTCAGGCTGGCCTTGAACCCACTATGTAGCCCAGGTTGGCCTTGAACTCACAGAGATCCTCCTGCCTCAGCCTCCCAAGTGCTGGGATTACAGGAGTGTGCCACCATGCCCGGCTGCAATTGCCAATCCACATAGTATTGTTCTATAGAGTATCAGAGCCACACTTAAACTTGCTTTCCCGCTCCAGGAGGACCTGTTTGTTAAGGTGACTTCAGTTTTTCACAGACATGGAGTACCTGGGTGATTTTCCCAGCCTGCTGACCACAGGTAGCAAGGACAGGGCCAAGATACGGCTCAGATCACATTTCTCTCTGCAGATTTTAGAAGCAGAAGGGAGGTGGAGTTTCCATTATCTACAGACCTGTTTTCATCACACAGAGAATGAAAAATGAATTCTTTGCTTCTTATGCAAAGGATGTGGAAGGGCTGGTCGCTCTCCCTAGAACCCAGCAGGCAGGCCGAGCTCATTACAGCAGGGAAATTTCACCAAAGTTAACAACAGCTAAGGGACAAAGCTGGCCAAGAGCCACCCGATGAGCTCTCCAGCAGGCGCCTGGCATGGGCTCCCCTCCCTCAGGAGCTGCGGATTGCTCAGGCTTTTACAATTCTCAAGCCCCATTCCAAGGAGCTTTTGTGGTTTAGATCAATGTGCTTCTGGGAATAAGTGCCCTTATCATTTCCTAGTTCACATTAATTGCCTTGCTCTTATACCGCTGTGACACAATGCCCTTCGTACTGCTGTATAGTAACAATCCTTTCAGGAATCTCTAAGAGATTTCTAATTACGACCTCAGGACAGATGGAGGAACCATCTGACAGGGATGACAAAGCTTCTCCGTGGTCACAGAGCAGCGAGGCGCAGGTCTGGCTCCTATTGGAAGCTGGGGGCCTGGGTCACACTGCTTCTCCAGCAGTGATGGCAGATTGCGTGGCGGGGAACACTGGGCCTCGGCAGTACGGCTTAAGGCCACCTGCTTACTGGACTGAGAAGAGCAATGCTCAGGATTTGGTTGAGCAATAACCCTCGTGTTTACAATCAGTTCTTGGTGGCCAGGCTCCTGGGACCAGAAACGCCATGGAATCTAGGTCATTTGAAACGGAATTCTGAAATCAGGGATTAAATGTTTTTAGCTTCCTACTATGTGCCAGACAGGGTGCTGGATGCCCAGAATGCAAACATGAAGTCCTCGTTCCTCTCTTGGAACGTGACAGTCTGGAAGACGAGACAGATACGTAAGCAGGAGGTTGAAGCTGAGGGCTTTCATCGAGAGCAGAAGTTGGGGTGGCACCATCGGGGCATGTTCCTGGGGAGGAGGACTTTGAAGCTAGGTGAGTGAAGAGAAGCACTGGAGTGTGCTGGGCAGAGGGAGAGCTGCACATAGGGTGTAAGTGCGGACAAACGCTCAGAGGTACGTGGCGTCCTGGGGTTCAGGAAACCAGGTCAACAGGTCCAAAGTCCATGGTTATCACACTGTTCTTTCTCTTGCCTGTTTCTATAGTCCCAATCTACCTCTTTCTAGTTTGTGTCTTATTTTGGATGTTAAAAAGACTTTTTTTTTTTTTTTTTTTTCTTTGTCTTATTGCTTTAACCCTCCACTTCTCCCCATGGCGCCCAGGAACTCAGGACTAGGGAAAGATTGTGTATTGGGAGCATCCCAAAGAAAAGCATGAAGGTGAGCACTGCGCTTCGTCATAAGGATGTGGCCACTCAGGGAATCCTGGCAGGGACTCAGCTGGATTTTCTTCCTTTGCCATCTGGTAGCAGAAAACCTGGCCTTGCATGCTCCCAAGGTTACCTGCCTTGAGGCAGCCCCCCAGAGGGAGGCCCCGAGGCCCAAAGCCCTGCAGGAGCTGCAGGTGACAGCAGACAGGGGAGCGGGGCGCGAAAGGCAAGCCCGAGCTGGCCAGCAGCCCAGTTAGGTGGCCAATATGGCAGCAAAAGCATCAGATTTGAGCTTGAGGAGTCCGATGCACAGCTGGCTCCGGAGAAACTGAAGGCCATGTCTGGCTTCGTCTTTCGTCTTCCTCTCCCCTGGTGTCTCGTTGGGCCCACTCTGCTTCCCACAGTCTCTGGCCAGCACTGTGGGCACATCCTCGGTCAACGGTGTCCTTCTCGTCTCCCTCAGCATGCCTTCGCCACCTTTGCTGGACCTTAGCACCTTGGCCGAACGCTCGTGATCACCAGATGTGACGGTGTCGGAAGCTCGATAAGAGCGTGGCCTCTGTATGTGCCACACGACATGGACACCCTGCATACAACAGGCACCCGCTGAGCCCATGAGAAAGGCAGGGAGAGAATGGGGAGGGAGGAAGGGACAGAGCAAGCTGGCTGGACACTGAAACCCATCACCCAACTCTGACCAAGAGCCGGTTGTTGATGAACAGTGAGGCTGACTACAAGAAAAATGGACAAGTGTTTTTAAAAATGCCCTCTCGCACGTCTTAGCCACTGGTCCATCCTTCCTGCCTGCTCCCCACATCAGGGCAGCAGCTGCACTTGGACCACCCCGACCCCCGGATCCCCATGGGCCCTGCTCCTACCTGAACAGGGCACGATGCTCGGAGACCCAGAGAGCTCGCTCCCTACCTCTGCCGCCCGGTGAGCGTGGGGACCGGGCGGCCAGGCGAGAGCCAGGGCTGGAGCCTGCGCAGCCAGGCCGATGGGGGGGTGCTCCCAGTGACAGGGTAGGGTGACTTTAGCCACCCCTTGCCCACGCTGATGAAGACCGAGGCCCAGGCAGCCACGTGTGACTGGGAGGTGGCGGAAAAGTGTCGTGCCTGGCTGGAGAGATGGAGCACTGAGGGATGGACGGCTTGTGGAGTGTGCGTAGAAGGAAAACAGGAACAAAGCCAGAGGTGAGCAAGTGCACGCTAAGCTCAGGGAGCATCCAGGAAGCCTGTTTTGCTGCAGCCTGCGGGGCAGAGAGGGCGTGGAGAGGAGAGGCCGCTGCCGCGTGAGTAGTGTGTGGGGTCTCCGGCGAGCGCGGGGTCAGGCTGCATCGGGAACCCAGTGGCCAAGAATCGTTTTTAACCACAGTGAACTGGGAAGCAATGTGGAAGAGTTTACTCAGAGGACACAGAGAAGAGCAGCAAAGGGCACACGAATGCGCAGCTCCAGGAAGACACCGTGCGGCTGTGAACCAGGGGACGGCAGTGGGAGGAGGGGAGCCCTGCAAAGTACAGGGCCCCTCCTCGCAACTGGACAGCTCGTCTCCCCGCGTGGACACACGGCTCACCCATGCACGCAGATGGAGGGCACAGCAACATGGCTCGCCCAGCAGGTTCCTCATGGGCCTCCCCTAGTCCCCAAGATGGAGTGGCATGGCTGTGAACCCAGAGATCTCGCCATCACTGCATTTCCCGGGGCCTCGCGCGTGGTACGTGTCCCCAGAACACTCGGTGAGTGAATTCCAAATTGCTTGTGGCCTTGGTGCCCCTGCCTTTGGCATGGATCTGGGAACTCTGGCCAAGTTCACAGACTCCTGCTCAGCAAATATGCTGAGCGAGGTGCAGTGCCTGCGACCTCAGCAGAGCAGCCTCCATGTTCAAGATGACAAAGTGCTTTCCATCAGCCACCTGGGCACTGCAAGGAGAGGCCGGGACAGTCCTGGGGCCTCTCCTGCCATCAAGGGCTCTCAAGGAGAGTCCAGATGCGATCCTCCCGGAGCGTAATCCTAGCCCGGGCTAATGACGTGCCAGCCTCCCAGGGGACCCTGTGACCACTGAGAAGGTTAGAGCTGATGTTGCTTAAGTGATTCTAAGATTACAGTCACTTCTCTCTAATCCCTGGTACCCTGGAATGTGACACTGGACTCAGTCACCCAGCAGCCTGACCAGAGTAGCAGCGCCCTCAACAGGAGGAAATATTTGCACGTAAGCTCCTACGTCCTCGAGGTTATTCACTGTACTTTAGGGGTGTGCCTTTTTTTCAAAATGCCTTTCCCCACTCTGGCTTAAAAGTCATAGGCATCCAACTGGCTCTGATTATGTCACGAGGTCAAGGGACACTCGCATTCCAAGTGCTGCGGAAGGAGAAATGCCAAATGATAGCTGGTTTGCTAAATACCTACTGTCTTCCCTGACTGCTACGCACAAGGGGATGCTATTAAGAATTCAAAACTGAAAAAAAGAAAAAGAATCTCAAAAATGGCATTCTTTTGTGCTGTCAACTGCTTTTATAAAGCCCGTGCTATGCTCTCTAAAAATAGAGATCCTTTCCTGTCAAATGAGACCACAAGCCTTGCGGGCTCTCCGCGTTAGTCTCTTCCTCCAGGGGTGGCAGAGGTCACAGGTGGGGCTCACAGCAAGGGCATCTGCATTTCTCCAGCGGGCCGGTCTTCTCCCGCACCCCTCTTGTCACATGGCAGCTGCCCCAGCTGGTGGGTGGGGATGGAAGAGAAACTGAGGGAGGGACAGGCATCAGTGATTCATGATCACTCTGCTCAGCCCATTCATTAAATGCCATCAGAGGGAGGTGACACAAAAAGCCTCACAGCGCCACTGCTTCTGATGGCGGTGGGGGTTGGGAGTGCAGGCGGCACAGCCTGTTTTCCACCTTCGTAGGTGCAGGAAACCGGAGAGCTGGACACTGGTATCTTCTCAGAATTCCTCAGACTAACTCAGGCTCCACTCACTTCCCCTAACACTCTGTCACTGTCACGAAACTCATGAACAGAATCTCCAAGAAAACCAAACACAACTGAAGCAGAGCTTTCTTCTCTGCATTACAGCCCTCCTGGACACTTCCTGACCTCGGTGGGTATCTGCTGGACCCTCATCTAATTAGTCTGGTATGATGCCGCCTTTATAATTTTATTAAAACAAAAACAGTTCTGCAGCAACAAAAATAAACTACCCGCACACAACAATAAAATGATTTTTAGTCTTGCTTTGCCGGCTAGGTATACAAAGGCCGGGCTGGGGACATGACCTGTGAGGAAGACATTCCTCAAACTTATTCCACCAACTTTTGATCTTTAACCAGACCTAAACGACAAACAAAGAGGATAATTATACCTTGTACAACACACTTGACTGGTGTAGGAGAGAACTCCTCTGGGGGAGATTAGCAAATACATAAGCGGGAAGATAAAGGGAACACTATGGACTGAAGTTTCCTAACTACAGATAAATATATTTTTTTAAATGTGTATTTACAACACAGCATTTTTTATTAAAATGTGTAATCAATGGCTCCAGGTCTAGCGTGTGAAGGAGAAAAATATGACTTCTGACTTCAATCCCAAGTACAATTCAAAATTCAGTTGCTTAGTACTTAAGATTGAGCCAGTAAAATACAGTCTGTAGTATTACAGGTCTGCGTTACTGGGCAAGAAATGGAAGCAATTGCAACCTCCTGCTGGAGTGCAGTTTGCGGGAGCTAAGCCGTTTACCCGACTGTACCCCATCCTACCCGTCTGTGCGACTGATGGAAGTTATGTCCCGGGCAGCACTGTGGAAAGAACAGGGTTTTGTGCAGCGACACAGCAGTGTACAACCGGAAGCAAGGCAAAGGCAAAAATGCTAAATAACCTTGTCTTCAACACTCTTCCATGGGGAAACTTCAGCGTAAAGACTCCCACTGCACACTTCCGCGTCCAGTAGCCTACTGTGTAGTCTTGGGAAGTAGTGAGATCTCCTTTCTTCATTTTTCACTCCCTGCACTGTCTAGTTCTACAGGCAGTAGTTACATGAGGCTATTTAAATTTAACTGAATTAAAAATAAATAAGAGTTGGTTTTCCTGTCACGCGAGCCATATTTTAAGTACTGAGTGGCTACATGTGGCTGATGGCTGTACCAGATCGTGCAGACAGAGGACATTTTTATTACGATAGAAAATTCTATTGGCCAATGCTGCTTATACTCTATCTACTAAGTGGCAGGTCACTTTGTTCTCGATATTCTGTGGGCAGATACTGGCACAGAAATACCAAGTGGCCTAAGGATCCATGACAAGTGAGTCTTAGAATTTAAACTGACCTCTCCAGGACCCCAAGCTGCAGATCTTGTTTGGTTAGTCTGTCCTTCTCTGAACTGCGTCTAAATGTGAAGAGTGACTTAGACAGCACAGAGCTGCAAATTCCCTGCCACCTTGGGTAGTGAGCCGTCGGGTCTTATCAGGAGATTTCTTACTGTAGGTCTGAAGACAACGGTACCTAATTTCTAAGTAGTCAGTACACTACGGTATTGCTATCATGGCAGAAAGTAGTTTATTTCCTTTGTATGTTTGTCTTTGAATATTTCAATGATTTACAGAACTGCAGTAGCTCAAAATTACATTTTGGTTAGGTCAACATTATCTTATTACTCAATGTACCCAAACTGAGCATGAAAGAAGGTAGGTTGAATATGTGTTTAATAGCAGAGAAAAGGCCAACTTTTTATTTTGAGGAAATAAAATGCGAAGCTTAAGAAATGATCTAACACTGGGAAAATTATACTAGGGAGCATAACAATAGTGGCAATAATAATGAGCGCAAACACACGTACCTGTTACGTGGCAGGCATGTTCTAAGGGCTTCCTGCGTATTAATGCTGTTTTAACTCAATCCTCACGTCTACCCGTGAAGCGCTATCACGTTTCCCTACTATGAACGAGGAAAGTGAAGCACAGGGAGACAGTGTGTGCAAGATCACGAAGTCAGGGAGCACTGAGATGTGAACCTGGGCTGCCTGGCTCCACGGGCTATGCCCCGAGTCACAAGGCTACACTGCAGTGCCACTAAGCGCAGAGAAAAATTAGTCCTGCCTGCCTGGATTCAACCAGCCAATGCTCTTTATTATCTTTATTTCTACATTCTGGGGACACACTCACTTCTTAATTAGTACGTACACCTTTTCTGTGGCTTTCCTTGAATATTTTTTCTTTTCGTTCATTGGTGTAGTTTTGAAAGTATAAACACAGCTCTGCTCCACAATAACTATTTAATAGTTGATACAAAAAAATGCAGTAGGTATTGTACATAAAATTAGAATTCCAACGCTGGGTCTAATGGACATACTAAAATAAAAAAGTTACCTTTTTCTTCATAATTATTTTCATACTCTGAGCTACTTGAATTTGTCTTTATTTTACTAATTCCTTTCCAAGTTTGTACCAAGGATCCCACAGCACATGTCAAAGAATTAGTAATTTTAACTACCAAAAGCCTTTTTTTTGACACAGGATCTATGTAGTGCAGGCTGGCCTTTAACTCGATAGGCAACCCTGGCTGGCCTTGAACTCACAGCAATGCTCCTGCCTCAGCCTCCCAAGTGCTGGGATTACGGTTGTACGCCACCATGTCCAGCTCAAAAGCCCATTTGTTAAGAACATAAAATTCGGGAAGTGGTCAAAGGGACCTTTCCAAATGGGTAGCTTACTAATTTGTTTCTCTTTTGGACGATTCTACCTTAAAACAGTACCAGAAACCTGAAATTCACATAGTAGTATTAGGTAGTTAAAAAGTAAGTAAGAAAGGCTTTTCTAGGGCTGAGGATATAGGGTAGCGGAGTGGCAGACTGGGTGCTCAGCATGCATGAGACCCTGGGTTCAATCCCCAGCACCAAACCCAATGATTTCCCCCAATACTGTGCCTTTGGTCTTTTAGACGACTGATAATGAAACTCTGGACTGAAGCAATCTAACCTAATTCAGTCACTTTACAAAGCAACTAAGGTCTAGAGAATGTGACTTGCCCTAGATCACAGAGCTAATTCATCAGAGCTGAAAGTGGAACCCACGCTTTCTGATTCAGCTCTTTCCACACCAGGTAGAAGGACAAGGGGTTCTGCACTGTCTTCCGATAGCTCTGGCAATTTCCCCCAATGCGTATGTTTCCAGATGCTGACACAACGGTGCAGACCATACGCTGCGTACACCTGCGCAGCGTCTCAGGGATGTCACTTGGCGGCCACTGCAGACACACACAGCTATGACGATGCCTGGCTGTTGGCAGCAGAGTGTGTTATGCTGGGGCAACAGCTCCAGAAGCCAAGTGATCACGCAGGGACGGGAGCTGCCAATCGCTTCTCATTCCCAGGGACTGTACAACAATACCAACAATTAAAAGCCTTAGAAAAAGAACAAGAACACTTAAACCCTAACCCTCCTTTGAATTAAAGTAACTTTGAGAAGAAAAACGTAAAACACAAAGAAACTGAGATTTATTTAGAAAGGACAATTCCAGGGCACATGCCCCGCTTCATGTTCGAAGCTCCCCCAGCCCAGTGACTGTCAGTATCCACAATCCGATGAGCACACTCCTGACCCCAAAGCGCTAAGCGATCTCCAATGAAGAAAGAGTTAAGTGATACTTAGTATACGGCGTTAGGACAAACAAAGCGCACATTAGCATGTGGTTTTCAACCAGTACTGAAAAAGAAAAAGAAAAGGGGTTTCCTGGCTAACCAGAAAACTATTCCCTGAGCATCCCGACTAACTGAGGTCCTGTGATAAGGAAAATGCTCTTTCTAGACAGCAAGTCCAGCACTACATAACTCATCAGGGAGAACCCAAACCAGTCAACGGAAAAGATCTGCCCCCTTTAACTGAAAACATTAAGTGACCTTTTCGCTTTTGGAAACAATGTAAAGCGTCTCTATAACATAGTCACACGCTCACTGAAAAAAAACAACAAATTATTAATCTCCAATTTTTCTATGTTAGCTGCGAGCTCTTCTTTGGGTGAATTAAATACCAAAACAGTAAACTAAGGTTTCATCAGCACAGAGACGTGGCTGAAACAACGCAGCAGCGGGATGTTCCGATCCTGCGGGGCCGCAGACCCTGGGATCCGGGGGGTGGGACGTGGCAGAGGCACTTCTGGGCCCAGAGGCGGGGACTCAGGTTCTGCGGGCGCAGATGAAGCCTCACTGACCCGGAAGAGCTCCCCAGCACCCAGCTCTCGTTCCTGCCGGTGTCGGACAGCACAGGATGTGTTCTGGCAGAGAAGCCGTCAAACTAACTCCATGATCCCAATGGATGAGTATTCTTGAAAGGAGAAGAAAAAGCTCAGCAACAGAAAAACAATAAAACAACAAAACTGTTAAATATGAAATAAAGGACTTGGTGTAGGAAGAAGTAAGAAAAAAAGTCTTTCTGGCTAAGACCTTAAATTATTTCTTAACCTAATATTTTTAAGGGGGGAAA
This sequence comes from Erethizon dorsatum, assembly GCA_028451465.1. Taxonomy (NCBI): domain Eukaryota; kingdom Metazoa; phylum Chordata; class Mammalia; order Rodentia; family Erethizontidae; genus Erethizon; species Erethizon dorsatum. The sequence goes on along the minus strand of CM051830.1, from coordinate 49,195,262 downwards.
ATAACCCCTCCATTCTCCTGAATGCTGCATTACAGAAATCAACGTAACCTTCATAATCCACACGAGAAAGCAAACTGTCTCCGCCTCCGATGGATGTCGTGAGAGTCTGCAGGGCACTCGCCCAAGGTCAGTATCGGGTGTAGGCATTTCGCTGCTGCTGCTGCTGCTGCAACGGCTGCTGGGCCTGCTGCTGTTGCAGGCGAATCTGCTGGGAGTAAGGGTCTTCCAGGGACTTCACGAATATGGTAGTTCTAGGGCCGGTCTTCCACACGATGCCATTAGCATCCTTCACGGAGGACTCCACTGTGATGTTGTGTGTTCCAAGGATGGCAAAGTTCAACAGAAACTGGGTGCTGAAGTAATCGTTGTGAGGCTCCACCCTCTGCTCCATCTCATTGGTCATGTTGTCAAGGGGTATCTGGAAGGAAAGAAGCGTTGAACACCAATGACAGCTACATTTACTCCGTGCTTATCACGAGCCAGGCCCTGTTCGGAGTGCTAGTACCTTTACCACTCTTGCTTTCTGGTGAGGCAGCTGGGGCAGGAAGGCAACACAGGTCCTCCAAGGCAGAGCTGGAATGCGAACCCAGGCGGCTGACTCCAGAGCTACCCTCTCGACTATTCCGACCCTGCCTCTCACTCGCCTCGAGGAGAAGCTGCTCCCAGAGCCTTCATCACCCTTCGTAGGCTGCTGTCTCCCTGCTGTCCCCACCTCTTCTCCAAACGCCCAGCTTTCTCTCACCTGTGGAGAGATGTTCTGAAGAAATAGGATCTAACCACTTGTTTCAGTGTTTGAAATCTAAGACACTGAAAAAGAACATAACTGTTAGCTGAGTTAGGTCCCTGCCTTTCCTTGTTAGCCGGAGATTCCCTCTTTTAACAAGTTACCCCAGACCCTGTACACTGCCCAGAGTCGTTATAAAACACAGACTGATGGGATCATCCCCGTATTTAGCCAGACACGCCTGCCTCTGTCCTTCAAAGAAGAGGAAAATATCTGCTGGTGCGTCCTCACCTCTACCCAAGATAAAGTGCGTCGAGTGGCAGACTCACTCTGGGAACCAATTAACAGTGATCCTACTGGATACCTGGCCGGACTGCTGTGTTTATGGGTATGCTTGTGTGGTGCAATTGCATTTAATGGTGCCTGCAGCTTTGTGGCTTTATGAGCAGTTATCATGAGATCAATCTTCCAGACACGTTTCCTTGTAACATTAATGAAGTCACCAACCAGTTCTTAAGAACTCTTTATGGTATGGGTGCTTTTCACTCTTCACATCCAGCTTCTGTAGGGTTTATTTCACTAAAAACAGGACTACCAAAGAAGAACTTCCTTAAAAGGAGCAGAACAGGCATGGGCAGTCTGATTAACCTGAATGGACGGCTGCTTTCTGAGTTGCAAGCTCAGCGCCATGAACGCTGCAAAGCACGGATGCACTACACAGCCACGATGGCAACTTCGACCCCTAATCGGTTCCTCCTGAGAGGGAAGTCAACAAGCAATGCTTCTAGGGTTGAGTGGCTTTTTTTCTTAACAGAGGAAATTACCACATACAAGGAACAAAGAGATTCATGGTTATTATCATTTCAAATTCAAAGTCAGGAGAGAGCTGCAAACTGGGATAAACCACATAAATTCTCATTACCGTCTCCTGTGACATCTGAGATTACTCAACCCTAACATCTGTACTTTATGGTCTGCAAGTATACAGCGCTTTTCATCATTCGCCAAATATTTACTGAGTGGATACATAAGGCACCATGCTTGTGCCACCAATCAAAAGAGGAAGAGAAGAGAACCAAGGCAGAGCCTTGTCCCAGAGTAGATAAAGAGCCCCAGAGAGAAGTTACAAAGATGGCAGCCATGATGGCTTACAGCAGTCCTTCCCTGCACTTTTTAACCTGACACCGCTGAAGAAAAAAAAAAATTCTGTTCTTTTATATCTTCATTGATGACCCTCCTCCTTGCCATGAGCTATTAGTTCAAACATGTCCCAAAAGCCTGGCCATGGCCACTCTGGGCATCTGAACAGCTCTGCTGGTAGAAAGGTGAACTTGTTCTCTTGCTCCACTTACTGTGGACAAACCACCAAGGAACTGGAGAGAGATGTCTGCAACAGGAACGCTGGTATGTCATGGGCACACAGTCACCACCCTATGTGCAGCTAACAACATAAATCTGATTTTGGCTCGGACCTACTTCCTGACGTCTCCAGAGGGCAAATTCCCGGGGTTACAGGCTTGAGGGAAGGTTTTACTTTACCTGACCACTGTATGTTAATGCTACAGACATGCAGAGTACTCCACTAGAGGAGGGAGTTTTCAGTACTTTAACTAGACTGGCCTCTGAGGAGGGGGTGGTCTTATTGATTCCTCAGTTTCAGGGCTGGAATTGGCTGCGGGAGCCGGGCACCCCTGCTCTGGGCATCAGGGCACTCTTCCCTGGCACTTGGCTCTCCAGGGAAGTGCCCACCTGCGTGCTGGCTGAGGCTGGGCCAGGAAACTCATCCAGAGGCACCTGAGTTAGGCTTCCCCGCAGCTCGAACAGCGGTCAAACGCCTACTCTGCTCTCTGCCTGGATGCTCTATCTGTGAACCGGCTCAGGCAGGGAAAAGCAGTGTTGTCTGTCCCCTCACATCCCAGTATGTGTGTGTAATTTATGTAATTGCAATCAGCTTAACCCTGGAAAACAATGGAAAACGCCCATCACAGTTCTGCCTCTTTGCTGAATTACCTTGTAGTCTTGTCCAGATTTACTTTGTAGTGTGGAAGAAACATTCAGGCAGACAGACTGGATTTTGCGGAAGAGTCCTGGTTTTGATCCATGCTGAACCACTCCCTCCACCTTCAGCGCCAGCTGCTGGTTGTTTTGGACAGCGATGGGCTCCGCAGGGTTCCGGGGGGACGGTGACAGAGCAAGCTGGAATGCAAACACTTGATCAGTGCCAACAACCACGAGCAGCTTCCTCTGACGAACCCGTGCTGATCACTGCTGCAGCCTCGCGCAGTCACGCGAGCGAGCCTTTCCCCAGGGCCCGACCGCGTGCACGCCAGGCAGAAGTGGTTTCAGCGTCGAGCTTCCTCACCCTGCAGGCCTCCTTTAAGAACCCCTGTACTTTTCATCCCACACCTCAGCTTTGTTGAAGGGAGACCAAGGATAGGAAACACTGACGGCACTGTTGGCCAGCTTGTGGTGGGCCACAGTTCTGATGATGACCCACTTCCGGTAGGGAGGGGCACTGTGTACATTTTCATGTCCAGATACTGTCTTTTTGCTCTTGGGTAATTTACTAAATTTAAATGGAAATGAATGTAAAATTCTAGGATTATTCACACAATGAAGTCATTATGCTATAAAAAGTCCATTTCCACAAATGAACCAAATAACTTTTTTTCTTTTCCAGTGCTGGGGATTGAACCCAGAGCTCTGTGTATGCTAACGAAATACCATTTTTAACCTTTCCTTAGAGAAGTTCTTCTTTAAAAAGCTATTAAAAATCCCAGCCATAGTTTAATTACAGAGAGCTCAAGTCTTGCTAAGTGAGAAGATGGAAGAAACTGGAGTTTCCTAGTAATGCTGAGCTGCTGAACCAGTCAACCCTGGAGACTTCCGGCCTCTGGTCTTCTTGTCTAGATAATCGACTTTCCTGATTATTTAAGTCATTTTGAAATGGAATGCTCTTCTATCTGCAAGCAAAAGCATTTGAATGGATGTAAAAGTTCACTGAAGATATTAACTGACAGGAATAATCCAGGAAATATCTCAGAGTGGGTTTTTTTTTTTTAGGGGGGTACGGGGAATCGAATTCAGGACCTCACACTTGCCAGGCAGGCGCTGTGCCACTGAGCTAAATCCCTGGCCCCTCAGAGTGGTAATTTCCCTTCTTCCCCAAACAATTCTACTATTTGAGTCAAAAATAGCTTTTGAATTTTGAGTGGTTTGAATATGTCAAAATACTAACTATACTCATTGGCTGGTTCCCCAAAACTTGTTATTCAAAGGCAAGAGTGTGTTGAAGGGCAGACTGGTGACATTTTCCTGGCCCTGATTAAGTCTCAGTAGGGTCGGAAAGGGCCACTCAGACTTGGCTCTAGATCCTTGCAGGCCACTGTGATAAAAACCACTAACTTATTCCTGTCAGTAGGAGACAAAGGACAGGCTCCAGTTACCCGAATTGCCTGTCTCACTGCACTTGGCACTACAGTTGAAAAGGGAAAAGGTTTAACTCTCAATCCCATTCCTTTTACCAAATCTCTTAATAAAGGAAGAAAAGGCATAAAACTAAAGGTTATAGATTTTTAACAAAACCAAAGTTTAGATTCTGAAAGGTAGCTAGGTCCCATTTAATCTCCAGAAATAGCCAGTTTTTAAAACTGCATTAGCCTCAGTATTCTTCCTACCTTACCTTGATGCTGGTAGACTGCAGTTTCTGGAAAAAATATCTCTGGAACGACAGGGGAACTTTCAGCAAAGCAATAATGGCATTGCAGAGGCAAGCTGTATGCTGAGGGAAGACAAAGAAATCACCTGAAAGTAAGTTTCCAGATTTCATCAACAAATGATTAGGACTACACACTCACACAGATCATTACCAAAGTACACACCAACCAGGAAATGGGCACAACCTCCAGGAACTGTGTATATCTGCTCCATCACTCATGCCAAGGAGTACAACTTCAGGGTTTGACTTTATCTTCAACCGTATTCAGGAGGAAATAAGAGAAGGGAGAAAATCCACATTCCTCCCTGGGCAAATTTCACACTTCTACAGACTGCAGGGCTATCAGACATATTAGTAAAATGTTATTGGAGACACTAAAACACAAATTAACTGCCATATGGCAGGGTATGACAAAGAGCATGGTAAAGAAGCCAGGGCAGTACACACACAGCCTGAGCCTGGCGCCAGACCCCGTGTGGGACCTGGGCTCTGAGCTGGCTTATTCTTGCTCTCCCTTTCCACTACCTAGGTGGCTTCTTTGGTGGGTCCCCACAGAGTGGACAAAGTGGAACTTACCAGGATTCAGATTAAGGATGACTATAGTAGCCTGCCTTTACGGAATTCTGAAACTTTATTTTTTTTGTTTTTTGAGACAGGGTCTTGCTGTGTAGTCCAGGCTGGCCTTGAATTCACTGTGTAGTCCAGGCTGGCCTGGAACTTGTGGCAATCCTCCTGCCTCAGCTTTCCAAGTGCTGGGACCACAGGCATGTGCCATCATGCCTGGCTTTGAAACTTTAATACAATACTTTACTTCTAAAATCTATTTCACATATTTAACTGTATTTTGAAAACTCCAGCCCAACTGCAGAGAAACAGAAACATGACAGTGAATCCTTCGAGTCTTAGTGAAAGGGGTCACAGAATTTAAGATTCCAAGACATTTTAAAGATTACCCAGGCTAATTTTCCACTTTGCTGATGACACAGGCCACACTCAGGAAATGGGACAAGATGGGACTAGAACTTATGATGCCTGACTCCTTGGTGGTTTTGTTCTATTTCACTAATGATTTACAAACTTAATAGAAAAACACTAATGGAAAAAAAAAAAAGAAAAAAGAAAAGAAAAACACTAATGTGTTGTCAGAGTACTTAACAGTGGGTGAATGAGAACCATGCCCGCTTGGCCTCCTGTGCCCTCTCAGTCTTTTCTGTCTCTGTGCCCCCAAGGCACCGAAGTGTGACACAGAAGGCTGCCTGTCCTTCAAAGCTCCTGCTTCTGGGTAGAAGGCCACTAGCTGCCCAGGCTCTAAACACGGCTTGCTTTTTAAAAAATTTTAACTATATGTATGTACATATGCATGTATGTTGGTTTTTTTCTTTTTTTTGAGACAACTCACTGTGTAGTTCAGGCCTCAAACTCGTGGTGATCCTCTTGCCTCAGCCTCCGGAGTGCTGGGATTATAAGCATGCACCACCACACCCAGTTTGAACACAGCTTTAAAAAGTTGGGCATAAGGCCAAAAGCCAGAGAAAAACTCTGGCAGGTAAACATTTTGTGCCCAAGGGACTCTCGGTACACATACCAGGTCTATTACCTGAGATAACCACGACACAGAGTTGAAGGCACTGGTTCTATTTCTTCAGCTTTAACAGCTGGAGCAGCACTACCACCTTCTCGCACCAGGGAGTCCGGCAAGCACCTGCGGGACATCCTGCCTGTGGCAGGGCCTCTGGTGCCACAACGGTGTTGAAGGCCAGAAACCCCTTAAAAGGGTGGACTGAATGCAACACAAATGACTCTAGGCCAGTGATCCGGTGACGGCGAACCTTTTAGAGCTTCCAATGATACAAACAGCCTACTGCAGCACATGTGCCATAGGTTCGCCACCACTGCTCTAGGGTCTTTCCCCGCAGAAAGCCCCCATTTTGCCTTTTAAATCAGGAATGGATGCAGGTGTTGCAGTGCCCCACTGGCACGTGCAGACTGTCCCCGAGGCTGTCGGCTGCTTGGGGACACCTCTGTAGGAGGAGATTACTATGAAGTGACACTCTGAATATAGCAAACTGCGTACCATGATAGTAAAGCAGCAAGAGGACTAAAGCTCTTGCTAAATCCAATAGGTATTTCTCAGTCTTTGTATGTTCTGACATTTCTGCAGCAGCTGGTAATGCTTTTCCTCCATGGACTGCTCACGAGCCCGATGCCCAGGTTTTTCTTATTCTTCTCCTCCACCTTCTTTCCTAAGCGCCTCTGCTGTCCTCAGTCCTCTGTTCTTTTCAACCCCCATGCTATCCACAGGCAACGCTCTCTTCTCCCAGAAGGGCGGTGCTCATGGTGGTCTGTTTCACCTGCAGCCTGGCCCATCTCTGCCTTCCAACCTGGGCCGCCCCAAGACAGCCACGGGTCTGCAAACAAGACCGTCAGTGGCTTCTGCCACCCTGTGTGTTCTATCTCAGTAAAGGGTCACCCAGTTGTGCCCCCAGTCACTCGAGCTGGAAACCCAGAAGTCATGTCTTCAACCTCACATCTTATTAAAACCAAAGAGCCAAGCTTTGGAAATATTACCCCTAACCCCTAAATACCTTTTATAGGTATCCTCTTCTCATTCCTACTGCCACTTGACTAATTTGGCCTTACTCTGGATTACTGCAAAAGGATTTTTACTCTTTCTTCCTCTAATTTCAAGCCCTCGAAGACATTACCTGTTATGCCCATACATATTAATACATAATTGTTTCTTAACTATTTATTTCCCTCACCCATTTAAAATTCAAAGAAGTATCCCCAGTGCCTTCGGGATAAAGTCCAAACTCCCTAATGCTATGTTCAAAGCCTTCTGTCGCCTGCACTGCCCCTCTTTAGGCTGAGCTCCACACTGCTGCCCGAAGATGCCACCCCATGTCATGCTGCTGCCGCTCTTGAAAATGTTCTCTGCCTGATAGTCCCCACCCTCCTTATCTGTCTGGAAAACTCACATGCAAAACTGTCGTCTCTCTGAAATGTACCCCACCCGATTTAACCAATTCTTTTTTTTTTTTTTTTTAATGTGGGTACCGGGAGTTGAACTCAGGACCTCACGCTTGGCAGCAGATGCTTGTACCACTGAGCAATATCACTGGCCCTTTTTTCCTTTATGTGGGTACCAGGAGTCGAACTCAGGACCTTGTGCTTGCCAGGCAGGCGCTTACGCTGCTGAGCCATCTCACCGGCCCAATTTAACCAATTCTTTGACATGAATTTGTTTCTGTGGTACTGGGGATTGAACCAATGGCCTTTGCACTGAACTATATCCTCACTCCTTTTAAAAATGTTTTTGAGGCAGGGTCTCCCCAAGTCACCCGGGCTGATTTTAAACTTTGGATCCTCGTGCCTCAGCTTCCCAGAGCGCCAGGACTACAGGCATGCACCACCATGCCTAGCTATGAATCCCACCTACCCAAACTTCTAGTGGTGCTGGGGATCGACCAGGGCCTTGCACACCCTCGCTGAGCTCAGTCTCTCTTCCACGCTGCATCGCTATCCCGTGCAGAGCTCTGCTGCCGCCCGTGTACTGCGCTGTGTTGTTTATGGAATCTTGCCCTGTTCGACTATGGAAGGCCTTGTGTCTTTGTCACTTTTCTGTTCCTAAGATCCAACAATGAACGTCTAAACATCCTCTGGGTGCTCACAAAGTACCAAATCTATGAAATATAATTTGGAAGGAGAGAAAGGGAAACTAACTACCCCTTAAATGGTAGGAATTGTGCTAGAAAATATGCATTATTTATTTAAACTTAACAGCCATCTTATGAGGTAGGCAATTCTGCATTTTGTATAAAAGGACATTAAACAATTTGTCTGAAGTTGCAGACCTGCTGGGTGGTACAGCAGGCATCTGAACTTAGTTCTGAACGAAGCGAGGGCTCTTTTCTGTGTGCTGTGTCTCCATTATATCGAGGGGATTCACCACCAGCAAAGTGAAGTCATCGTTTGGTATCTATTTAAATTCTCAGGGTGGTGCTTAGCGGGATATGGAAACAGTCGCTCCTTAGGGAAATGTATTTCCTCCACAGCCAGTCTTTACACTCTCCCTTCGCAACCCAGCTCAGTGTCGAACAGCCGTGTCCGTACGACTCAACAAACATGACTGAGTTTCACAGGGGAAGCAGTATGTCACCGAGAGTACCCACCCTCACCTCTGATGAAGAACTCATCCTTCTGATTTCTTCTGAAATACCCGACGAAGGGTAAGAGTATAAAATGAGAAGAGCAGAAGCCAGGAGAAAGCTACAGAGACTGCCAGCATCTACCGCAGGAGCAGGGGAAGAAAAACTCTCCCTGGTGCCAAGTTCAGAGGCTGACCGCTACGGATGTCTGTCTCCTGAATTCCTATGTGGAAGTCCTGTGATGGTTTAGATCTAGTGTCCCCCGAACTCTCCTGTGCTCAGAGGAGGGGCTTTGAGAAGCCGACTGGATCGAGGGGGCACTAAACTCATCAGTGGAATCACCCACGAAGGAGCTCGGCAGCTGAAGGTGCTGCTGGGAGGTGGGCCTGGTTAGAGGCGGTCACTGGGCTGTGACCCAGAAGGCTGTAGCTTCCTCCTGCTCCTCCCTTCACCTCAGCCTCCTGGCAGTGAAGACCGGAGCAGCTTTCCTCCGTGGCAGGCCCTTGCACGGCGCTGCTTCTGTAATGGAGCTGGCCAGCCCTGGCAGAGACTGCTAAAAGCCCTGAGCCCCCAGGCACCTCTCCTCCTTTAAGTTGTGGGGGTTGGGTGTTTCGTTCCAGCTATGAGAAAGTGACTAAGACAGCACGGGAAGAGAAACTCCTCAAGGTGCACAGTTCAGAGCCTGGCTGCTAAGGATTTGCTATGGAGTCAATGTCTGCATCTCTTCAAATTCACACACTGAAGCCCTGACCTCCGATAGGACAGCGGTTGGAGGAGGGGCTACCAAGATGGGATTAGTGTCCTGTAAGTAGAGGAAAAGAGATCTGGATGCTCTGTCTCTCTTCCTGCTGCATGAAGACAGAGCCAGTACACGGCCATCTGCAAGCCAGGGAGAGGACCCGCACTCGGAACCCGATCTGCTGTCCGGCCTCCAGAGATACAAGACGTAAATGTCTGGTCTACGACACGTTCACCGCGAGGCCGTAATCCATGTCTTGCTGCCAGGTGGCTCTGATTTGAATGCGTTATGTTCCTGCCAGCTTAAACCACTGGTGGTACATGCCTGACTGTCCCATCGGGTGGCACGGGATAGTCAAGTCAGCAGCAATGATAGAATTCAAATCAGAGCCACCTGGCAGTGAGATATACAAATTACGGCCCCATTGTGAACATGTAAATATCAGACCTAATTTAGCCTACCCTACCTTAAAAGTTTCTGGAACACTCAAATTAGCCTGCATTTGGGCAAAATCATCTAACACAAAGGCTATTTCATAATACAATGTTGACTATTTCATGTCGTTATTAATAGAATATTGAAAGTGAGAACGGAATGGGATGTGGACCCACTGTTGAATGTGCTTTCACACCACTGAAAAGCTGTGAGTTGACCCATTGTAGGCCCTAATGCCTGGGCCTCATTTCCAGAGAAAAGAGTCAGCGGGTCTGCAGTGGGGCACAGATATTGATTCATGTTTTAAAAAGCTCCCAAGGTGACTCTACTTTGTCGCCAAGGTTGAGAGCTACTCCAGCTTCATTTCATCTCACCACAGTGCCATGTAGTAGGTACTGCAGGGACCCTGTTCTCCAGACGAGAGAAGGGCACAGAGAGGTTAACTGGAAACAAAGCCCACTTGCCATGTACGAGACAGGGGTGTACTTCCGATTGAGTGACTCCACCTCCTCCAAGACGCGACTGTACACGGCCGTCATCCTCCGTTCGTACTCACTGTCGGCATGGGCTGCTCCCGTAGACCCGTACTCCTGGAAACTGAAGGAAAGATCAGCATCAGTTACTCAACCATTTTGATGCATTAATTCTTTCAATCCCTAATTCCACACGTTCTCAATTACTTTTCCAAGCAATGGATTTATTTCCATTTATGGATAAGGAACCTGAGGCCTAGAGAGGTTTATTTGCCTATACCCATAACTACAAAGGGGCAAGCTGGAATTCAAACTGAGACCTGACTTCAGATGATATAACTTTTCAGCTGGGGACTGAGCCCAGGGCTTTGCACACTCTAGGCAAGCACTCTACCACCAAGCTTCATCCCCAGACCTTTTTATTTTGAGATGAGGTGAGGCTAAGTTGCTCAGACTGGGCTCAAACTTGTGATCCTCCTGCCTCAGCCTCAGGAGCAACTGGGATTACAGGCTCAGATGATGTGATTCTTAACCACATTGTTTGTTAGGTAGTATGAAAGTATTTAAACTTGTTGCTACCATGAGGTAGAGACGTAAGACATTTGAAAAGGTAATTATCAAGATGTACAGGAATGTGCAGGAGCATTCTGGGAAAAGTTTAACCTGGATTTCTTCCTTTTTCCTCTATTTCCAATCCTCAGATTTCTGAAAATATTTCTAAGTGAGATAAGAAAGCAACTTTTACATCTTGACTAAGCTTTCAAAAGTTTTCATGAGGGCTATTTAAAATGCAATGCAGGTAATTTAAATATGCTGGGCAGTAACACTATTACTTCCTTATATCCATTTACGGCCTTCTATATACAAGGCTCTTCAGCTGGGCACTTTATACTGATTTTTTCATTTGATCTTCATAACTCTTCTCAGAAATAGGCGTCATCTCTACCTAGAGTTTATGCAGATGTGGCTCAATGTGAGCAAATGTATTCACAGAGCAGGGAGTGAGAAGAGAAGCGTGTTCACATCTGCCTGGCTCCAAAGCTCTGTTCCCTGCTCGGCACCGTATTTTAAGTTCCATTAGGGCAGGAAGTGAAATTATTAAAATGGATCAGGTAAGCAGAAAAATAAGAGCCAAGTGGTCTAGTCTGAGAGCAGCTAGCACTTTCAAACAGATGGCAAAGGTCTTAGTATTAACCTGAAACAAAATGGTGAGTCAGTGCTTTAGGGTAAAGAAACTGAAAGTGTTTTGCAAATGGTATTCTCTTTGAAAAAGCTGCTCATGGAATGTCAGGCCTTAGTAGATTAAAATTATTGACAGTGAAATACATAGTCCAAAATAAGACATTTCTCGTTCAATGACATACCTGGTTAATGACCTCTCAGACTTACAACCCATCTTTCTTTCAATCTGTACAGTTCTGCACACCTTGTATAGAACCTCAGTGTTTTTGTATAGTACACTTTGTTTATACACCTGTAATTTTTGCTGATTGTACAGTATAGAACTTTTATGTTCTGTATTATATTACAGTACTGCGTTCAAGAGCTATGCAAATAAAAATAGAGTCAGCAAGTTGGAGTTTCCTTTGACCATTTCTTTGTTCTGAATATTGTAACGTGCATACTATCTACAATTTTTCATTCAGCAACGAATTCATTTAATGACAATGACCTAGTCACAGGAATGTAACTAGGTTGTTAAACGAGAAGTGCAAGTAGAATACTCATTGGAAAAACAATGCAGTGTTCGTTTAATCATTTTGATAGTTCCTGGGGCAGGGAAAAATAATTTTAATAAAGCAATGTCACAGATATCTTTTGGTTTGGGAAACTTATGAATTTTCAAGTTCAATTTTCAAGTTAATAACTGTATTATTAACTCAGTATTTCCCAACAAAGTTTAGTTATATAAGAAACTGTTCATAGTCAAACAATTTCTTCCTAGTTATTTTTCCAATTCAATGTTTTGAAAACAGGAGGCAGGAGGCAAGCAGACAACGGAGAGAGAAAATTTATGTTTTGTCATTAGTTATGTAACCCTGGGCAAACATTTGGAAGAGTTCTTTTTCGTTTTCCCTTCTATAATTTCTTTTCAAAAACACTGTTGTGATGACTAGGTAAAATACCATATTTAAAAGTGTTCTGTATGTTAACTATTACCTTGCTGATTCTGGATCCAAGATCAGAGCTTCTATCGTGTGGGCTATCAGTAGGCAGCTCTGCTGCTGTCTACATTAACGTTAAGGTTATACATAAATAGAAGAAATCCGCTATACATTTCACATTACCTGAACGTTAAATAAGTCAAGATGAGATTGCACCTTTAGTGAAAGTAATCATGTTTTACCAGCTCAAGTGGTCTTGGGGTCTGTTTTTTTCCTTTTAAAGGCTACACACTGTCTTTCCTAGTGATCCTCAAACTCTGTCTCAAGGAAGGTGTTTCAGAGGCCATCTAATGTGGGAAAGGGGAACCAGCCAAGAGGCCAGTGATTGATTTATGCATAGTAACGCTTATCTGTCTTAGATCTAAGGGCTCTTCCTAAGAGTCTGAAACAAACAAGAAAACAACAAAAGTTTTACTGATAATAGTTTTTAAAAAAGAAAAAAAAAGTCAGTGGTCTGTAGAAACTTTACCTCCATGGTTCCTAAGCTAGGGCTCAAGACGTCAGTTCCCTTGAAATTGTATGCAAGTTTTGGGATGAAGGTCATATATGCATTTTGTACCACAAAGGACCCACACATTCATTAAATTTTAATCAATAAGCCAAAATGCCAAGAACTATTGGCTGGCAAGTCCTTCAACTACTTCCAAATAATTGGATCTTTCCTCTTTCCAAAACTGATTTGAAGTTGCTATAAGAAAAGATGGAGGGCCAGTGAGATGGCTCAGCGGTGTAAGCGCCTGCCTGGCAAGCGCGAGGTCCTGAGTTCGACTCCCGGTACCCACATACGAAAAAAGAGCCGGTGATATTGCTCAGCAGCATGGACACCTGCTGATGCATGAGGTCCTGAGGTCAACTCCTGGTACCCACAAAAAAAAAAAAAAAAAAGAAAATCTGGAGAACTTAAAGGGGACTTAGGGATCAAAAATGATGACTACAGTTCTGCAAAGATCATTAGTAACCGTGAGGAGAAGTAGGGTTGTTAGCCACAAAGGAAGGAAGGTGGGGGCAAAACAACCTTTTCATTTTTTTTTTTTGGTACTGGGAATCAAACTCAGGACCTTGTGCCTGCCAGGCAGGCGCTTGTGCGGCTGCGCTATATCCCCGACCCCAAAACAACCTTTTCTCATGGAAAATGTGTTGTGCTGCCTCAGCTCAAGTGAACACAACGCATGTCACACTCCACACCAGCAGGGTGCAGCCTTTGTTTCTGGTTGTCTGTTTGTTTGGAGATGCATTCTTGCTCCGCTGCCCAGGCTGGCCTTGAACTCCTGGGCCCAAGCCATCCTCAGCCTCCAGAGGCGCTGAGATGACAGGAGTGTGCCACAGTGCCTGGGCCTGCGGCTTTGGATGCTTTTCCTGGAGGCGGGGAAAGACCACCACTGCGTCACCAGTTTTGTCTTTTTTTAAAGCAAGACAGGTTAAAAAAGTAGAATTATTCTGCTCACACTAAATTTCACAGGGGAAACTATTAATTATAATAAATTTGAGGGTTGTATATATTCTGTAGTTGAGCGGATCTGAAGTACTTTGTCTACATTTAAGACTACTTCTCAAGAAAAAGAAATACTGAGGCAAGCTTAGGATACAGTTCTACATTCCTCAACGTGGCTGAGTCGGCGTCAAAAGACACTTGATACAGATCTCCGTATCGGGAAGCGAGCGCTCTGAATTCTTCCACGGACTGCTTCATCTGTGAAGAAGGAAACTGACGTCAGTGGCGAAGAACATGCTATTGTCACTGCATAAACGACACAAAAACATAAAAAACCCATCCCCAAACAAAAATTCAAAGAAGCATTGAACTCTTGTCATTCCATGCATTTTCCTGAACTTTGTTAAATACAAAGAATGGCAAATGATACTATAAACATTCATAAGATTTTAACAATTATATGTTGTATATAGAGACAAAAACCTTTTGCATTTTAGTTTCTTCATGTTCCACTAAAATACTTCCTGTAATTATAAGCATTCCCAAGTTTCTTCAAAATGTATTCCATTCTCTTCAGATAAAATGCAGCACCCGTCTAGAGGCCATCAGTCACCAGATCGGCCTATGTGGCAAGCCAGGAGGGTGACACATCTGACACGATGTCTGAGTCAGACCACTGATTTTAACTTTCAGAACTTGTCATCTCACACCTAACTCACACCTAACACCTCTAACGTGTAAATGAAAACTACAATGAAATGAAAAGACAGACGTGCCTGATTGGAGATGCGACCACACCTCTGAAGGTCATTTCCTAAGGTCATGGCAATTGTAGTGGCAATTGCCGGGGGAGGGCTCGTCTTTAGGCTATTACAGGTACAGATGAGTTGCGAGAAGGCTTGCAGAAGGTCAATCCTGAGTTTCACAAATTCACACTGAAAACTTAAAGGATTCAGTGGGGTACTGGCAGCCTGGAATAAAAAAGATATTATGTGGTAGTATTCACATTTTACTCTACAAAGTAAGATGTTCTTCTCCATGTCCTTTACAAAAAGGTACATGTGTCTAATACAATATCCCTGTCCAACTGCAAAGGCCTGTGATCAAACATTTTATGTAACGCAGAGGTAAAAACTGTAATGTTTACTTGTGGCTTTCAACCTTTGGAATATTTTGTTCTAATTATTAAAGAGTACATATTAAGGTATTTAAGAGGCCACTTCCATTGTTTTAATTTCTCAGATGCGATCTGATTTGCTCTTGTAGGGTGATAAATTCCCTCTGCCCCTTTAGCTGCAACTTGCTGTTTATACACGATACTGTTATATAAATATAGTACAGACCATCTTACCAGACAAAAAACACTGGCAGTCTTGTTCTAACATGCTTTTAAAACTGAAAGAGAAGGATTTTGTAGTTACAAGAAAGATTTGCTGCTACTCTGATTTATTTTTGACTAACAAGAAATATTTGACGAATGATATAAGACAATAACCTTGAAAGTGACTATGTAGTCTTGGATCACGTTAATACTGAAGGAAATGTTCAAAAAGAACACAGAAAACCTAGATTTGTCAGAGAGGTAAAGACTTTAAAAGGTAATATTATCCAAGAAAGATGGGAGATGTTTAAGAAAAAATACTTAGACTACAGAAAAGAGAAATACAACACCATATACAATGCCAAAGAGAAATATGAGGCATGTTTCCTTTTCTTTACACTGGGGCTCACACTTAAACAGCAGTTGGGTTGTAAGATCAACGGATAAAAGGAACATGGTGTACAGTCAAAATTATCCTAAACATTCTTCAAGAAGAAATTATTTCTGGTTAGTTCAAGCCAGTGTCTGAACATCGGGCTTCTGATGCACCCTCTCTGGCCTGAGCTGAATGGCTGACAGAAGCATCCCCCTATTTACACTGCTTGCAGTTTTCCTTCCCTATTAGACTTGTTATTTTTCTTCCTGTCTTTTTTTCCTTTTTGCCAAACATATAAATTTGTGTTAAACATGCATATAATGCTATTCTGATTTTCTAATTTGTAATACATATTTTGTAAAGAGAGCATGCTAAAGAAACCAATGAGGGGCTGGTGAGATGGCTCGGCAGCGTAAGCGGCTGCCTGGCAAGCGCGAGGGCCCGAGTTCGACTCCCAGAACCCACATATGAAAAAAGGGCCGGTGATATCGCTCAGAGGCACGGGCACCTGCTGGCGTGCGAGGTCCTGAGGTCGACCCCCGGTACCCACAAAAAAAAAAAAAAAAAAAAGAAACCAATGAGGCTTAAAAGAAAGCAACTTGATAAGCTCATTAAAAATATATATGTAAAAAATATATAACAAAAATTTGTCATCCTATTTTTAAGTATAAATTTGTTGTGGTAGGTATATTCACTTTGTGAAAGAGATCTCTAGAACTTTTTCATCTTGCAGAGCTGAAACTCCGTACTCCCCCCGCTACTAAGCCCCCGGCAAGTGACCACCATTCTATTTACTGTTGCTATGGATTTGACTACTTTAAAGGCTTTTTTCTGGTGTTTTTTAGTTTCTGCTGTGCTGGGAACTGAACTCCAGGCTGCACCCACATTAGGCAAGCACTGTGCCACTGAGTCACACCCCCAGCTCCTAAACACCTTTTATAATTTTTAAGAAGCAGGACAATATATTATTTGTCACTGTATTGGGAAATTAAATGCTTAATGCTGGGGTCCCCATAAGCACAGTTTGGCTGAGCAGGTGAAAAGCATGGTGTGATAGTTAACTGTAGGGTCAACTTGAGTAGGAAATGCCCAACTCACTGGCCTAGCACAGTTCTGGGTGTAGCTGAACAGACCTAAGGAAGAGGGAAGACCCACCCTGGGTGTGGGTGGCACTGACCAATAGGCTTGTAGCCTGGATGGAATAAAAAGGGAAAGAGGAAGGCAGTTTCGCTTCTGCTTCTTAGGGGGAGCTGCAGTCCTTGCCATTGCCTTGGACGTCCATCTCGAGGCTTCCAGCTCAGCCTCTTCAGCCTTCCTTCGGCTTCCCAATGCAGACTTGCACAGCACTCTGCAGTGAGCACCAGGTCTTCCACCTCTGACTGGATCATCTGGCTCTCCAGGGTGCAGACACAGATTTACAACATTAAACCTTCCCTCTAGTGAACCCTAAATGAATCACACGGCCTTCAGAGCTGTACAGTCTCAGGCAGGGATAAATTATGTCAGAAAGCCAAGGTCAATGCATGCTTATATCCACTCAAGGAAAAGGACAGAAAACTACTCTCAAGTCCACACTTGGCAAGTGAACAGATTAAACAAAAATCCTCAAAAAATGCTGACAGATTAATACAACCAGAAATGTGGGAAGTTTCCAAGGGCCATAAGGATCATACTTTTACCCCTCTACACAACTCTCAAGTACAGGATAATTTCCTTGTTTTTGAGAGAGAAGGTCTCATGTTGCCCACGCTAGCCTTCAACTCCTGGGCTCAAGCGATCCTCCCGCCTCCGCCTCCTGGGGAGCTGGGTCTTCAGGTATGTGCTGCTGTGCCTAGCTCCTATATCTATCCATATGGATATATATATCCATATATATATATATATTATCATATATATCCATATATATACCATATATATGTATATATTCATATATATCATATATATGGATATATACACACACATATATATATATCACATATATATACAGATATATGTATATATACTGGCCCCATCTGTCTGTTTTTGTGACCCTATCAGCTTCAGTTTTTTTTTTTAAACAGTTTACTGCACTGATTAACAATTTTCTACTTCACCTAAACTAGAAAATGAAATAATTTTATTGATCCGAAACAATAATTATACCATTTAATTTTCTGTGGCATTTATTAGCCTGACTTACAGAACAACCATCTTTTCCCAGAATAATCAAGAGGAGAATCACGGCTGTCACCACTACCCTTTGAAATGGAGAGGACACTGGGGGTGGAGCTCAGGGGTGGGGCATGAGCTCAGTTAGCTTGGGCAAGGCCCTGGATTCCATTCCCAGCACCATCAAAAATAAAAAGAAAGAAAGAAAGAAAGAGAGGGAGGGAGGGAAGAAGGCAGGAGGAAAGGGGAAGAGGGGAGTCTATGTATTTTTGCTTTAAATCGCCATCAATCTATTCTAACCCAAAAATAAAAATTATACTTTAAAAAAATACGTGCTTCACAGAAGCCTTAATATTGTTTTTTTTTTTGTTTTTGTTTTTGTTTTTTTTTTTGTGATATATATACTTGTTTTCCTTTGAAGCATTTCTTTCGGGATATTCCAAAATCAAAAATATTTTAAGGCCAGGCATGGTCGTGCATGCCTGTAATCCCAGCACTTGGGAGGCTGAGGCAGGAGGATAGCTATGAGTTCTAGGCCAGCCTCAACTACACAGTGAGACCCAGTCTCAAAAAAATATTTTTTTTTAGATATGTCACAAAAGGACATAAACAGGTACTAAAAGTTTTATGGCTCTTCCACAATATATTCAATTTCTGAAGTTGTATGACAACACTTGAAAAATGTTCAGTGTTGATTATAATGCCTCTACAGAAAAAGCCCTTGACGAATGCAAAAAATTTTCATCTCATGGAACAGGTTCTTAACTCAGAAATGTAACTGATTTCCAGGACATAAGAAATGCTAAGGGTCTCACCTCTCTGCAACTCTTTCACTTGCTCAGAAAATAAAAATTGTTGTGGCTGATTGTTAATTTGGATATCACAGGGGAGTAAGAAGTGGTACATTGGGCCGGTGAGATGGCTCAGCGGCGTAAGCGCCTGCCTGGCAAGCGCGAGGGCCCGAGTTCGACTCCCGGATCCCACATACGAAAAAGGGGCCGGTGATATCGCTCAGCGGCACGGGCGCCTGCTGGCGCGCGAGGTCCTGAGGTCGACCCCCCGGTACCCACAAAAAAAAAAAGAAGTGGTACACTGGAATCCTTGATAATTATCTGTAAAGCAAGAAAGTACTACAGCTAGGGACGTAGCTCCGTGGGAGAGCACTTGCCTAATATGTGCAAGGCCCTGAGTTCAACCCCTAATACCACAAAAATAACGAAGACACTCCATTTTCTTAGAGAGTAGCTGCCGGCGATGAGATGGGGTCAGGGCATGTTTGACAGTGGCCCTGGCTGGCAACTTACTAAGAAGGATCCTCTTTCCACACCACTTATCCTTTCCGCGCGCTTCAGTAATCCTCTACACACATGCACCCAGTGCTTTATAAAAATAAAACAAACTTCCATCACCTAGGAACATTAAATAAGGGAAGGGCCTGGTTTCTGTCCATGACCTATTCAATTACTTTGATGTTGCTAAATATACACACCAACAGGTTTCTCAGGTAGTTAAAATAGGAAAACCCAAAAAGAGCAGGGAGAGAATTCCCCAATGAATCATTGTCACCAAGGGAGAATCAGGAGGACTCACTGTCAAGGAAGCAATCCCTTTGTGGTAGTATTTTAAAGACTCGGCAATGCAAGACAGCGCTGAGCTGTAATTGTCCTCCTGCAGCCCCGTGAGGCACTGCTCCGCGCGTGAGAACTCCTTCAAACTGTTCAGCCAGAAGTAGAAGTGCTCCGAGGCAACCTGGGTCAGCAAGCTCTGATAAAGCTCTCTGGCCATGTCATGATTGCCCTAAAAAAGGAAAAAACAAAAATAAAACAAAATCAAATAAGGAAAAAGGAGCAGAAGGAGCAGATGGTGAGGTCCTTACATTTGAAAGAGCTGATGCAGCAGGTCAAAGACCAAGCCAAGCCCTAGATAAGCTTGAATAGTCATTTCTCACATTACATAATTCTTTGAGAAAACATGCCGAGCTGCTTTGATGTAACATAATGTCTGAAGTTCTTTACCGAAAACAGTTCTAAAGAGAAGGTAAACGGAGTTAACTATAACCCAAATTTAGAATCTTAGTCTACACTGTAGAAGTAAAATCACACACGCTGTGTCCTTCTGGGTGACCCATCAGTGTGGGAGGTCGCTGCTGGGGGAAAACACGGACAGTTTAACGCCAGGGGCCAGGGACGCTCCACGCGCTGCGCTGCTCCGCCGCCGGGCTGCGTCGCCGTAGTAACGAAGGGCCGCCCTGTCAAGGGCTCCTGCCCCGCTGGAGAAACTGCACGACTGCGAACACGAGCACCGACCTCCTAGAGGAGTTATCCCCAGAGGACTGCAGACTAACCAGGCTTTTATTTCTCTCAAAGAAAGGTAGTGAGAATTGTTAGGCCTTCCGTATGGCCGGGACGAGTACAGCACACTAAAACCTTCCTGTTCTACTTCGGAATCAGAAGGCTGGGAAGAGAAAGAAAAACACAAGGTGGAGCCTCGATCAAGGAGGACACAGACAGTGGTGGACGCAGCCTTGCTCTGGACAACACAGGGTAAAGTGAAAGTGTACTAAAGACCCACAGCCAGAGCTCGGACTCCGGCTTCCTCACAGTAGCAACACACACGCAAAACATACACATTCTTTTATGAGAAAGGCGAACAGTTAGGTCCCTTCCTTCACCATACGCAGAACCCATGAGGAAAAAGCACTTCCCTCTTTCTTTTCAGTTTTGACTCTGAGTAATAATAACCACAGAGTCCAGGGCATGTGACGCAACACTCCCACCGACCAGCACCCGGCAGGGTGACGCGTACCATCCTGGAGGCCTGCCTGGCAATGCG
The DNA here is from genome assembly GCA_028451465.1 of Erethizon dorsatum. Taxonomy (NCBI): domain Eukaryota; kingdom Metazoa; phylum Chordata; class Mammalia; order Rodentia; family Erethizontidae; genus Erethizon; species Erethizon dorsatum. The sequence goes on along the minus strand of CM051830.1, from coordinate 49,174,751 downwards.
GTACACGGTCCACCCGTTGGAGACACTTTCAAGCTGCTGCTTAATCACAGCCTTGACTTCAGCAGACAATGCTTTCTGGCTGGCCACGAAAATCACTGTAGCCAAACTCACCTAATCGTGAACAAGAAAAACAACATCATGTAATTGTATCCAACGTCATAGATAACTGACTCAAACAGGAGAAAAATCAAGTGTGATTTTTTAAAAGAAAAAATTTGTTTTTTACTAACATTTATTTGTCATTTTGAGTAATTTTTGAGTATTCCACTGATGTAGAGCAATATTTATCAAATCAAATAATTAGAAACAATGCCTATAAATAAATAATGATATAATTACACAATGAGATGCTATACAACAGTGAACTGGATAAAGCAGAGATAAACTTATCAATACAGATGATTAACAAAACAGGGAAACTGCAACTGATTACTTATAGTATAACATTTATGTGAAGTAAAAATACATAAAGGAATACTGCATATTACTTTGGAATATACACTGAGATCATAAAAATGTAACATGCGTTGGGATCAAAGATACCAAATCCAGGGCAGACTTTATCATCTGAATTAGAAATGCTCTGAAATCTGAAAGTGCATATGTTTTGGATTTCTGAGCAGTTCAGATTTTAGATTTCTGGGTTAGGGTTGCTCAACTTGTAGTACAAAAAGTTCATAGTGTCAATTTTGTTTTGACTTCATCATGCTCCTGGTTTCAGATAACTACTTTAACCAGCTGTTTGTTTTATTTTGCTTTTTAAGTAAAGTCGAACAGTAGTGCTGACTTCTTAGTCCACTAAACCATATCCCCGTCTCACAGCAGATGGAGACAGCCGCTCTTTACCAGAAGTTCCTGTTGCTTGTCCGTGGCTGAGCGTCCAATCACCTTGTAGAGCTCCATGAGGTCACCAAGCATCCCGTCGCCCAGCACAAGCAGCTGCATGGCAATGGCCGCCAGGCAATGGCACATCAGGACCCGCGCAGCATCCTGGGCGCTGTGCAGCTGAGTCAGCAAGGTCTCCACCACTGACTGGCTAAGATGGGGCCTGCCCTTGGCCAGCTTCACCATGCAGTTGAGAGCGATCTACACGCCACAGAGAAAATGGACTAGTTATACTCTGAAGGAGTTTCAGACATGAAAGAAATGAACTTTATATAAATTACTGAAAAAAAACCATGGGCATGGTTTTTTGCAGGCGTAACATTTTTCTTCATAAGACACCCTTGACACTGAGTCCCACGTAAGGCCTGTAAAGTACACTACGTTTAAGATAAGAAGTCAGGACTACACATCAAAACATCAACTACTCATTTCAAGCTAAGACTGTTTTTTTAAAAAAGATGAGATAAAACTATAAGGGATAACACCGAAAAGGTAAATATATACCAAATAAAATGTCACCATAACCATCTTTATTTTTCAAAGACTGCTTCTAAAGTGTGGTTTATGAATTATCCAGCAAACCCCTGCCTGGTGATAAGACAGCTGCCCCTCTCACCCAAACTCACCAATTAGCTGTTGTGTGCGTGTGGAGGTGCCTGAGAATCAGTTTTCAAAAGAGGTCCTTGGTGAGTCTAAGCACACTGAGGTGCGGCCGGGGTTTCTACTCTCCTCTCATTTCTCAGCCGACATCTAAAAACCAGCTGGCGTAGGAGCTCCTCCCTCTCAGGCCTGGGTAACGAGACAGCCAGTACTTCCCGCCAACAGAACCAGAAACACGGGAATCCTGCCACGTTTTCATAGCTAGCTGCTGCTTCTGTCAAGTCCCTAACACCCACTGTTGGCTCCATTCTTCCACCATAACCAAAGTCTCCCCCTAACTCTCTAATCTGTTGAAAAGATGTGCATGTCAATCCTTTTTTTTTATGTGGGTACCGGGAGTCGAACTCAGGACCTTGCACTTGCCAGGCAGGCGCTTGTGCTGCTGAGCCATCTCACCGGCCCTCCCTGGAGTTTCAGCTATCAGTGCGGTGTCTGGGGCTCATGATAAACCTCAGTCTGACAGACAAAAGGCCGAAGTTCACCTTGCCCTTTATTAGCAAGGTGGCTTTGAACAAGTTATATGTATAAGGCTTTAACAGTTTGGCACATGAACACACACTAACAAATAATAATTATAACAAGGTTGCAGCATATTTATTATTTTAAAATTCTAATATTCCCTCACCACCTACAGAACCAAGCATGTTCCTCAGAATATTTGACCTGCTCCATGATCCAGCCGTACCACTACTTTTTTAATCTCCTACTATGTCATCCAGCCACAGTGGTCTACTCGCTGTTCTTCCAGCGTAACAGGTACGTTTCTGCTTTCGAGTCTTCTGGAAGAGAGGTCCTCTGAGCTTGAACAATCTTTCCTACTTACTGAAATTCTCATCCCTCTTCCAAGGTTCCGCTCATAACATCGACTTGTTGCATCTTCCCTAAGATCTGTAGCTCCCATCAATCTCTCCCAACTCTGTCCACTCCCTGAAATTGCACCTTCGTTTATATTGCAGAGAATGCACTGCATCCTGCTTGGTATTCTTTATATAAATGTCAGTATCCTACTCCAGATGCAAAGCTCCTCTAACACAGGAACATTTATAATTACCCACATATGTCCCCGAGTCTAGTGTTTTACTAAAACCTAGCATTATTAGCAAAAGGATTTGTTTTTGCTTTATTGTGCTTTTTTCTTTTTTTTTTTATGTGGGTACTGGGAGTCGAAATCAGGACCTTGCGCTTGCCAGCAGGCGCTTGTGCCACTGAGCCATCTTACCGGTTCTATTGTGCTTTTAAATTTAAACATATTGTGGTTCTAAGGGGATTTTGAGGCCCTCTCAGGATGTATTGCCAAACACATGTTTACTTCCTTTCTTCACCTCCACATCACCAACTTTTATTAATCATGTCGCCATCTTTATTATTCATCCTATGATGACATCACCTTTTCTTAACATGCAAAATGAGGCACGACTTCTTTTGAACCATACCTAAGATAAATTGAAGTTTTTACATTCTTCAATGTGCATCTAATATCTTTTTACTTCTATTAAAACACTTTTATTATTATTTTTGGATTGTCACAGATTATATTTCATGTTTCATTCCAATAACAGTCTCATCTTACATTTAAAAAATCTTAAATATACCTAAGACAGTTTCTGTACTTAAGTGAAAGTGAAAATTCTTAACAGTAATTGTTCCCTTGGCTTGTAAACTAAGGCTTCTACAGTCCAGAAACTAATAAATACTTATATATTAATGAGTTTGGCTACAGTCATTTCAGCAGTTTTTTGTAGCTGTTAATATTATCTCAGATTAAAACTACTATGAGACTTCTGCCTATTTATATTGTATAGAATTATATCTGTCAATTGCAATTTAACAAATACTGGCAACTGATAGCAAGATGGGCCAAGGTTCGTATTTCTACTTTGTCTACCTTTTGGGATACTAACAAAAAGCCTATTTTCAAAGTGAACATCAAGGACAGATTTTTTTTAAGCTAGGAATTATTGCCTCTGGGCCAAATCTAACCCCTTGCCTATTTTAGTAAATAAAGTTTAACTGGAACACAGACATCCTCTCCCCATCACCCTAAACATTTTGTCCATGGCTACTTTTGTCCACAACTATAGAAGCGAGTAGCTGTAATGCAGAGTGTGTGGCTGGCAGAAGTTAAAATATTTATAGCCCAAACCTTTACAGAAAGACTGCCACACCCTAGTTTAGGCAATGAAAACAGGCATCATGTTAAGCGGTATTTTACCTTTAAAGTGGCTTGAGCACCTGGACTATCATCTTGACTACAAAGCACCAGAAGGGATTCCAGGCCAAAGACGGCATCTTGCTCCAGTGCCAAGAGATCTAGAAGAAAAGCACCAAGTTTTAGGGGTGGTCAGCAGAGGATTAAGTATGTGCACGTGTGTAAATACACATATGCACACTTGCTCACTCACTCTTACAGGAAAAAAAAATTTGAGTTTAAAATGTAAGAAACACTTTACTCTTCCTTGAAAAAGTACATGCAGCATTATTTCTAACATGTAATGACTATCTTCAGACTCTGTTATTTCTACCACTTTATTGTAGATTATAAAAATATACACATTAAATCAAGAGGTAAAGCCACAAAGCTGTAAGTAAAGCAAAACTGAAACAGCATCACCAACTTAGCTAGGGAAATATTAACAACAGAAAACCATGCTGTATGTGTTAATCTTCCTGATCAGACTGCAATTATACAGGTCCATTTTCACCTCATATAGAATAGTTTTCAGCTTTGAATGAAAGTTAACCACTTAGAGGTCGCGACGAGGACTCCATATAATCTCCTGAATGTTTTCAGCCTGGCCTTAAAGAATGAACCCCTTAGATGTTTCATGTATCAGCGGTACTATGACATCTTTTCACTACCACAGGGATACAATTCCTCCGGAGGATATGGGATGCTATGAATGGCCTGATTAACTGTATTTGGGCTAACATATGTCAGTGTTGAGAACACACAGCAGTTTTCAATATTATACGGAAAAAATATTCTTTACTATGCCCCAGGTAAAACAGGCTTAATTATTCAAATCAGAACCAACACGTAACTTTCGAACGCGTCCTGAGTTAGTGCAAGAGTTGGCAATGAGTGTAAAGAACAATGAAGGTCAGGGTGCAGAAAAAGACAGGTACCAGGAACAAGCAGTGTTGAAGGCTGGTGGGGATAAGGAGGACTACTTGCTTGTGATCCTTAACAAGGATCAAAGCAAGTGCTGAAACAGACTGTCCAAAATGCAGTTTCTGTTCTTGAACGAAGACGTGAAATTTTTCAAGTCTTTAGGTCAAAAAACAAAATTAGGACCACAAGAAAATATGCACATTATTTTCTTTGGATGTCTTCCTGGATTGTGCAAATCATCTTAATGCTATAAGTATCTAGGAGATGAATTTTGTCAAAAGTAATGCACATAGTTCTGTTAATTCACTCGTCTCTAAGCGAAACTACCTGTCATTCAAGCTCCTTCATAAGAAGAACAAAACTTTCTAGGTTTCTGTATCAGTGAACACACTGTTTTATATCACGGGAGTAGATCTCCTAAGCAATCTCTTTCCACAGCACTGCACATGCAAAAGCAAGTGGTGGGATGAAACAAGCAGTGCTCCATAAAACCTTTCAACTGCACAACCTCAGGCAGTCCCAAGGTCTTTAGATTTTTATTACTCTTCACGAGAATTTAAGTGGCCTTGAGAAGTGAGTTCTAAGAACACTTCAGAAGGAAGCAACTGTACATCAATGTGCACAGGCTGAAGATAAGGGAATAAAAGTACACACAAAATTCTGTCCGGGCTCCAATCTAAAGTTTATAAATAATACCATTCCTGAGTAAACTTACCTTTGTTTTTAAAATTTTAATTAGTACATGTTTACAGTACATAATGACTACACTCATGGTGGGCAGTTGGTGCATGTATCTAACACATCTTAATTCTTTTTACCTCCTTTCTCCCCCTGCCCCCCATCTCTTGTATCCTTCTCATTTGCAAAGATCTACCTCCTTATTTCCCTTTATCTATCTTGTATTCTGCTCCTTAAATTATTTACATTTTGGGTTTCTCATATAAGAGAAACTGTTAGACATTTTAGCTTGTGTGTCTGATTTATTTCGCTTACATTATTATTTAAAGACGCATCCATTTTCCTATAAATGCCTCAAACTTATCCTCCTTTATGACACAGTAGTACTCCCTTATGTATAAATACCACATTTTCTTTATCCATTCATCTGCTGATGGATGTACAGGCCACTTCCAATATTTAGTTGTTATGAATTGTGCTGCTACAGACATGGGTATGCATGTAATATGTAATATGATGCAACATGTAATATGATGTCTTTAAGTATTCTGGGAAGATACCTAGAAGGGGACTAGCTTGGTCAAACTGAATTTCTATTTTTATAAACTTACCTTTTTCTTGACAAGAGACAGTTATATTAGTTAGAACTCTTACTCCATGAGCCGCAATGCCCATTTCTATTTTTATAAACTTACCTTTTTCTTGACAAGAGACAGTTATATTAGTTAGAACTCTTACTCCATGAGCCGCAATGCCCCTGTTACTATGGTAACAGCACTCCTGGGCTAATTTGACTAAATCAGAGGATCTGGGAGAAGAACCTACATTTCCTAAACAAGCAGAGAAAAGCAGTATGGATTATAATTTATTCCTATCATTAAAAAGCAGTTCAGCTTATAGATTTAGTATTCTCAGTTTTATGAAAAATTCTCTAACAACAAATTTTAATAATAAAATTTTCTACAACCTCATTACCAATATACATCACCATTTCTCCTTCTCCTATCAAGGTACTTTAAATAGGTATGTGGTAACACTTTTGTAATTTTAAAATCAATACAAGGCTTTCCCATAAAAATTTTAATCACAACTAAGAAAAAGTGCAAAAGCCAAAATAACTATATTGGCTAGGACTCCTAGGACTGTATGTATCCTAGGAGTTCTAACGGACTCTGATTAAAATGGACATCACTGTGGGCTTCTTGTTAGATAAATTCATTCCTTCAAGAGAAGGGATAAAAGAGAAACATAATTATGTTTGCTTTTTCCCACCCCAAATTGCTGGTATACATTTATATCTCAAAAAACGTTTTGATTACTCCTAGTTGCAGATTATCCCTATTTCACAGAAGAAATCAAAGATTTTAAGTATCCTGCTATCAAGGTCATAAATCTTGTTAGTTAGGCCCTACTTCTGTGCTTTATACAGTATTTTAAGTTCTGTGCTATAGACTGCAATAACTTTTCAAATTCTTATTTGAAATTCTATAAACAAAGGCCTATGTTGTGAATAAGTTACAGGAGAAACTTTCATTTATAATCAGGTGAGCTTCAAAAAGAAGCTCATTCCTGTCTTCGTTTCCTCTGCTTATTTTTCCATGATCCCTATCAACATCACCTGGGCTCTCATACTAACTGTGACCATATTTCTGAGGTTGAAGGGGACACCATTAATTACAACAGGCATAAACCAAGCCTATTCCAGATAGTATAAGACCTTATTCATTTCTGGTCTAATGTAAAAACACTAGCTTCAGTGTTTTTAAGATAGTCAAAACATTACAAAGATGAAATTATATATTCATTTTCTCCCCAAAATTGTGGAAGTGTATTTCTTCCCTTCTTTTTTTTGCTTATGTGATGCAGAGAGTGCAAACTTATCTATAAATCTGCAAGTACGTTTCATAACATTCATTATTCTTTCTTCCCTCATTAAGGCCCATCATAGGAAATTCTGGGGGAAAAAACCCAGAAAAATTCAAAGAAGAAAATAAAAATTTCCCTAAATCCCACAAATCAGCATGAACGTACTGTAATTTTTTAAAATATTATTTCAGAATCCCTTTATGTACAATATAATTTAAAAATTAATATATAATTAGGATATATAGATACTGGTCAATACAGTATTCTGTTTTTAATATATAACATTTTTGAGTATTTTTCTGTGTTAACATTTTAAGGGATGAGATTATTATTTTTATTTTAATTTTGATTTACTTAAAAAGTTTTCTAAGATAGAATCATATGGTTCCAATGGTACAACAAACAGAAAAAGGTAAAAGGCTAGTGAGGTAAGTCTCCCTCATCTACCCAGTGTTACCACTTTCTTAAGTACCATTCCGGAGACTAAATCTGTAAGCATATTTTGTCTTTTTATATATTTTCCTGGACCTTATATGTTTTTCTCTTTAAATATTAAATCATAGAAATTATTCTATGCCATATATTCTTTTAATAAAGTGCCATGTATTCTTTTAATAAATTGATTTCTAGTGCAGTGATATATCACAATTTCTTAATGAGCCTCCTATTGATGGACCTTTTTATGATGCTATTACTTCCTCTACTGATGGATGACATTTTACTATTACAAAGAATGATGCTATAATATAATCTTGTACATAAATCAATTCTCAATTTATGACTATTTAAGTAGGATAAATTCTTAGAAGTTGAATTCTGGGTCATCTGTAGCTTAATGAGTATTTCAAACTTGCTTATGCAGAGGTCCAATAATTTACATTCACATCAGCAATAAGAGTGGCTGTTTACCCACATCCTTTTCAACAGAGCATGTTGTCAAACTTCTGAATCTTTGCCAATCTCCTGGATTAAATTTGTGTTTTTTAAATTTAAATTTCTCTTAGGTATGTATAATATTAAACATTTTATATGGATAAGAGCCATTTATTAGGGCCGGTGAGATGGCTCAGCGGCGTAAGCGCCTGCCTTGCAAGCGCGAAGGCCCGAGTTCGACTCCCGGATCCCACATACCAAAAAGGGGCCGGTGATATCGCTCAGCGGCACGGGTGCCTGTTGGCGCGCGAGGTCCTGAGGTCGTCCCCCCGGTACCCACAAAAAAAAAAAAAAAAAAAAAAAAAAAAAAAAAAAAAGAGCCATTTATTAGAGATAATTTATTTATTTTTATTTTTATTTTTTTGTGTGGGTACTGGGGGTCAAACTTAGGATCTCGCGTGCCAGCAGGTGCCCGTGCCGCTAAGCGATATCACCGGCCCTTTTTTCGTATGTGGGTACCGGGAGTCGAACTCTGGACCTCGCACTTGCCAGGCAGGCGCTTATGCCTCTGAGCTATCTCACCGGCCCTAGAGATAATTTAGACATACCAAATTTAATTTTTTTACAAACTACTACTGGTTATATTGAAAAATTCTAATGAATGGAAACACAAACATTTATTATTATTTTATAAATAATCTTATTTTGTAAAATCCTTGACTTCTATTTTTTATGACCTTTACCTGGTTTAACTATAATTCCATACATCAACTATATTTTTAACAAACTTCAACGAAAGAACAAACAAATATCCAGCTTGAGAAGTTAGTATGAAACAAATGCTTATAAATGTGTCTGGAATTAAAAAATAAAGAAAAAGCCATCATGTACCCAGGTTGGTTTGGTATTAAAAAAAATAAGACTCCCAAGTTGGGGGAACCCTTGGGTTCAGGCACAGGCAAAGGCACCTCATCTGTATATGACTTTGAATACATCTTTGAGTCTTTGTGAGTCTGTTTTAATACTTAAAAACTCGCTTGCACATGCCTCGCTTGAAAGGATACTTATACAAGAAGGCTCTTATAAATTATAAGAAATAAGACCTTGCCTTCCATGGCTCTTTGAGAGTATCCTGTTAGTCAAGGATATTAACTGTAATTAAAGAAACTGACTGGCTGATTTATGTAGGAAAATGAATTCACTGGAAACACACTGGATATATGGTTAACTGTTTCTGAAGAAAATCCCATCTCTTGTAGGCACCCCCCCTTTGCCACAGGATTTTCTAATTCCTCATATCAAGAGGTATTTATTTCACCACCTACCTAGGCTTGGCCATGTGACTTGCTTTGGCCAATAAGACTAAGAAAACATGACACGAGCAGGTTGAAAAGTGCTATCTGTTGGTGGTTGCTTTCTTTCGGCACAGCTAGTAGGTATGTCACTGACAGTCACATGGAGAACCAAGGTGCCTCACTTCTAGTCTGTGAACGAGGCCAGCCAGTCCGGTCAAGGTTCTAGATACTGCAGTCATATAAGGACCCTAGAGGAGACCAGTAGAACTGCCTAGCTGAGCCCAGTCAGAATTGTTGATTCACAGATCAGAATAAAACTGTCATGGTTTTAAACCACTAAAGTTTTACGATTTTTATGGAGTAACAGATACCTGAGAGAGTACCTAACAGAATTACTCAAAAGGCTGGAATGCTAAAGTCAGAAAACAGACAGGAAAAAAGGGAGGCCAGGGCACAAACAAGATCACAGTTCAAAAAGCCATGTATAGAATTAGACCAATGAAGACACTGTGGGCCCTATCACTGATTGCCTGATATCTCAGATTACAGCTATCCTAGGCACCAGACATGGCAAACACCCACTGCTACAGTGTATTCTGGAAACAGGATGGTGATGTGGTCATTTCTGTATCACTATAATGGATTCTCTCAATCCCCACTTCTTGTTATCAGGTCCCAATTCAGTCTGCAGCATGGAAATGATGAACTGAGCCCAGGACACACAGGTGTACCCTGGCTGTAAGGGAGGCCAGAGTACTGTATCAGGTCTTTTCTGCGTCCTATTAACATGTCCCTCCAAGCTTGAAGCACCAGGGGTGCATGCATGACTTGTACCACTCAATGGGACCGTTCCATGCTGCCTGACGGGACAGTCACGCATGTACCACTGGTGATTCAGAGCCACTGGCAGTGATTCAGAGCCACATACGAATTATGGCCCCCTTGTGAATGTGTTAAGATTTATTCAACAGGGCATTTTCCTGACTCAATAAATTCATGCTGTGCAGTGACAAAAAAGGACAAATGTAGACAACAGCTCTTTAATTCAGTTCAAATTAACTGATCAGGAAAAGCAGCCACACAGATTCCACAAAACTGTCATAAAACAACAAAAAACTTTATTTTTATTTATTTTTTTTTGTGGGTACCGGGGGGATGACCTCAGGACCTCGCGCGCCAACAGGCACCCATGCCACTGAGCGATATCACCGGCCCCTTTTTCGTATGTGGGATCCGGGAGTCGAACTCGGGCCCTCGCGCTTGCAAGGCAGGCGCTTACGCCGCTGAGCCATCTCACCGGCCCCAAAAAACTTTAGCGTTCAATTTTGTGACACTTAAACTGGATTATCAAATTGAATGGTTCGAGAGCCACCTAGGACATTAGTAAAGCACACGTTAGGTATGTCTGGGTAAGTCATGGAGGCCTGACCTCGGAGCATTTATCTGGCCCCTGAGCCCTTTCTTTCTGATGCTGTTCCCTTGCTCTGCCTCCTGGCTGCCATGAATTAAGCAGCTTTGCTCCACCACATCCTTCTGCCGTGACGTTTCTGCTTTGGAGCCAACCAATCATGGGCTGAATCCCCTGAAACTGTGAGCCAAAGTAAACCTCTCCTCTAAGTTGCCAGTGTCAGGTACTCTGTCCAGTAACAGGAACGCTGACCCACACAAGTCTGTTAGGTAAGCGAGCTCCTCCAAGAGCATTAATTAAGGCATTATAATCATTTTGAACAGGTAACTAGCAAAGCATTATTGAACTGGGGCAAAGTTGTAATCATTTTCCAGTGCAATAATTTATATCCAAAAGGAAGCATGCAGCATTTGCTTTTAAAATTAACACCATTTGGCCTTTGAAATGTACTTAAAATCAAAGAATACTTTGAATCTGATATATAAAAATCAAACCAACTATTCTAGGTATTCTCAAAAATATTTTCACCCACATATAATTCAAACAAAAACAAATCAGAAAAATAATATCCTTAAGATCAAGGATAGAAGATTTTTATTATCATAAGCATTGAATAATTTTCAAACAAGTCACTAGCATACAATGGTGTATGAGATTAAAACCTTCTCTGATTTAAAGCTCTATGAAGAAACTACTTGAGACATAAGCATGAATAAAGGAATCAACACATTATCTCTTTCTTACCTGGAGCTATGCTGAAGTAATGCTTGATGGCGATGGTCCCTGATAAAGTAGAGAGGACAGATAGCATCCCTAGTTTTAAGCTGTCATAAGGCGTTTGGAGGGCACATTCACAGAGAGCCTAAAAATACAGAAGAGAAGCAAACACAGGATTTAAGACATCAATGTACTTTTACACTGTTAACTGCACTGAAATTATCTATCTTCTAGAAAAATTACGTGTTAACATCTTTTTTCCATGATAAAAAATGTTAGGTCAAACTGCTAAACTCCTTAGAGGAGTATAAGGAAACATGATCCTAAATATAATGTGGTAGGTACCCTGAAACAAAAAAAAGTTAAGAAAGTAGAATAAAATATATACTTTGACTAATAATAATATACCAGTATTCATTTATAACAAATGTTCCGTATTACTGTAAAAAAATCCTTAACAGGAAATTGGGTGTAGTACATGTATACTATTTTCTCAGTTTTTCTATAAATGTGAAATTGTTCTAAAATTTCCACTATATTTTACTACTTCAGTGGTAGAGATATTATATTATGTGCATTACAATAATAGAGTGTAGTGCTCTATGTAGTTTATAAGTTTGTAAGTCAGTAGAGCTACCCCTCCAGTTTTGTCCATTTGCTCTACTTCTGGCCGCAGTGGCCTGAAGCAGTAACCAGAAACAAGGTGCTGGTTTTCCTTCCCCTGCGGTGGCCTATGGCTACGTGCGCACAATATACTGACTCTTGCCTCGTCTGTGTGCTCTCACTCTGCATCTTAGGGTTGCATGTGGTATTAACAGTTAAGCACTATCTTGTTAAACTAATACCATTCTCCCACAAAGAGGAATGGGAGCAGAAAATGAGCAAAACTTAAGAAGTGTAAGGGACCAATAAAGATTCTGGAAATGGTTAAGTAATAAATTTAAGATCTCAATAAAAATATCAACAAAATTTTTGGAGGATTCAGATACTTTGATTCCAAAGACCACATGTAAGAATTAAAACCCCAAAACATTCAGAAAAAATCTGATAAGCAATAGATTCAAATATATACACAAATTTAATATATGATAATGTCATTTCAAATCAGCAGTATCATTCGAAAAAGCTTACAAGGACAACTGGCTAGTCATCTTGTAAGGGAAAAATTAAAAAGTTTAAACAGAAGCCTGCCAGAATGCCCGCAAAGACCAAGCGGACGTGTCCGGACAAACCTGGTAACAGAACATTCCCTTCTTTGTGCAAGCTTGTCTAACAGGTGGCCTTACAATATAACTTCAAATGTTCCTTTGTATAAACCATCTTTACTGCCTTTGTGTAACTAGTGGCCTTGTAATATAACTTAAAATGTAACAGAACATTTCCTCCTCTGTATAACCATGATGTCACCCAACCCTCCAATCATATGTGCCGAATTTGCCTTTGTTCCTTCCTGCTTACTTTCCCTTTAAAAGCCTTTGAAGCCCCGCTCTGACTCTTGTGGAGAAATCCTAGTCAGAAGCCCATTGGTGTAAAACTGCCTCCTAAACCTTCTCGGTGCCGTTTTTCCCGTGTTTGGTCTGTTTCCCTAACAATCTAAGTAAAATCAAACTGAATCTGTTTCTTTTTTATGGTTAATAGCAGAACTATAAAAAGTACTAAGAGTTAACATGAAAAACCAAAACTAAAAAGATAACTGACAAAACTGGGAAAAACTCACATGATATAAGATCAGTAAAGGACCAGCGATCTCAATACATAAAAAGTTCTTATACTAAACAGGCAAAAACCCAATAAAAACTGGTAGTTCACAAAAATAATTTATACAAATGCCTTTAAAATAAGATTTTAATCTCATTCATAATTTGAAAAATCTAAATTCAAAGAAGGGCTGCCTTTTACCAATCAGATCACTCAAGATAGACACCTAGCTCTGAAGAGTACGGGGCACAGGTACTCTCACTGTTGTTGACAGAGAGAGAAACTGGTATAAACGTCATTGGTAGGTACTTGGCATTAATACTCAAAAATTTAAAAGTATGTATTATTGGACCCAGCAACTCTCTTCTGGAAAATTATGTTCACAAAGCTGATTTTTACAATCTACAGCGGTGTCTTGGTACTCATCATTAATTGGTTCCAATTGTTTGGGCTGGAAAGGGAAGTGAGTCACAAGACAACACTGACAAGTTCCAGCTTTCCAGGTGAGTACCAATGATGAGTACTAGGACAAAATATTTGTGTCAAAATGCGGAGAATAAATTAAAATAAATCAACACAGAGAAAACAAAAGAAAAAAGAAAAAGACCCAAACCAAATACACACAACATATGTATACACACCCACCCACCCATACCTCCAAAGAGTTAGGAAGATTATTCTGGCAATGGTAAACAGAGTAAGTTAAGAAAGAATTCTGGCTCTGCCATTTGCAACCTCTGTGATCTGAAACAATCACTGAAATCTTTAAGTCTCAACCTCTTTGTAAAGTGGGGGTAAATATTTATAAAGAACTGTATTTCCCACATGAAATGTCTATGGAAAAATATGCAAAATATTAGATATTGGCACTGGCCAAAGGAACTGTATGGATGGTAGAAAGTAGGTGAGAAGTATTTTATAATATTCCCTTTTGTAGCCCTTTCTCAAAAAAAGAGAAACAGAAGAAGAAAGAAAAATTAATTAACAATTAATTAATTTTAAAAATGGGGTGATATCTGTTAAATAGCCACCGAAAGTCAAAGCACTTTGCAATCTATACAAGCTACTATGCTAGAGAGTAACGGTGCAGCTGAGCGCGATGCACTAAATGGATTCAGAGGCTCCACACACTGCACTGTGGGAGGCCACCAATGTGACAGAGTGGAGGAAAGAAAGCAGAGGCCAAGGACTAACACTGAGGAGAAGGGGTGGGCTGACTGTCAACGCCAAAGTCCAAGATGATAAAGGCAGAAGCCGCCTCTGGATTTAGCATTAGGAACACTGGTGAGCTTTTAAATGTCTCAGTATATCTGATAGGAAAACAGATATAAATGCAAAAGTATATTTAAAAAAGCAATGGATAAAGAAATACAAGCAGTCATAATGCTTTTTATGAAGTTCAATAGAAAGTGCTTTATAAAGAAGTGATTAGTTAATACTTAGCTTTGATTTATTCAAATACTTGAGAAATTTTAAATAAGAGGATGATAGTTTTTTAAGAGTAATTTTAGGGCTGGGGATGTGGCTCAGTGGTAGAGCTCTTGCCTTGCATGCACAAGGCCCTGGGTTTGATCCCTAGCACCATTAAAAAAAAAAAAAAAAAAAAAAAAAAAAGAACTATGTGAAATTAAACAATCTTCATCAAGTTATAGTCTGATCATTATCTTAAAAAAAGAGAGTAATTTTACCATTTCAAAAATTAAAACATTAGAAAATCTTACTATAAAATGATTTACAATGTTATCTTCTAATTTCTGTCATTAGCACATTATTGGGTATCTAAAATGGTCTCAGTAAGTACATAATGACGTAAGGTTCATTGATTCAAATAAGTAAACAGAGCAAATCATGAAGTTCTCTAAATAGCATATAATCGTATTTCAGTGATGAATTGGTCCAAGTTTCTGTTTCAAGGACATTACCTATTACACAATTATTCTTGGTAGGAGCATTTTCCATACGAACAAAGAGGAAAAATTATCTCTTCAAATGGATTCCCCTTTCTCACTACCACTAATTCCTTTCTCCTTGACTATTTGGTCTGAATTTCTCCCTCTATGCTAGCTTAACTCACTGCTCAAGCAGGGGCTCTGGCCTGAATTACTGTTTTCTGGGTCAGTCTCCAAATAGTGATTTCTTCTTTACCCTGCAATGGGTCTGGTCATCAGGGATGTGTTCTAGAAAAGTTTGGTAAAAAGAAGCTTTCTCTCTGTCTCTGTCTGTCTGTCTGTCTCTCTCTCCCTCTCTCTCCCTCCCTCCCTTTCTTTCTATCGTGTGATACTGGGGACTGAACCCTGGTCCTTTGCACTGAGCTACATCTTCACTCCTCTTTTTTTGTGTTTTTTAAAGTTTTGAGACAGGGTCTTACCAAGTCACTAAATTGCTCAGGCTGGCCTCAAACTTGTGATCCTATTGTCTCAGCCCTAGAGTGCTGGTACTATATGGTAGGTATACAACATCACACTCAATTGCTTATACTCCTTGAAGTGAGAAGAATGGTAAGTTTGAAAGTACTGTGTTAGAGACACAGCACCTCTAATAGATTTTCTGTGTCTCCACTATAATAACCTCAAAGAAAAAGATTACTAAAAGAACTAATTCTCAGGCCTTAACTTGTCATCCTCTTTGATCTAGTAAAGTACAAATCAAAAACTCTCAGGAGAGATAATGCCAAATATACACGTTTGAGGGTATCCAGAGCAAATAACCTTTGCTTTGTAATAGAGAGGTTGCATAAATCAAATAAGATTTATTTATTCCGATAAGACTGCTCTGATACCAGAACACTGTAAATTATTCAGATAAGACTACAAATACTAATGTGCTACATGAGAGATATTGTTAATACAGATTAATATTAACTTGTAAGGCATCAAAAAATTCAAAGGAAATTATAAACATTAAAATATTTTAGTTGCTATGAAATTATTTTGTTTTTGATTATATTAATAATAATACACTATACTTGGGTCTTAATTTTAGCCCTTCCTTTTGGTTTTTTTTTTTTTTTTTTTTTTTTTTTTTTTTGTGGGTACCAGGGGGACGACCTCAGGACCTCGCGCGCCAACAGGCACCCGTGCCACTGAGCGATATCACCGGCCCCTTTTTCGTATGTGGGTTCCGGGAGTCGAACTCGGGCCCTCGCGCTTGCAAGGCAGGCGCTTACGCCGCTGAGCCATCTCACCGGCCCCTTTTGGTTTTTAAAATAGTATCATAGCTTGGAATATTTGAATCCACATGGAATTTATAAAACTAAGCAATAAATCTATAAAAGTAGCAATGGAGTATACATAATTTGAGTTTGGAATATTAAAATTCAAAAAGATTACTCAGCAATAAGATTAGTCAAGTGGAAGACCAAAAAAAGAAAGAAGTGGTGAAGGAAGTCCTAGAACAATAATTACTTTCGGTAACTGTGAGTAAAACTCAAATTTAAAATCAATACATTGTTACTTTATAAAGGTTAAATCATTATGCCTTTTTTCTGATATATTTCGACATTCTACATTTACATCTTGGCTTTGAAAAATGATTATTTGACTATATTCATTTAATTAAAATCAATACACCTGGTTTTCAGCCTGAGGAAAAAAATTCATGGGAAAAACAAACATTAAAAAAAATGTATTCGATTAAAAAAAAAGGAAAAAAGTCACAAGAAAAATGAATCAGAATTAAACATCTCAATAAGAAAAGATATGGTGTAAAAATGAAATAATAATAAGCTGTAGAATAAACGAGATAATTAAATTTAAAAAGAAACTTGACAGTGTAAAATATTTGGCTGGGAGTGGTGGTACATGACTGTAATCCCAGCACTCTGGGAGGCCAAGGCAGGAAGACTGCAAATTCGAGCCCTTGGTCAATTTATTGACTCAATAAAACCCTGTTTTTAAAAATAAAAAAGGGGGCCGGTGAGATGGCTCAGCAGCATAAATGCCTGCCTGTCAAGCGCAAGGTCCTGAGTTCGACTCCTGGAACCCACATACGAAAAAAAAAAGGCCGGTGATACCACTCAGCGGCACGGGCACCTGCTGGCGCGTGAGGTCCTGAGTTCGACCCCCAGTACCCCCCCACACACAAAATAAATAAATAAATAATAAAAAAGGGTTCAGCCATCTGATCTTTGACAAAGGGACCAAAAATATGCGCTGGAGCAAAGATAGCCTCTTTAACAAATGGTGCTGGGAAGTGCAAAGGTTGAATCTAGATCTGAATTTCTCAACATGTACAAAAACGAAAGTGGACTACAGATCTAAATATTAAAACAGAAACAAACTGCTGGAAGATAAAATAGATAAAACTCTTGAAGACACAGGCATAAGACTTTCTGAAGGGAACCCCACTGCACACAAAATAACAAGAATCAACAAATGGGATCATATCGAAAGCTTCTGCAAAGCAAAGAAACAACCAACGGAGTAAAGAGACAACCTACAGAATGGGAAAAAGTTACTGTCAGCTATTCCTTGGACAGAGGACTAATACCTAGAATATATAAAGAACCCCCCAAAATTAGACCCCCCAAAGTAAAAAGCCCAATGAAAAAACTGAAGTGAATAGACAATTCTCAGAAGAAGTACCAACGGCCAATAAATACGTGAAAAAATGTTCAACATTTCTGACCATTACAGAAATGCAAATTAAAACAACGTCAAGATTCTGTCTTACTCCAGAAAGAATGGCCATCATCAAGAAGTCCAATAATAACAAATGCTGGTGAAGCTGTGGGGAAAAGGAACCCTTCTAAGCACCGGTGGGAGTGTAAACTAATACAACTACTATGGAAGTCAGTATGGAGATTTCTCAAAAAACTAAAAACAAATTCCATTTGACACAGCTATTCCCCTTCAAGGTATCTTCCTGAAAGAGTTAAAGACAGGGGCCAGTGAGATGGCTCAGCGGCTTAAGTGCCTGCCTGGCAAGCGTGAGGGCCTGAGTTCGACTTCTGGGACCCACATACGAAAAAAAGGGCCGGTGATATCACTCAGTGGCACGGGCACCTGCTGGTGCACAAGGTCCTAAGGTCGACCCCTGGTACCCACACACACAAAAAAAAGAGTTAAAGACATCATATCAGCACAACTCATAATAGCTAAATGTTGAAAGTGGCCTACATGTCCACCAAAAGATGAATGGATAATGTGGTATTTATACACAATTGAGTACGACTATGCCATAACGAACCATAAATTTGAGTCATGTGAGGAAAATGGATGCATCTTGAGACAATAATGTTAACTGAAATCAGACACACAAGCTTCAATGTTGCAAGGTTTCTCTTATATGAGAAACCAAAGTATAAATAATTTAAAGAGTAAATACAAGACAGATCATAGGAAACAGGGAGACAGATCTTTTGCAAAAGGAGAAGAGGGCCGGTGAGACAGTTCAGCAGCATAAGTGCCTGCCTGGCAAGCGCGAGGTCCTGAGTTTGACTCCCGGTACCCACATACGAAAAAAGGGCCGGTGACATCGCTCAGCGCAAGGTCCTGAGGTCGACCCCGGGTACCCACAAAAAAAAAAAAAAAAAAAAAAAGGGAAGGAGATGAGATGGGGGAAGAGGGAGGACAAGAAGGGGGAAGGGAAGTAAAAAGTGTATTGTTCCAACTCCCCACAATGAATGTACATTTCTGCAAATATATACTAACATTTTTTAAAAGTGGCAGTTTGGGAGGCTGACGCAGGAGGATCCCAAGTTTGAGTCTTGTTTAAGCAACTTAGTGAGACACTGTGTCAAAAGATAAAAAGGCCTGGGAACCTAGTGTGAAGGCCCTGAGCTCAGTCTCCATGGCCATGGAAAAAAAAAAAAAAGAAAAAAAGTAGAAAATATTATTTAAACTAATTCCAGGGTCAAAAAGGAAGTAAAAATTGCTCTAATGGAAATAAAGAAAATCATTTACAACAGCATTAAAAGCCCCCAAATACTTAGAATAAACCTAACAAAACATGTGTAAGATTTATATGCTGGAAAACCATTGATGAGAAACTGAAGAAATGAGATATACCATGTTCATGGATCAGAGAATTCAATGTTATTAAGATGTCAATTCTTCTCAAATTGGTCTACAGATATGAAGACCAATCAAAATCCCAAAAGGCTTTTAAAACAGAAATTGACAAATTAATTCTAAATTTACATAGTAAGGCAAAGGATCTAGAACAGCTAAAACCATTTTTAAAAAGAACAAAGGTAGAGGACTCACATTACCTGATTCCAAGAGTTACCATAAAGCTACAGTAATTGAGATAGTGTGCTACTGGCTTAAGTATAGATATACAGACCAATAAAAAAGAATGGAATCAAAAACAGATCTACTAACATTGGTCAACTGATTTTCTAAAAAAAGGTGCTAAGCTTGTTCAATGAAGAGAAGACAGTCTTTTCCACAGTGTTAGAATACTGTGTTATACAAATGTACCTCAATTCCTACTTTGTACCATATACCAAAGTCAACTTAAAATGGATCACACAGAGCTAAGTCCAGCAGTTCTAGAAGAAAACAAAGGGGAAAATCTTTGTGACCTTGAGTTAGGCAAAGATTTCTCATACAAAACATAATCCATTTAAAGATAACTTTAAAAAAAATTTTTTTTATTTTAAAGAGAAAAAAATTGAACAAAATTTCAAAACAGTAGGAGGATAATAATGGTTAATACATTGGGTATTATTATCTTTAAATTAGTTACTCAGAGTGCAACATATCAGCATTCATTTGTCCAAACAATATCAGCACAAACCTTTCTTTTCAATGAACTAAGAGAAATTAGTAGTATATCTATCTTAACTATCTTTTATATATATATATTTTTTTTTTCTTTTCCCTTCCTTCTTTTCTTCATTCCCCCATCCCAGTTTCTCTTTCCTTTTGAACAGTTTCTTCTCATTTTACAATATCTATTGTACATTTTGAATCTTATTTACTTTTTCGGTTTCTTACACTAGGGAGACAATACAATGTTTACACATCTGCGTCTGGTTTATTTCACTTATGAGTAATAGTCTAGAGTTGCATCCATTTACCTATTAAGTCTCCAGTTTATCCTTCTTTATGGCTGAGTAGTACTCCATTATATAAAAAGAGCACACCTTTTTTATCCATTCCTCAGTTGATGGGCATTTGGGTTGTTTCCAAGATCTAGCTATTATAAATTGTGTTGCTATAAACAAGGGTGCACATATATCGCTGTGGTACTAAATTTGAAATGCATCAAAGATCTAAACATTAAAACAGAAACACTAACTGGGAGAAGGACTGCTACAAAATGAATAATAAAAACAGGGCTGGGGCTATAGCTCAGTGCAAAGACCCAGGCTTCCAAACCTAGTACTGAAAAAAACGTTCTATACCTCAATTTGTTGAAACAACAACACAACTGTATGATTCATAAAAACTCACCAAACTGTACATCTAGAAAGCTTTCTGTGAATAAATTATGCCACAATAAATATGACTTAAAAACGTATTTTGAACTAATGGCAATGAGTCATTGTAACACATAATTTATGAAATATGGCCAATCTACATTAACAGAAAGATTAATAGCTTTATAATGCTTTTATTATTAATTTTAAACTGCTTTTGTTTTTGCAGAGTTAAACCTCTGAATCACCCTAAATCTTAATCATTAAGATGCCTGAAAACATTGACAGAATTCCTCTGACTGCCGGGTTGACAATGGACTTGTGGAGAAAAGAGGGATATGAGACGGGAGACTGCCTCAGGAAAAGGCCTTAGTAGGGAGAATACTTAGGAGACTGAATAATTCAGTCAAGAGATGGCGATGGGGATGGATCAGTGTGATGACAAGTGGGAAGATATAGTCAGATTTGGGTTATATTTTGTACGTAGAACCAACAAAATTTGCTAGTAATTTTGGAGCTAGAATGTGGAAAAGAGGGAGAGAGGGAGGAAATGAAAAAAGACTCCAAAGCCTGAGGGCTGTAATCATGCAATTGTCATTTACTGAGGTGCTTTCGTTTTTGGAGGGGCAATTTGGGGGTGAAGATCAGAAGCTCCTTTTAAGAAGTTCCCTGTTAAGTACAAAACGCTTCTACTGCATGCTGCTGGAGGTGAGCAGGAGGTGGTGGGATATGTGCACCTGAAACGGGGTGGGGGAGAGGATGGGCAGCAGTCCTCAGCAGTCCTTTAGCTGATCATCGAGGCTGACAGATTCTCAGCTTAGAGAAAGTACAAAGGCGTAGGCAAGAATTTATTACAACTCAGTGAAACACCAGAAATTAAACCGTAGACAGAGGAGGAGACCCTGAAGGAGATTAAGAAGGAAGGGGGCAGAAACCAGGAAGAGTGAAAAAGTAGAAGCCATTGGGAGAGTTTCAAGGACAGGTAGTCGTCAGTGTCCGATGCATTCAGCACCCTAAGAATCAAAATAGTAACAACAGTGTGAGCAGCACGTGACTCCACAGAGAAAAAACCAGACAGTAAAACTGGCCTCGTTCTTCCTGTCTCTTGGTGATGCTCTTCACTTTTTATTATTAAAGAAGAATAAAATTAAATGTACTAAACATTTCTCAAGGAAAGAGAAAGCCAAGGAGCTTTCTAATCAAATCAAGAAAAAGGGAGGTGTGGGCATGCAGCTCAGTGGTGGAACGTTTGCTCACAGTCCTGAGAAGCGAAGGTCTCAGAGCTAAGTGATGGGCATCTCCTATTAATCTCCTCCTGTCTCCAGTCACACTGACCTCACATCCATGAAGGCCTTTTTCTGTCCTCTCTGCTGGTACTGTTCTTCCCTAAGAGGCTCGTAAGGCTGAGGTTTCTCCTTGAGCTCCTTGCTCAAATGTTAACTTAGTGCGAGTTTCCCTGACCACTGCATTTTTACGTAGCAACTTCCATCTTCCATACTCTCTAATCCCCCTTCCTTGACTTCATTTTTCTCCACAGCATTTATTAACATCTGACCTCTCTGCCCAGCAGAAGCAAATGGTCATCTTTTCCAGAGGAGCACATTTCCATTCTGAACCTCAGAGAATTCCCACACATACTTTTCCAAGAAAAATGAGCAGCGCAAAGTGAAAAAGCAACCAAGTATACAAGAAAAAAGGGTACCATGGTAAAGAACCAATAGAAACAGGAGAAAGACACCTGCAAGAACTTAAGATAAGCTGAAGAGATCTTTAGTAACTAGCACGTATATAAGGAGAAATTATCCAGAACACAGCACAAAGATATGAAAAATAAGACAATAAAGAACATGGAGGATTAAAGGAGAATGCTAACATAAATTTAAATCGAGAGCTAGAAGAAAAAAGGAAAGAGACACTGGCAGTATTTGAAGGAACTATGATTGTCAATTTCCCCAAACTGCTGAAAGACACCAATCTTCTGATCCAAGAAGCCTAACTATTCTAGAGAGTTTAAAGAGACTACATCCATAACCAGCTATTTCATGTGCAATTGCAGAGCACCAAGTCACAGAAAAATTTAAAAGCAGGGAAAAAACCACCAAAGCTTTCTCAGCAGTATTAATGGAAACCAGAGGACAACAGAATGGTATCCTTAATGCCCTAGGAATTCTATCCCCAGGGAAGGGAGAAGGTATCTTTCAAGACTGAGGACAAAATGAAGACATACGAGCATCAGGAGACAGACAGGAATCGGGAGAGTTCCCACCACAGACTCACTGAAGGACCTTACAGAGGTAGAAGAAAAGCATCCCAGAGAGGACGTCTGCGGAGTGAGAAGAGAAGCGAAGACAGTGGGAGGTCCCAGTGCACACTGCAGTCATAAAACAGTGACAAAACTGTATGATAAATGACGGAACTAAAACCTACGAGACAATATATACACGTTTAGAGGGATGTTGCTATGGTTTAGATATGGTTTGAACGTGTTCCCCTTGTTTTCATGTATTGAAATTTAATCCACATTTTGAGGTATCAAGACAATGGACACTTAATCCAACTACGGTGTTCAGAGGCTGAGCCTTTGGGAATGACTAGGATTAGATGAGGTCACTGGGGTGGTGCCTCCATGACTGAATCCTGGTGGCTTTAGGAGAGGAAGAGAGAGCAGAAGAGACACACACGTACGTGTGCACTCCCTGACTCTGCTGCATGGTACCCTGTGGTGTGTGAGTGAGGCAGCCATCGCCAGATGTGGCCCCTCAACCCTGAGCCTCCAGAACCCCGGAGCCAAAACACACCTCCTTCTATTAGAACTTCCCCAGTCTGTGGTACGTGTCATGAGGCAACAGACGCTGGACTAACACAGATGTAAACGGAGTTAAAATGTGTCCTAAGGTCTTTGTAGCAAAATTAACTACAGACTTCACAATAACTATGCATGGGATAACATTTCTGGGATAACAACTAAAATATAAAAAGACTAAACTTCCAAACTATTCAAAGTAAAAATAGTTATATTATAAATATAACTAGCTTATATTATAAACTATTTTTAAGTCAGCAAAAATTAAAATTTTGATAATTCTATAATCAAACACTGATAATTCTACATGTTGGCAGGGATATAGATCAATGGGCTCTTATACGCAGCAGGAATGCAAATGGTTCATTTACTTTGAAAAGCAGCTTGACACGGTAAAGATACCAAAAACAATCCAGAAAGCAGCTCTCCTAAAAAAGCGGAAAAGAATGTAAGAGACACAGAAAGCACTAAATATGATAGCAGATTTTAACTCTTACACATAATACATCACAGTAAATGTAAATGAATCAAAGGCTCCACTACGAAATGACAAAGTCTGCTAGGATGAACTAAAAATAATTCAATTAAATACTATTCATAAGACATAGCAGAGGGACTGGGGATATAGCTCAGCAGCACAGCGTCTGCCTGGCAAGCGCGAGGTCGTGAGTTTGATTACCGGTACCAAAAAAGACATAGCAGAAATATCAAAATATATAGAATCAAAGCAAAAATATGACAGTCTGCCATGTAAATATTTCTTAGTGACTTTTTCTTGTTGCTGAGACAAAATACCTGCCACCCGAAGTTAAAGGAGGAAAGGATTATTTGGCTTACAATTCATAGAGGTTTCAGTCCATGGTATGCTGGCTCCAAGGCAGGGTGGCATGACAAAGGGCCATCACAGAGGAGAAACAGTTTGTGGCAGGCAGAAGGCAACAAGGAAGCCATTAATGATGATCCTTTCTGTCCCTTATATTCTATCCAGGGAGTGTTACCCTATGGGCAGGCAGCACTCACATCCAGGATGGGGCACTTTAATCCTACTCAGAACTGTGCAAAACCAATCAGTGGACTAATTTAGTAACCACACACCCTTGATCCCAGCATCACACACCCTAGATCCAGCCACCTCTGAAAAGCCCCACCTATGACATCATGAAGCACTGGGGGAACATCTACACACAAGCCATAACAAAACATACCTAGGGGAAGGCTAAAATAACTATATCAATATCTAACAAAATAGATGAAGGCAAGAGATATATTAAAGAGACCTAGATAAGTAGGAAGATATAATATGTCCATGCATTAGAAGACTTATTATTGTCTTAATATCAATTTCTGACAAACCGATCTTTATATTCAATGTAATTCCCAACTGTCAGTTTTTTTGAACGGACTTGCCAAGGACTAACAAAGTATGTTTATCCAAAATATATAAAGAGCATCTCCAAATAAACAGAATAGGCAAGATAGCCATGTCATAAAAAAGGAACCCAAATAGCCAATAAACATAGTAAGAAGAGGTTCATTTTTTAGTAGTAAAAAAGCTATACATATAAACTTTTTAAACTGGCAAAAATCAGAATTCTGATATTTCTGTAATTAAACACTGATAATTCTACACGTCGACAAGGATGTAGATCACTGGGTTCTCATGCACAGCAGGAATGCAAACGGGTTCATTCATTTTGAAAAGCAGTTTGACATTATCCAGTCAGGCTGACAGAAAATACTCATACTGTAGAAGTCAGAAATTTCATTCCTCTCTCCGCTCTGAGGAAATCTCTCACACACGTGCACCAGGAGAGAAATAAAAGAACGCTCACAGCACCATTGTCTGCAACAGCGCCACGCTGGAAATAACCCATCAAGAGCAAAGAAGCTGTGGGATTCGATACAGCTGTCAAGGGGGAAAAAACCAGCTACATGGCTGGTCTCTATACTTTTCTGTACACATGATCTGTCTCAAAAGAAAAAGATGGGAAGGAATAACACAGTATTCCTCATTGATCTTTCTAAATAACTAAGTTGGGTTTGTGCACAGATTCCCTTAACTGCCAGAAAGACAGCAGCAGAAAAATCACTAGGTAAAGGGACCAGAGGACAGAATCTCTTTTAATTCATGCTTAGTTAAATTCTCTTAAGAAGCGCTCTCAAACATATTACATCCCTCTGAATCCTAATTGCTTATCAATTAAATGCAAATATTGTCCTTATCTTTTGTGGTATTTATGTCTATCAAATCATAACATAGTAAAACATGTTTAGAATATTTCAAACAAAAATAATGAAACACAGCTGCTTACTTTTCTAAACTGAAATTCAAAGATTCTCTGGGGGAGAGACAGAGTCTTGCTATGTAGTTCAGGCTGGCCTTGAACTCAGAATATAGCCCAGGCTGGCCTCAAACTCCGGTGATCCTCCTGCCTCAGCCTCTCAAGTGGTAGGATTACAGGCGTGCACTACCACAAAGATTTTAATATATTACAGCCTTGTTGTTGCCAAGAGACAAAAATTAAATCCATGAAAATAGAGGTCAGCTTCTAACAATATTTTACTTTAGATAGTGTTTAAAAATAGTGTTCATCTGTTATCAGTAATGAGTAAACAAATAGGGTTCTATTTTGAGAAAAAATAAATATAAAATGGGAAAGTAAGCTAAGAAATGCTGTATAAGATGTCACCTCAATAGCCTGGAGTGAGATCTACCCTTGTGTTTATGAAAGAAAAGTCAAGAATGTCTTTTAGCATCTGTGATCCCAGCACTTAGGAGGCTGAGGCAGGAAGACTGTGAGTTTGAGGCCAACCTGGTCTACAGAGTAAGGCCCTGTCTCAATCCATGAAAAGGAGAAATACACTTTGCCATGTTACCCGTCCAGCCGCTGCGCTACACCAAATCATAGTCGGCACCTAAGCTGTTCTCCCTAAATTGACTAAAGGAGAGAGGAATAAAACAACTTAACTGAGCTTGAATTAGCCTCACTGCAGCTATAGGAAAATTAATAAGAAACTGAGAGGCATGCCCACTCACTAAAACCAACTTAAATACTGACAGACAAGTTTATTTATTTTGCCACTGATAAAATGACTTTTCCCACAACATTAACAATACTCTTAAGAGGTTTTTTATATTCAACCATTTAGAAGATGACAAAGATAAAAATGTGATGCCAGCTTATTATGATTTATTATTCATGTTATATTATTTTTCTATATGAAATATTAATGGTCAAAGTCCCACATACCTGAATATTCTCCCTACTCCAAGTGTGCGGTGTTTTACTGGCAAGTAATTTCAGATCTTGAATAGCAAGTCTCTTTACGGCTTTCCTGGGATCATTCTTCAAATACTGCAACAGCAGCTGAATCTACAAAAGAATTTAAGTTACTCCACGAACAATACTCTCACTAAATTATCAGTAAGGATGCAGCGTTGGTAGTGAACTTCTAGATTTGTGGTAGGATTCCCTTCAAATCGGACCCTGTCACTTACTAGCTACGTGCCTATGTTTGAACCTCTTTCTCCCTGTGTGTAAAATACCACTTAACAACTGGCCCTTATCCGAATCTCAACCCTTTCTTTACTGACAGCTTCACATCCTGCTACAGATTCCTTCAGGACTCCCAAGAATATAAACAAGGAAAAGGAAATTCCAGTGGTTGATCTTTACTGGAGAAAAGGACCTTAATGTTACCAAAATGTACGGATTACTTTATTTTTTATCATATATTTAATATGCAAGGTTACTGAAGAAAATTGAAGTTACCTGCTTGGGTGTATCAACCAAAGATGAAGCTGCAAGCAGAGTGAAAGTGTGCAAGGAAACGATCACCATCTTGGTGGAAGGGTAGGACGTGACCAGCTGCTGCAGGAGCTGACGCGCGCTGGAAGCCAGGATGGCATCATGGTGCATGTGCTGCAGGATGGGGATCAATTTCAGCTTCAAGTCCACTGGGGTAGCTAAGCCTAGGAACAGGAAGACTTCTCATAGGTTTCTGGTCATCATCCTCAGTAACAGTTCAGATTAAAAGGATCTGATTCAATCAGCAAAACGTCCATTTAAAAACAAGTCTTATACTAACACATTCTCATGTTTGTAACATTAAAGATTATACTAGAACTAATCAGAAGGTTCAACAGTTTTCCAAAAGTATTTACCTTAGTATAAAACTACATGCTGGGCCAGTGAGATGGCTCAGCGGTGTAAGCGCCTGCCTGGCAAGCACAAGGGCCCGAGTTCGACTCCCGGAACCCACATATGAAAAAAGGGCCGGTGACATCGCTCAGCGGCACGGGCGCCTGCTGGCGCGCGAGGTCCTGAGGTCAACCCCCCGTACCCACAAAAACAAACAAACAAACAAACTACATGCTGATGGCAGAAAATCCCACAGAAAGACACAGTAGAAAGCAGTTATACTTGCTTCCTATTTCTTCTCATATTTATAAAGCCCACACACAAGTATGCATGTATAGGATATATACAAAGTCTGCCAAAAAGTGTATATACATCAGGAAAAGAAAGCTTACATAAATATTTTAAAATATTGAATTTATTGAGACACCATGAAATTAATACAAGTTACTTTTGGCCTCTACAATTACAGGAGGTACTCAAAGTGGTGGCCATTAGCATCTAGACATTTATTAGTACAGCGAACCGCTGAAGTGTGGATACATCTTTCTGGCAGACCCTGTATATACATACACACTCAATGAGTACAATTTGATTGTACAAACAATTACTTATTTTCTTCTACAGCTTAATCAAGATTAAGGTAGGAACAGACTGTGTAGAATGGCTTTGATGTTCTCTGAGTTTTATGTCCCTTTACAGCTGAAACTCCATGGGACTAACCCCAATGCGTCTCTTCTCATCAACACCGGAGTTAAACAAAAACAACAAAAAAATCTTTTTCTTCTGCGGCATGGCTTTGTGGTACTAGAGAACAAAAACTTCTCAATTGTAACATACTATAAACATGCCAAAAACCATCTTATACTCTGCAGATCAGTTCCCACTGTGACTGCTGGTATGAATGTAAGAGAGAATCTCAACGTGCATGCTGGCTCCTCAAAGCTCCCGTGCTATTTGGCCTCTCCTTGGGTTTGGCCAAAGTGAAGAGCATCACCAAGAGACAGGAAGAACGAGGCCAGTTTTACTGTCTGTTTTTTTCTCTGTGGAGTCACGTGCTGCTCACACTGTTGTTACTATTTTGATTCTTAGGGTGCTGAATGCATCGGACACTGACGACTACCTGTCCTTGAAACTCTCCCAATGGCTTCTACTTTTTCACTCTTCCTGGTTTCTGCCCCCTTCCTTCTTAATCTCCTTCAGGGTCTCCTCCTCTGTCTACGGTTTAATTTCTGGTGTTTCACTGAGTTGTAATAAATTCTTGCCTATGCCTTTGTACTTTCTCTAAGCTGAGAATCTGTCAGCCTCGATGATCAGCTAAAGGACTGCTGAGGACTGCTGCCCATCCTCTCCCCCACCCCGTTTCAGGTGCACATATCCCACCACCTCCTGCTCACCTCCAGCAGCATGCAGTAGAAGCGTTTTGTACTTAACAGGGAACTTCTTAAAAGGAGCTTCTGATCTTCACCCCCAAATTGCCCCTCCAAAAACGAAAGCACCTCAGTAAATGACAATTGCATGATTACAGCCCTCAGGCTTTGGAGTCTTTTTTCATTTCCTCCCTCTCTCCCTCTTTTCCACATCCTAGCTCCAAAATTACTAGCAAATTTTGTTGGTTCTACGTACAAAATATAACCCAAATCTGACTATATCTTCCCACTTGTCATCACACTGATCCATCCCCATCGCCATCTCTTGACTGAATTATTCAGTCTCCTAAGTATTCTCCCTACTAAGGCCTTTTCCTGAGGCAGTCTCCCGTCTCATATCCCTCTTTTCTCCACAAGTCCATTGTCAACCCGGCAGTCAGAGGAATTCTGTCAATGTTTTCAGGCATCTTAATGATTAAGATTTAGGGTGATTCAGAGGTTTAACTCTGCAAAAACAAAAGCAGTTTAAAATTAAACAGCAGGGGCCGGTGAGATGGCTCAGCGGCTTAAGCGCCTGCCCGGCAAGCGCGAGGGCCCGAGTTCGACTCCCGGAACCCACATACGAAAAAGGGTCGGTGATATCGCTCAGCGGCACGGGTGCCTGCTGGCACACGAGGTCCTGAGGTCGACCCCCTGGTACCCACAAAAAAAAATAAATAAATAAAATTAAATTAAACAGCAGATACCCTCTTCCTAAAACTCTTCTTACATTTCCATATCTTAGGTCCCAATCTGCCTGCACTCTACCCACAGCCCGTGTTTTCTTCCTGCTCTCACTTCCTAATTCTTGTTCTTTTATGTATTTATTTTGAATCTAAATGTTTTTGTTGTTGTTCCAGTGCTGAGGACTGAACCCAGGACCTCATGCACGCCGCGCAGACATTCTACCACTGAATCACACCCCAGGCTTATTTATTTTTAGACAAAATTCAAAGAATAAAGCAGTGAGTTCAAGTACAGATTAATGAATTTCTGCATCTGTATAGGCCTATACAGTCACCACTCAGATGCAGGAAGCTCTCCAGCACCCCAGGCTCAACTGTTGAGCTTACGTCCACTCCCTTGCTATTTGCCCTGTTTGAATTCAGCAATGGAGAGCTCCAGCAGAGATGAGGAAGAGTAAGGTCACAGTATTTAGTCTCTGGTCCCTCCTCTAGAGGGCCACACCATGCTCACAGGAGGTCAGATTTTCAAAGTGGCCCTCCTGACATGACTGCAAGTTCCTAGTAACCACTCCTTCCCCTGGATCCTAGAGGCGGTAAAATCTATCACCAGGCTAAAAGACTGCATTAGCCTCTACATTAACCTGCCCATGCCTTTGTAAATGGCTTTCTCAATCCCTCCTTGAATTATCCTAATTCAAGTATGCCACCTGATTCCTGATGAGATCTCGTCTAATACAGTAGGCATTTAATAAAAGCCTCCTCAATGAGTGAGTGATGCTGCTTTCTCCTATAATCAAGACAATCTGTAGGAATGCCTTCTTGTAGTAGAAGAAAAAAATGACAAATGAATAAAGGGGAACAGGATAAAGCTCAATCATATTATCTTGATCTTTAAGTGATTTTTTATTTATGCAAAGTAAGCAAGCTGTCTTTACTTTTAGGTGGAAAGAATTTAAATGTATGCAAAATATAACTACTCTACAGAAATTCATGTCTCAGAAAAGGATGATAACATAGTGACTAAAAGCACAGTCTTCAAAGCCAGACTGCTACTTATTAGCTGGGTGACTCTGGACAAATGGCTGAGCTTTACTGTGGCTCTACTTCCTCTGCCGTTAACTGGATCTAACAGTATTACCTACCCAGGGCTGCCAAGTTGCACAGTTCACAGGAATGCCATTTATAAGAACACAAAGAAAGCGGTGTTTTCTAGAGTTGTGCAATGCTGTAGCCCCAGAGCTGCCTTTAACAAATGTAAAGATAAATGGGGTTAATACACAGGAGGCACCATTTAGTAGGTGGAATTGGGAAACCAGAGCTTTGTAGACGATAGTAAGGAATTTGGATTTGATGCTAGTAACAAGTGGAAGACACAGGAGGGACAGCAGCAGACAGAGCCCAGAGCTCCTAATGACAGCAGCCTCCCCCAGGTCAGACAGTTCCTCCCGTCTGGCATGGCCCACTCCTCTTCTTCCTTCCTGTCTCATTTCATCACAAGGAAGTGACATGTACAAAACAGACAAGTCCACCTCCCACCCTGCCCTCTACTCCTGGGAATTCTCTCTCCTTTCTATCTCACATTTTCTCCATAGCACCTGAACTGCCATATCGTATCTCCGTACTGCCCACTCCATCCCCTGAATACATGAGGACAAGGGCTTCTCCTGGCAGATGGAAGATGTTTAATAAATATTACTCGAACGAACAGTGACTAGTACGAGGTAAGTTCTTAATAAATGTCGGCGACGATTATTAATATCAATCCAACTCAGTCAGGTCTTTTTACTAAATGAACCATACATACCTTGAATCATTTCACTGATTTTGTTACAGATTCCTACAGCAAAATCCCTATGGAAAGAGAATAGTAAAAACCTTAAAAACCAAAACAATAAAAAACCTTAAAAACCAAAACAATTAAATTTTCTTAAGTTTTCTAAGGAGCTGACACAGAACACAACTGGCACAGAAGAAAGGCAATACTCCAAATCATAACTATTATTCCAAAGGTCAGGTGCTTAAGAGTCCTGATTTGAGAATACTTTGCAGTTATCACTCAGTGAAAGAATCAAGGTCACCATTACCAAATACAATGTTTTAAGATACACTTTCCTTTAAGAAAAGCTTCTGGGCCAGTGAGATAGCTCAGTGGCATAAGTGCCTGCCTAGCAAGCATGAGGTCCTGAGTTTGACTCCCGGTACCCACATTAAAAAAAAAAAAGAAAGAAAAGCTTTTAACATACAAGCTATGATCACATAACCAATAAAATCAATTCCTAACATTATGAATTTTAGAAAGAGAGTAGGTATGAAGTAGCAGAAATGCAGTAGGAAATATGAATAGAATCTTATGAAAAGCCAAACTAAAGTTAGCCATGCTTTAAATGAGATATTTGTATTTTTCAAAGTACTTTTGATTTTATTATAGTATAGAAATATCACCTGATTTGGAAAGGTTAATGATATAAATACTTGAGATAAAATATTATATACTACAGAAGGAAATGATAGCGATAATATGATAAAATGGTTTTAGCCATAAGTAATACACAGACATGAAATACTTCCCTTCTATAGTTCAATGGAAGTCTAAATATTCTGCCATTAAGATATTATCTTTGTCTCACAAGTGAACAGTGGGGTTTTCTATAGGCTACATAATGTATTAGCTTTTTCAACAGCTAAGGCAATGCATGCTTTGTTTTCTTATTTCGTTTTTTGCAGTGCTGGGACTAGAACCCCAGGGCCTTGTGTGTGCTAGATAACTGTTCTGCCACTGAGCTACATCCCCAGCTCTTAGAAATTTCTGAGGTAGTGGGTTTAGTGTATAACATGTTCTCCGAGATTAATTCAGTTTGCTCTCAATTCCTCTACTATGCTTTATTATCTTACATTTTACCTACTATAATCTCTGTAGCCTTATTGTCAACCAATACATCATTTTGAAATCCTGAAGTTTTCCTCTTGCTTACTAGAAACATATAAAGTACACTTTGTCTTGCTTTGCAGTTAAAATTTGAAAAATTTCCACAATTACATACTTTTGCTTCAGAATTTAACAGTAGTTCATTTTAAAGCCAGAGAAAGTTTATCTGCAGTCTTTTTCTCATACTTAAGGGTGAACTATTGGTTTGAGAGATCAGAAGACTTGTTCTCAGCCCAAAGCTGTATTTTGTAGATCTAGAGATGCTAAAAGGGATGAAACTGACGTATCGAGACTTCTCTAACTCAGAAAATGGAGGAATCTATTCTAAATAAAATGTCCAAACTATAAAGAAGAAAAACAAGAATTTGACTAAAGCTACTCCCTGGCTTTATAGATATTAATAATCTAACCTATTGTGCTTTATACAACTAAGTATTTTCAAACATAGTATGGTACCAGTTAGGTTGTGGCTTCATCTTAAGACTCAATTTAGAATTAAACAAAAGGACTAAGTATTTTAACTATGAATGTAATGTACTTTTTCTTTGGTGGTACTAGGAACTGAACCCAAGGGTGCTCTACCAGTAAGCTACTCCCTTAGCTCCTTTTTTATTTTGAGGCAAGGTCTTGCAGAGTTGCCCAAACTGGCTTTGAACTTGCGGTCTTGCTGCGATGTGAATGGCTGGATTACAGGCATATGCTACTGGACTCAGCTATGATGTTCTCTTAAAAATCAAATGACTGATGACGGCTTTCCAAACTAGAAATGACTAAAGGATAAGCAATCCAAGTGCACTGCCTGGAGAAGCACACACTGGCTGGGAGACTCAGGACCTGACCGTGCGGACTGCAGCGAAAGCCCGTGAAAAGCACTGAGGTACTGCCGCTTTCCAACACCCGTCGAAGTTTGGCTGCAAATTCAAAGAACGATCAGTTGCCCATCTGCAGAATTTTATTTTTGCCTTATAAATAGACAAATCTGCAGATGTGGCTGGATGCTTTGTTTTGCTCATAACTGTTCAGTATCAGCAACACTTCATAGAACATCTTCTTTTATATGAATTCCTGACAACGAACGCTAATTGTATTGAGATTCATAGCGAGTAATTTTTTTTAAAGTCTCATGCTTTATCCTGGAACAATGGTATTCATC
This sequence comes from Erethizon dorsatum, assembly GCA_028451465.1. Classification (NCBI taxonomy): domain Eukaryota; kingdom Metazoa; phylum Chordata; class Mammalia; order Rodentia; family Erethizontidae; genus Erethizon; species Erethizon dorsatum. Next base: position 49,141,077 of record CM051830.1, on the reverse strand, counting down.
ATTTCAGCTCTGTTAAAAAGCAGTGACGATTAAAAATTCTGCAACTTGGCAAGAATCAAGGCAGTGGTCTCTGTATTATTCAGTACTATATACTCATATTTTTAAAAAACAGACAGCTGCACTTACTGTTCTTAATAAAGCAGTGAAAAATTACTAACTTTATTAGTCTCAACTCTTGGGTACATGTGCCTTCACTATTCTCTGACAAACTGGAATGAACCATAAAGCACACAGTGGCATACTTCATAGGAAGTGGCAGCACACTGGTTGGGTGATGGCACGAACTGGTCAGTCTTTCATGGACACTGCGGTTACGCAGTCGGCTATCTAGCAGACACGTTTTGGAGAGATGAATAGAGTGAGCTTGGAACTTGAAGGCAAATAATTGAGAGTATTTGTTGTCAATTATGATTATTTGAACTTAATTTTTGAAAAAATACAGAATTTCAGAAAACTTCTATTTGTCACCATGAGCTTGAAAACTTAATACTTAAAACCTTTCCTGATAGAACTGGTGGTCATAGGAACAAGTGTGGTCCTCTGATATGACACAATAAAATGAGTCAACATCTGGCAGACTCGCACAAAAGAGCGAACCAGTATTTTCCAAAAGAACAAAACATAAGATACTAAATCATACATTTACTCATGAAGGCTTTAAAAATATTGTATTCCTCCCTGTCCAACTATGTATCTGTGTCAGACTGGATTTTCTTTATACACTTTAATCAAAATAACATATTACAGCAGATTTGCTGAATGCAGAATAGATGTGAGATCAGGCCAGACATTAAAGAGATTTGCAGAAATGTTCAACAACACTCTTCTCACAGAATTGGTTTTTGTTCTGGAAAATAATTATTTTCATAACTATTTTTATGTTAACATATTATGGGTATGTTATTTTTAAAGTGAGTAATTGTTTTTAACAGTTAGCCATTTCAATTTCTTACAGTAAATATCCACAGACATGGTCCACATGAACAAAAGCTCTTTTTTTGAGAATCTCAGTAATATTTTAGGCGTGTAAAGGGATTCTGAGAACAGTCTGAAAACCACTTTTCTAAGAGATCAGATTCACATACAAAAGGTGTAAAATGTTTCTGAGGCATGAGGGGAGCAGGCCGCACTGGTTACCAGTGATGGCGAAGCTTCTGCGCATTCAATGATGAGCAGCCTGCTGCGGCACGTGTGCCGCAGGTTCGCCACCGCTGCCGGTTACACGCGGATGACGCGCTCCCGTCTCGGACGGCTCCCGCTCCTGCTCCTCGCGCTGCCTGAACCCTCGAGTTTCTCAGAGGCGCCTCCTCTTCACACCCATGCCAGCTCACTGTCGTCTCTGCAGCGAGGCCCCCGATGCCCGACCTAACACAGCTCACCCAGGCCATTATCCACGTACCCTTTTATTTTTTCGTAACACTCAAATTTGAAATTATTTTGTGTTCATGTAATAACAGGGCCTAATCTTCATCACTCCTGTCTTCCTGGCGCTTAGGATAATATACAGACATGCTGGCTACTGAATAAATATTTCTTCACTAACTACATAAAAAATGTTTATATCAACTCAAAATTTAAGTCTGCGACAAGCATTCAGGGCCAATAAACAGCAAACCAGAAGCCGGTAAGTTTTTTAATCTAATAATAATTTTTAGATTCTTAACGTCTACATGTAAACATGGTGAGACCAAACAAAATTCTCTGCTCTTGTTCCCACCACACGCCGCACACCTTCGCGTCAGACCTGACCGCAGCGGGCAGGCGGTCAGCGGGCAGGCGGTCCCGCTCCCTCACTACTGGCTGGTGCCCGGGAACGAGTGTCCCGCTGACGGGGAGCCGGTGCTCTTCAGCCGACCACAGCTGCCGCTCGAGGTCTCTGCTTTCACTGACAATGCTCTCGACCCAGGGACTCGCTCGTTAAAAATATGAAATCTAACCTTAAAATGACAAGGCAGATGTAGTTACAGTAGGAGAGACAGGAAGAATGGGATTAAATAAATTCTTAAGGTTTTACTTGGCCAGCTGCTCTGATCTGCTTAAGATTCAAAATTGACAGAAATACCAGATACGTGCTCTCAAGCCAGGGCATTATTTCTAGAGGAAGGGGTAAACGCTGATCTCAAAAATATGTTTAATTAATTTTATACTTTGATATGTTTAGGTAAGTCCTTTGGGCTTTCTTCGTAGACTGATTTATTATTTTTTATATTACAAATCCATGTGTATCCTACTGATGTACAGTATGTTAAAACTGGGTCTACCTAAACTATTAATTTATATGTTTACTGGGTATCAATTCTGTAAGTGAAGAATCTTATTTCTATGTTAGTCTCAATCATTTTCCAAACAGACCAGAAATCTCACAGTAGAAATAAAATTAGCTTCTGCCATGATCAATGTAATCATTATATAATGCAAACATGTACTAAAATAAAAAATAACCTGAAACATAAAAATAGCTTCTGATAATAACATGAGAAAAACTGAACTATAAAGAATTTTCTTATATAAAATTTAACCATTAGATTACAAATTTATCCAAATTTAGAAACTAAATTTAGCTGGGAATGGTGGTGCATGCCTGTAATCCAAGCACTTGGGAGGCTGAGGCAGGAGGATTGCCATGAGTTCGAAGCCAGCCTGGGCTACGTGGTGAGTTCAAGGCCAGCCTGAAATATAGAGCGACACCCTGTCTCAACAAACAAACACACAAATAAACAAATAATAAATCAAGTTTAGAAAATGACCTTTGGAATCACTGGATATACATATTTAATCATTTACTCTGAGAGACCATAAGCCACTGACACCTCGGCAGTGGCCATGAGATGGTGACTATTCATAGGTATAATTCACAGGAATAATTCCTATTCAATACCAATAACTTTTTTTTTTTTTGTGGGTACCGGGGGTTGATCTCAGAACCTTGCGCACCAGCAGGCGCCCGTGCCACTGAGCGATATCACCGGCCCTTTCTTTGTATGTGGGTTCTGGGAGTCGAACTCGGGCCCTCGCACTTGCCAGGCAGGCGCTTACGCCACTGAGCCATCTCACTGGCCCCCCAATAACTTTTAATAAGGAAACATACGCCTACTTTTAAAAGCATAAATAGGAACCATATTTACTCAAGATATTTCTCAATTACTAAAATACTTAGTTTTGAGGAATGAAAATAAGAATTATATAATAGTTTTTCCTATTCTTTTCCAATGAGTAATCCTAGCAATTAAGGTTTGAGAAAAGCATCTGAAGAGAAGAATATGTATATAATTAAAATCAAAGACAGTCGATAATTATTTGAAGTCTTATCACATGTAGCTGAGAATCTTGATGGAATTACTATTATTTACCTGATTATAAAACTAACACTAGTTCATGGCAGGAGATAGATCTATAAAAAGAAAATTATGTAACAACTTAACACCTAGAGGCAAAATTTTTCATATATATCCTTTCAATCTTTTTTTATCCCATAAATACACATATTTGTTGTCAAGTTATACTACGCCAGCCTGCTTGCATGTGAGTATCAGTAGCTACCCCCTACTCTACCCCCTGAGCTGACTCCTTAGGCTAAGTTCTGACAAGGGGGTTTTCTGGGTCAAAGGGATGCACAAGGTTAAGGCTTTCCCCACATATCACCACGGCCACGCTCCTTAGACACCGTGAGTTGGGGGACAGTGTTATACTTTTTACAGAGGATCAACCAGCAAGTCAAACATGGTAATAAAAGCATGGTCAACATTTCATCCAAAAAAAAAAGAAAAAGAAAAAAATCTATTCTGTAAGGTAACAGTGTACAATGTAACATTCTAAGTAGTGCAAATTTGGTTTTAACTCAAATTACTGTCTTTGGCAAACTGTCCATGGCTTAGATGCCCAACAGCTGCACAGGAGGGGACGTAAGAAAGCAGTGCTTCAGCGCTGTGCTGAGCGTGAGGCTCCTGGGCGGACAGCACTTCCGCTACTAACAAAGCCTCCCAGACTCCCCTGCGCTGCCCTAGTCTTTCCGCAAACTACTTTTGTACTTAAGGTTTCTGTTCCATGTATTTCAGCCTTGTTTCCTCCCCATGCTGTAAACTCTCTTGGGAAATACACCTGGCCATTTTCTCGATGGAACCTTTGGTGTTTGCATACTGATCAAGGATGTCCTACAAGCCCTGCTCGGGACGCGCAGTGATGGAGGCCTGAGCTCACTTGGACTGTGCGGAGAAGTTCGCAGCAGCGAAGACAGCAGCTTCCACTTCCACGTTATCGTGCGAGTCCAGGCTCTGCCGAATGCTGTGGTGGGCGTTCTTCCTCTCGGGAATTATTGACGCCAGACTTCCCAACATCCTACCGGAACACGGAAACCCAGAAGAACAGAAATACAATAATCTCAGGGTCAGGAGAGAAGAAACAAGGTAAGCTGGATTATCAAAACTGAAGTTTGAAGGTCATTCTCAGGCTAATAAAGTCTAACTTTAGCAATGAAGCAGTGACTCAAATTCCAACCACGTCCACACTTCAGTATATCAGAAATATTAAAATGGCTGCTCTAACACAAGCAAAATTGCTAAAAATCATCTTGAAGTACATCCCAGACACCAAAGAAGGCCCAGGAGAGAAACTTTTGAATTATTAAAGCACCAAAATATCAATTTTCCAATGATGCATAAAGAAGTCCATTTTAGCAAAGCATTAAGAATACAAAAGTTTTGCTATTAAGCAGATTCACAGAGTAAAACAGCAAGACTTTTCCAGTCTATGTCCCCACATCAATACTAGTGGGATGCTTTTCAAATCTGTCCTCAACGGCAATGTGACAGAGGTAGACTGCGCCCCCTGGGGCTCATACCAGTATCTGCAAGTGAGGAAAGTCATCTGGGAAAGAATCTGCTTTACAATAAAATTACAAATTTGGGAAAGAAAAAAATCTATACTTTGTAATATAAACTACAGAAAGGAAAGATGGAAAAGTCCTTTTGGCAGGAAGGCTTGGCTTTTACAAAGCTGCAAACAAAATAGTGACATGAACAAAACCCACAGTGTCCTGACAGTAACGATCTCCTCAGTTAACACCCTAAGCAACTTCCAACCTGACGCGTCCTCGCCCAGTTATTGCATGGAGCCAGTCAGTCAGACGCAGGTGGCTGAGGCAGTGTCAAAAGGAAATTTTCAAATTGTGTTTATCGAAATAAGTAACAAATGCCTATTAATCTAAAACTTTTCACCAGAAAATATTAGATCAGGCTAACACTGATGCATCCTAACAGTTTGTTACTGTGTAATATAACAGGGCACACCCATTGGTCACTTGCTGAAAATATTTCTGGGTATTTTACAAATAACTCATAGCACTACATTTCAAATACTACAGACCTCTTCCTGCTTGTTTTTCCATTTGTTGTTTTAATTTATAAGTTTATAGTAATGGGCAAAAGTTAGAACATGTTGAAAATACCTCTTCCCTATTAACCTCTTTCAAAAATTTTGAAATTTATTTATTTTTGTGGTACTGGGATTGAACCCAGAACCTCATGCATGCTGGGCAAGTACTTTACCACTGAACTACATCCCCAGCACTTTCTATTTTACTCTGAGGCAAGGTCTTGCTAAACTGCCCAGGCTGGCCTTGAACTTGCTATCCTCTTGCCTCACCCTCTGGAGTAGCTGGGATTACAGGCGTGGGCCACAGTGCCTGTCTCTCTTCTTTTTTCCAAATCAATCTGACAGGGCTGGAGATTTAACACAGTGGTAAACTGCTTGCTACCAGGGGTATAGGCCCTGGGTTTGATCCCCAGCACCACAATGAATAAATAAAATTAAAAGTGCTTAGTGTTTAAAAGGTATCACTTATGCTTTTCTTCATGAGTTTGCTTTTCTTCATAAGTTTCTATTTTTTAATAAATTCTTCCAGAAAGCAAGTTCCTTGAGGTCAGAGTCTCACTTTATCTTCCTTAAAACAAACTGTATAGAACTTTCTACACAATGGGCATTCAGAGTACGTAAAAGCTCATTCGTCACTCATCAGCTCCCATCCGGTGCAGTTTGTTTTCCTTTTTTTTTTTTTTTTTTTTTTTTTGTGGGTACCGGGGGTCGACCTCAGGACCTCGCGCACCAGCAGGTGCCCATGCCGCTGAGCGATATCACCGGCCCCTTTTTCGTATGTGGGTTCCGGGAGTCGAACTCGGGCCCTCGTGCTTGCCCGGCAGGCGCTTAAGCCACTGAGCCATCTCACCGGCCCTGTTTTCCTTCTTAACACAATCCCTACTTTGTGCTACTGTAGTACTCCTCAATGAGAAAGTCACATTCCTGTAGGCATTAAGATCCACTCTGCACCACACCCCTTCTTTATAAAAGACAGCAGTGTAGTCAAAACGCTTCACAGTGGGACTGAAAATACCATCACTTACATCCTCAAACCCCTTTCAAAGTTAATAGCTACAGTGATTTTAAATGTTTGGGGTGGGCAACCCAATCAGCCCCATCCGGTCTCTCAGGAGCTAGTCCTGTTCCCCATTCCTTGTCCCCAGTTTTCCTACTCTTAAAAATGTTTTGGGGAGTATTTCTGCATCTTATAGAAAACAAATGAATCTGTTAAGGTGGGTGTTATTTTTCTCATTTTACATCAAGGAAAGTGAGTTATGAGACAGTAGTTCTTTAGAATGTGAGCTGGGACCGGAACAGGTTTCTGTATACATACTAGTCAAACTTTATCGTTTAGGCCACTGGTTCCCAAACAGAAGTTCAACCAAATGAACATAATATATATTTTTTAATGTGGGTACTGGGAGTCGAACTCAGGACCTCGTACTTGTCAGGCAGGCTCTTATGCCGCTGAGCTATCTCACTGGCCCAATATTTTTTTTAAATTAAAAAAGTAACTAAATTATTTGCCTTTTGTTTGTTTTGTGTTTTGAAACAGGGTCTCGCTGGGCTTGAACTCAATGTGTAGCCCAGGCTGGCCTCGAACTCACGGCTATCCTCCTGTCGCAGGCTCCTCAGTGCGGGATTACAGGCGTGCGCCACCATGGCCAGCTATCTGCCCATTTCTAGAAGCAGAGTATTCCTGGCTCAGATACCCTGTTGCCTACTGCGAACATCTGGGGTGGCTCTCACAGTTACGCAGCTTGAAACTTTTACTCTGCTGCACATATTCCATGATTTATAGGCAGGGACAAAAAGGATAAGGGACAGCAACATTGAGATATGACTTGATGAAGAGCATGAGTAATTCTGTCCCTGTCTTGCTGTGTCTGAAAGAAGTTCTACCCTATTCCGTATGTGATGTAGAAAACAGGTATCTGAGAAAGGACTGGTACCTAGGATATATCAAAAACTTCTACAACTCTGTAATGAAGAGATAAATAACATTAAAATCTAAATAATCTAAGAAAATGGGTGAAAGATATGAATACTTTCCAAAAGAAGATACTATGAATGGCGAAAAGGCCACATGAAAAAGTACTTATATCAGTACCATCACGGAAATGCAAATCAAAACCACTACATACCCATCAGAAAGGCTAAAATTTAAAAAGCTACAACACTGGCTGGGTATGGTGGCACACACCTATAATCCCAGCACTCTGGAGGCTGAAGCAAGATGAGGCCAGCCTGGGCTACATAGTGAGTTCTAGGCCAGCCTAGAGTACATAGCGAGACCCTGTCTCAAAAATAGGCTACAGGGCCGGTGAGATAGCTCAACGGCATAAGCGCCTGCCTGGCAAGCGCGAGGTCCTGAGTTCGACCCTTGGTACCCACATTAAAAAAAAAAAAGGCTACAACACCAAAAATTAGCAAAGGCGTACAGCATGCAGAGCTCTGATACATTGTGATGGAGATGTAAAACAGCAAAAACATTACAAGAAGGTCTAAAGTTTTTTAAAAGCTAAGTAGACATTACCTATCATTCAGTGATTTTACTTAGAGGTATGTATATACCAGAAAGGAATGCATTCCACAAAAAAGTCTGAATGTTCAGAGCAGCTTTATTTATAGGAGCATAAACTAGAAACAATATACTGCTCATCCATAAGAGAACAGATTAGTAATTGCTGTTATATTCATACAATGGGAGCCACTTAGCATTTAAAAGGAATGATTATTGATATATATGGATTAATCTCAAAAACATGTTGAGTAAAATAAGTCTTACAAAAGGATAGCTATTGTATGAGTCCATTTACATTAAGTTTGAAAACAGACAAGAACTTAACTATGATGGCAGAAAAAATCAGAACAGAGGCCCCTCTGGGGAGGCGGAAGTGAGAGGGGCCTCGGAGAGGCCCATGGGCCCTTTCCGGGCTGATGGTGAATTCGGTACCTTGCGAACGGCTGGGTGTTAGGAGGCATCTGTCAACACTCAGTGAGGGCACACGCGAGGTCTGTGCGTTTCCCTCCCAAGTAAATTTTACATTAAAAAACTGGACGACTTTGTAAACAAACAACTCAAGTTATATACTCTGACCTATTTAAAGGCAAGTACACTGTCTGCAATTTACTAGGAAATGTGCTATGCAAACTACATTAATAAATGGATAGAAGGATGGATAGATAATTTGATAAAGCAAGTTTAATAAAAGATCAATGACAGAACCTAGGTGGTAGGTATTAAGTGGTCATTATAAAGTTCTTTCAACTTTGGCCTATGTAAAAAAATTTTCACTGGGCAAGGTGGTGTATGCCTACAATCCCAGCACTTGGGAGGCTGAGGCAGGAGGACTGCCTCAAGTTTGAAGCCAGCCTGGGCTACATAGTGAGTCCAAGGCCAATCTGAACTAGTGAGACCCTGTTTTAAAAAACAAAACAACCAATCAAAAAAGAATTATCCAAACCAGGGCATTAAAATATTCAGACTAGCTCTAATTACTTATAAAATTCATTTATTCATTATTATTCCTCTTCTGATAAAAAATAACCTAACCTATGCCTGTAGAAAACAATTCAAACATTATAAAGTCACATGTAGCTGGGTATGGTGGTATACAACTATATTCCCAGTTACTCAGAAGGCTGAGGTGGGAGGATCATAAGTTCAAGGCCTGTCTGGACAACTTTTGACTCTGTCTCAAAATAAAATTTAGAAAGTGGTAGATCACTTGCCTAGCATGTGTGAGGTCTTGGGTTCAATCCTATTCCAAAAAAAAAAAAGAAAAGGAAATGTCTCTTTTATAACCTATAACCCACCAAGAACAGTTTACAGAATATGTTTCTCTAAATATGTGTTTTCTGAGCCTAAGAAACAGACATATTAATATTAACTGACAAAAAATGAATTAAAAGCCAGGGGAATGACAAAATACTGAATTCTGAAAAGGATGGAAGAACTGATGCACGATGCAGGAAAAGCGACACCAGGACCTCCTGGCTAAGAGGACTGTCCGGCCAGGAAAGTGAGAAATGAGAAGATCTGTAACTCTGAAGAGTTTCAAACCTGCCCCCAAATTATACACGATTCCATAAACAGTAGAGTTAAAACGAGACTATGGTTCAAGTAGATACAAAGCTCAGAAAAAGAAATTTGAACAAAGTAAATTTTTAAGTGCCAAGGAAGAAAAGACTAAAAAAAACTATGGAGGTTGTATTTGGTGTTCTCCACTAAGTTCAAATATAAATTGTCACATACAAAAACGAGCACATGACCCAGAATGGAAACAGGAAACTGACAGCAAAGAGAAAAGGCCGAAATCCAAAAGGAGCTGAGGTTAGGCTACCTTGAAATTCATCAAGTTACTTGGTCAGAACAGAGGGATGTTTCAAACACAATTTTGCAGTCTCTTAAACCTAAATACTCTCTCAGAAGTTAACTGGAAAGAATTTACAGTTTACTGTGGTCTCAATTGTCTGAGTCTTACTTGAAAACAAAAATAAAAACAAATGCACACTATATAAAATGAACACGGTAAGCACACTGCCTCCTGGGCCCACAGCTCCAGCTTAACCAATCTTGTGGAAAATGGTCACGGCAACACAGCGTACCGGAGTGTGATGGCTCTGGCCACAGGATCATTACTATGAATCACCGAGAAAATCCTTTTCACAAACTCATCCACATTCAGAATCTTCTCCAAATGCTTCTCACTTTGTTGGGTAACTTTAAGTACACACAGCCTCAGGAAATTGTTTCTAGGAAAACCAGAGATGAGATGAATTAGGTCCATTTTGGAACGTAGTATTTAGTTTGGGATTAAGGCAACACTCGGGATATTGAGTTTTATCAACAGGCAAATGTTTTTCAACCCTATTATTACCAGTACCACCAAGAGTGGCCCGATGTCTACTTAGGGGGACACAGCAAGCAGGAGGAGCTGGCTGTGCCAGCCATCCAGGCGGTGACACAGCAGCAGCCCTGGAGATGGACTCCACCTCCATGCCCAGCTGCGAGCTGAGGGCCCCTGCTCTCCGGCTAAGCCCACCATCTCCCTTCCCCTTCCGGCCCCGAGCAGAAAGGAGTGAGACAGGGAGTGGTGGGGAGGAAGACAAAGAAATGGGTGTTTTTTTTTTTGTTTTTTTTGTGGGTACCGGGGGTCGACCTCAGGACCTCGCGCGCCAGCAGGCGCCCGTGCCGCTGAGCGATATCACCGGCCCCTTTTTCGTATGTGGGTTCTGGGAGTCGAACTCGGGCCCTTGCGCTTGCCGGGCAGGTGCTTAAGCCGCTGAGCCATCTCACCGGCCCAGAAATGGGTGTTTATGAAGGGCTTACATGTTTCAGAGACTCCACAGATATGCAGCTCATGTTATAAAAGAAGCTAGGGAACTAAACCAGAAACTTTTCAAAACAATGTGTACGAAGTCGACTTTACCAAAATATACCCACAGTAATATATTAAGGTTGTCCCAATGTGATTTAGTCTGCTCCCCAAAGAAACAAGTACTCTGAATCATGCACTTCATTTTTGCTAAAAATGTCATTAATGTCACACCAAGGCATGGCACACTGCCATATGCATCCATTAGAATGGTCACTAACCACCTGGCCGTCCTAGTGGGGAAAGGAAAAAGACCACAATACAGAACAGAAACAAGGACACTATGTGTGTTGGGAAACTGAGGCTTGAAAAAGACTTACCCAACTCTGAAGACATCAGCTAACTTTAGGAACGCAGAATTGATGAGAATGGGGAATGGATACTTCTGGAAAAGCCTAGGAAAGCGAACTACTGCTTCACATTGTTCCCCGAGCTTGCCAGATCTCAGACCTGTCAAATCAGAGAGGAGAGGCCAATTTACACATCTACGGCTGCAAGGCAAAAATAGCGAACACCAACTTATCATATCACACAACAGCAGTCATTCTCAACAACAGGGAAAGTACAATTATATTGCATTCTCATTTAAAAATAAAAATGGTATATAAACTGGTAATCTGGTAAACACGCTTAGATGCATAATAATGAAAAAAGATTTTTTAAGAAGATTAAAAGTTAATTAAGGACATTCAAGGACATGAAGTAAATGTCAACAAATTTAAAGAATTAAAATTATACAATTTATGTTCTCTGAACACAATGGAATTAGAAATAAATAAAGACAAAAATATCTAGAAACCTCCCAAATATTTGGTAATTAAGCATGCACTTCTAACTAACCCAAAGATGAAAGAAGAAATCATAAGGAAAATTAGGAGAGTATTTTGAACTGACTGAAAATGAAAGGTCAGTTTGTGGGATAAAACTAGAGTAGTGCTTCAAGGAACATTTATCACACTGCATACATAATCATATCAGGAAAGAACAACAGAATCCAATCAGTGCTCTAACAAGGGTGCCAACCAACATCATTCAATGTAGAAAGGATTATTTTCGTAAACTTGTGAATCTGGAAAAAACAGATAACCATAAGAAAAAAAACTGAGCCTCAACTCTTAACTTGCTCCATATACAAAAATTAAAACGAACCTGAAATATAACACCTAAATTTCAGGGTTAAAATTATAGACTGTGTAGAAGAAAACATAGGGGAAATCTTTCCACCTTGGATTAGGCAAAGAATTCCTAGTTAAAACACAAAAGACATATCCCATAAAAAATAAGAAGTTGATCTCCACTAAAATTAAAAACTGCTGCTCAGGCTGGGCATAGTTGTGACTACCTGTAATCCCAGCAGCACTCGGGAGGCTGAAGCAGGAGGGTCACTGAGTTCAGAAGTTTAAGGCCAGCCTGGGAACACAGCAAGAACACGCAACAAAAACACATACCAAAGCAACCTTCTACTCTACAAAAGATAATGTTAACAAAATGAAAAGGCAAGCCATATACTGGAAGAAAACATTTACAGAACTGGGAGGCTGAGGCAGGAGGATACCAAGTTTGAGCCCAACCTGGAGAACTTAGCGACTCAGTGACACCCTGTCTCAAAATAAAAATAATTGAAAAAGGACTAGGGAGGTAGTTTGGTGTGAAGGGTCTGGGTAAAATCTCCAATACAGCAAAAACAAACAAAATAAACAAAAAGGCCCCACGTTATCCGATAAAGGACTTCATCTATATTCCTATAACTCAATAATTAGACAACCCATTTTTTTACTGTGCAATATCTGAAAGGAGGGAATGTGGATAGCAAATATAAACACATGAGCAGATGTTCGACACTGTTAGTTGTCAGGAAATGAAAAGTTTAGATTGTAGTAAGACACCAGCACACACTTTAGAGAACAGCAAAACAAAATCAAAATTCAAAACAGACTGACATACCAGAGCTAATGAGGGTATGGAGCAAATATAACTCATGTATTTCAGATAAACATGCAAAACTGTATCGTTCTTTGAAAAACACTCTGGCCCTTTCGTTTTTTTTTTTTTTTGTGGGTACCTGGGGTCAACCTCAGGACCTCGCGTGCCAGCAGGCGCCCGTGCCGCTGAGCGATATCACCGGCCCTTTTTTCGTATGTGGGTTCCGGGAGTCGAACTCAGGACCTTGCGCTTGCCAGGCAGGCGCTTACGCCGCTGAGCTATCTCACTGGCCCTGGCCCTTTCTTAATAAAGGTAAACCTACATGAGAAAGTGTCCACACAAGGATCTGTCTGCAAATGCTCACGAATGGCCCAAACTGGAAACAATCCAAAGTTCGTTAGCTGGTGAACGAGTCTGATCTATGCGATTGGAACCACTACTCAGCAATAAAAAAGCAGCCAATTACTGATTCACCCAACACGGACAGACTATGAGGCAGCTCTGGAATGATTCCAAACACATATGATTTGCTATGTGAATGACATAGTTTTTTATTTTTTTATTATTATTATATATATATATATATTTTTTTTTTTTGGTGGGTACCGGGGGGTCGACCTCAGGACCTCGCGCGCCAGCAGGCGCCTGTGCCGCTGAGCGATATCACCGGCCCCTTTTTCGTATGTGGGTTCCGGGAGTCGAACTCGGGCCCTCGCGCTTGCCGGGCAGGCGCTTAAGCCGCTGAGCCATCTCACCGGCCCTATTATTATTTTTTGAGACAGGGTCTCGTTATACAGGGCAGACAGGCCTTGAACTCATGACGATCCTCCTGCCTCAGCCTCCTGAGTGCTGGGTTTACAGGTGTGTGCCACCATATGTTTTGCTGTTATAAAAACATGTGGTGTCACCCCCCTCCCTATCAGAGGTGAGATTTAATGTGACTTATGTGGTTAAAGTAAGATTATCAAAGATCATTTTATGATTGCATGAATTACACAGCTTACTGCCACACACAGAGCTTGGTTGTTTTTGGTGGTACAGGGGACTGAACCCTGGGCTGCCCCGCTAAGCTACATCCCCAGCACTTTTTATTTTGAGACAAGGTCTCACTAAGTCACTAAATTGCCCAGGCTGGGCTCTAACTTGTGATCTTCCTGCCTCAGCCTCCCAGAGTGCCAGGATTGCAGCTATGGGCCACCATGTCTAGCGCAAAGACATTTTATCCCTTGTTCACAATATTTAAAGAGGGGGTGAATAACTAGAACAAATCTCACAGGGAACACATCAACAGAGAAGGCACGCTGACCATTTTATTTAGTGAGCAAGTTCTGATTTGGTGATTCATGAAACCATACAGTACTTTGAACAGCTCTTTATTCTAAGCATGTAAAGCAACCTCAAAATCACTACGCTGAGTGAAAGCCAGATCCAAAATCTACGTATTTATTGTATGGTTCCATTTGAAGTCTGACCGACACAGTGCTCCGTAGTAGAGTTTACGTGACCAAAACACATACGAACCTGGCATTTGGACTGACTGGGAGTGTAGGCAGCAGGCAGAGCAGGGCTACTCTGCCAGCCTTTGAGCTGGTCTCTGAATTCTCTCCAGCCAACACTGGCACCGCCGCAGGCCTTCCTCGATCCGCAGTGTTGACCAAACTGGCTCTGCCAAGAACTTCTCCGAGAAAGGCACACTGCAGGGCTGGGGATTTCACTCAGTGGGAGAGAACTTGGCCAGCACATCCCAAGCCCTGGATTCGATCCTCAGCGTCAAAAGAAAAATTAAAAAAATAAAAAAGTACACCCCAAGCTTCGATGACACCTTCACATGAGTCCTGCTTCATTCCTAACAGAGCGACTGGACCCTAAGCCAATCAGAAGAGTCACTATGCGGTCAAGGAACCTCCTCTGTCGAGTGCTCTCCTGAGAGCTCGCCCTCGTTAAACACTGCAAATGGGGTGGGCAGGGTCCTCTTCATATGACAATAAACCCTGTGATTCATGAAATCTTTGGTCATTTTACTTTAACCACATAAAACAATCTCAAAATCCTTATGCTGAGAGAAAGAAGCCAGGCCCAAAAGACTATATAATTAGTGTATAATTCTATCCTATATGACATTCTGAAAAAGGCAACACTGTAGGAACAAAAACAGATCCCTGGTTGCCAGGGGCTACAGAGAGGGGACTGACTGCAAAGAGGCACAGAGAAAGTTTTTGGGGTGAAGAAAATGTTCTATGTCTTTACTGTGGTCATGGTTTCATGACTGCATACACTGCTGAGTTTTATTATATAAAATTATATCACAGTAAACCTGATTTTTTTTTTTTTTTTGAGACAGGGATTTGCTATGTAGTGCAGGCTGGCCTTGAACTCACTATGTAGCCCAGGCTGGCCTTGAACTTGTAGTGATCCTCCTGACTCAGCCTCCCGAGTGGTGGGAGTACAGGCATACACTACCACGCCCAGCTTAAACCTGATTTTTTAAAATGCAAAAAACCAAAAGCCAATAAACAAGAGTTAGTGTTTAGTCCTTTAAAAAATTTACTGACAATAAGTATCTTGATATGGATTTAATAGCAATGGCTTTAAACGTTTCCCTTTTTTAGTATTTTACTATTCACAAAATACTAATTATGTCTGCACAAGGAATAAGTGCCCCAGAATATGCCTGTTCAGTGACTTTTGCTTATTGTTAAAAAAAAGATGAAATCTTTTTCCTACTTGTCATAATGTTTCCATACAAGACAACCACAAAGTAAATCTGAGCAGGCAATTTCTACAGTTTGCTAATGGGTAACGTAAACGCACTCGTGTTAGTTATTCGGTACCCAGAACACACTTCCTCACAGAAAACACATTAGCACTATCCGCACTGCTAATACTCTGGGGAGGTGGGAGGGATGGAAGGGGAAGAGGAAGTGAAAAGGATCAAGATGTGATATGCGTAGGTGCCAATTCCCCATGATGGATATACAGTATTTATTACGTAGTGCAAACATACAATAATGAAAAAAAAGGAGAGGTAAGGAATAACAGCTAACAAATGGCAAGGAAGATTCAATACTGGCAGCCGAGTTCCAAAGCCTATGGTCGTAAACCATTATGTTAAAATGCATCTCTAGCAACCTATTAGAAGGATACAGCTTAAAATTAAAAGAATGGGACATTTGAATCAATGATTCCTGAGTGGTAGAATTGTGATGGATGACAAATTCCCATGGAAGCAAAAAAGAATAACAAATTACGGTAAACTTGGGGTTTTGATCAAGTTTCCAAAACGGCACAAATTTCCTGGTAGCACATATTAGCAGTTCTTAGCTGCAAGCAATAGAAACTGGATGATTAGGTAGAAAATGGGTTTATTCAAAGACTAAAAAATGTTTTTAAGGCTAAACTTCTAAGAACACCTAATAAACCACACTGCCAAATTCATTAGATGACAACACCTGATGCCCCTAGGTGACGCCTGATGCTTCAGTTAGCTTTGCCGTCCTCTGTGGAGTATTACATGTTACTGCTGCCGTACACCAGGAACCTGGAGGACCTGCTGCTGCAACTGAGTGCACGTGTCCAGTCCTCCTCCTCGCACCTCTCACTCCTAAAGCAGAGCATGGAGAAGGTGTGTCTGAACGACAGAGCCTCGGTCAAATACTGAACTCTTACAAGAAAAAGTAGGAAGTGAGTTTTTGTTTCCGCCTTGGTGAGACAGGGCTCGTGATATAGGACATTCCTCAAGCGCAAGAAGAATGTTCAAAAGATGCTGGGTAACCTATACTATGACTACATCCACTATGAAGACCACCACTAAGGAACCATTACCATTGAGGAACATGTTAGGGGCATGTGTTACATCTGCTCTAGCAATGCCAGGATGACTCAAAATCAGACCATAACATATACACATCTTAGAATCCATTCATTAAGGAAAAGGTGTCTGTGTTAGCAATGGGGTAGAAACACAAATACACCACGCATTATAAGGTAGTAAGGTAGTACCACGCATTATAAGGTGTGGTAAATGTACCACGCATTACAAGGTAGCCTAACAATCCACAGTTTAGTAAGTTAATATTGTAAACACTTTATATTTAAGAAGCAGAAATAGAAACAACTAATAATGCATCAATAATCAATAAGCATTCTCTCTCAAAATTTCAGAAATTGGTTATAAACGCACATCGTGAGATGTGTAACATAGGGCAGTAGGCACAGAACACTGATGTAGAAACCTGGATGAGCTAATTTTAGCTTAGACACACCAACGTGTAGGCAAGTTTAACAACGCTCTTCACAGACGGCAAGACAGCAGACCTCAGTCACACATACAAGTTGAGTCTAGGTTTCAGTAAGAACTGAATGCCCATTAAGGGATCACCTACCGGGCTTAAGATTCATACTTCCAAGTGCTGGCTTTTAAACAGCTCTGAGTTACTAAGAGTCTGACTCCAACCTTTACGTGTTATCACTTACCGTTACTGTCACACCTTTTAGTCTGGCAGTAGAGATTCTCAAAGAATTTGATTCAATGTGGATCATATGTCCACTCCAGAATCGATCAGCTCTGGCACAGAACTAGTCACCTGGTACAAACCCGGTTGCTGAGGTCAATTTCTTTAGGACGAGTTATGGGAATAAGTCCAAAAAGGTATCTGTTCATCATGCCCACCACCTACACCTGTGCCGGTAAGGACAGCGTAACAGCACCCTGTGGTCTTTTCCCAGGGAGAATTCAAATGTGCTGGAACACGGGTGAAGTGATGGCATCTGAAGGGGAAATCAGGATGTACAGAGAGTTTCCTGATTTACATCACTTGTCTATCTCACAATTAAATTTTTCACTAAGCACACTGGCGAGCTTTTCAAGCAGCACAAAGTTCACCAGCACCTCTGCTAGCAACTCCGCCCTCTATCCTCACTTCCCAGTGCACACACTGCCGGGAAAAGGAATGAAAGTCACTGCTCTCCTCCCCACGGCTTTCACTTCATTCTCTCCAGGCTGAAACGTCACCTAAGAGAGACACCTCCTCCCCCAGGGTGAAAGAGATCTCGTGTAAGTTTTCCCAAATCATCAGCACAATTTCCCATCAGCTAATGTAAAAATGCTTAGACGGACTAAAGTTACATTAGTGAAAGTTTCACTAAAGTAATTTTTGTGAGACACATTCTTTATGCCTACTGTGCATAGTACCAATCATCTGTATCATGCGACATGTCCAATAAATGTAAACTGTATTTGACTATGACACTTAAGTCTGCGTGTACCTGCTCAGTCTTCACAGAAGCTCTGTAAGCATGGCTGTCAGCTTCTAGTGCTCGATGTCTTCCCATCACACATCATAAAATCCAAGCTTCTTATCCTGACCAACAAGGCCATATTCAGTCTGCCCGACCTGTCTGTTCCCACTGGGACCTAAGCTCCTGTCTACGGCCACACAACGTGCCCAATCTCAACTGAATGTGAGCTCCTTAGAGCTCTTACGTGCAATGCTTCACAAAACACAGGTGGTCAGTAAATCTTTGCTGAATGAGTGGCTACCTAGGAATGCTTATTCTTCTGTCACTAACTATGTCCTGAATAAACTGAGTGACTTCAAAATAGCACCCATTTATTCCCACAGAGCTGAGAAACAGTTACCTTACTGTTGTGCTTGCTCCATGGGCTCAGAACCAAGAATAACAAGTATAAATACAAACCAAGTCGTACATCCGCAGCGTTCCCCAAGTTTGTTTCCAAGGACATCGGTGCCACAAAATTGTTTTGTTTTGGGCCACATTTTTTTTTTTTAATGGAGCTCAAGTATCCTTTTTTCTCTCTCTCTTTTTTTTTTTCTTTTTGTGGCACTGGGGATTGACCCCAAGTTCTCTGCACTAAGATACATCCCTAGCCTTCTTTATTTTAGACAAGGTCTTGGTAAGTCATTAAGTAACCCAGGCTGGGCTTACTTTTTATCCTTCTGCCTCAGTTTCTCACAGTGCTGGGATTATGGGCCTGTACCAGCACACCTGGCCAAATGTCCCTATACCTAGGTGTCTATCAATATCTCCACTTGGCTATCTATAAGCAACATCTCAAATCTATCATGTCCCAAACTGACATGATTTTTACCCTCTCAGTAAATGGCAATCATCCTTCCAGTAGCTCAGATCAAAACCTCTTAAATTTTGATCACTCACTCTTCCCATTAGCTAATTAGTCTATTCCATTAGTCCAACCCATTCACTAATCATGTTGGCTCAACCTTCAAAATATATCTAGAATCTCAGTACCTCACACAGCTTTCACCATCTTGGTCCAAGCCACTATTTTCTCTTCCCTGGATTATTACAAATGCCCCCTCACCATCTCCCTGCTTCTGTCCCTGGCCTTCCAGAGAGATCCCTTCCAAAGCTAAGTCGGATCACATCATGCTTCATGTGTGAGGTAGAGGAAAGGGTTTGGGGCAGGGGAGGACTCCTCTAAAAATATTTCAGAAATAGTATCCCTTGCAGGACACTTTAGGAAACTCTGGTCTAGAAATTCTGAAATCAGAAGAACTTGTAGCCTTCTGACTCTATGAACTTCGGCTCAAAAATGAAAATATTTTTAACAGGTAAATGATGACATGATTCAATATTTAAAACACTAAACTTTAAGTATTCTCTGGCTATTTCTGTAACAATTTCCTGACAGCTTTAAAAGGTACAGTGGGGTGAGGTAAAAAAGAACAAGAGTTTTGTTCCTGTCTTAAATAAATTATCTTTCTGAGCCTGAGACTCATCTGTAAACTACTTAACCAGGCCATCACTAGGAAGACTGAGGAAGATCACTTACTCTACATCCAGGACTGACTGCAGTTTCGGGTTCAACACTCAGTAACCATCCATTTATTTCTTATAGATATGTAGTGAAGTATTTCTACTCCAAATTTCATTAAGAAAATATCATTAACTTTTTTTTCCCCTACAACTGCCATTTTTAGGAATTAATTGTTTCTTTTTTCAGCATCCCATCCTGCTTTCTGTTCTACAACCACTATCCTACCATCAGCAAGGACAAGCCCAGGTGCACCAATGATAGAAAATGTTTTTTGGGCATGGAGACACAGGCCTGTAATCCCAGCACCTGGGAGGCTGAGGCAGGAGAATCGCCATGAGTTCAAGGCCTGCCTGGGCTACAAAGCGAGACCATGTCTCAAAAAAAAAAAAAAAAAAAAAGCATTAAGTGTGTATATCCCAGCTGATCAAATGTTTCCCTATATAATAAAATCCTCCAAGTACATGAAACAAAGCTTTCATACTGAGTTCTTTACTGATCAATACCCGCCCTTGCCTCCCATATCCATTTCTAAAAAGGCAGATCTCTTCAGCATTTGATACATGCATCTATTGCATACCAAATCATTTAACGTATACAATATTCTCCCCAGCTCCGTGGTACCATACCAGTTTGTAAACAATAAACGGAAGCTGGATGAAATTAGGTGGCTTGTCAATGATCACAAAATTCGTAGAATTGGAACTGAACTCAGTCTAACCCCAAAGCTCCCTCTACTGCACGCCCAGGTGAGCATGAGATGTCTTCATACCCGAGCGAGATGCCCCCTATTTAGTAGCACTACTCTGCTGCTAATAAGATAGCTTCTCTTCTGCTTTCTTTGTATTTGCCACACTCTAAATAAACTTTCGCTTTGCACTATCAGTCTTGACTCCCCCACTTTCCGCTAAGCACCCCACTCCCTCATTCTTCGCTGGAGGGAGGGCAAGGACCTGAAGAGAGGTGGCGGGTCATTACCGGGGACTCCTAGAATCCACCCCCACCCTCGCCAGGAGTCTCCGCGGTATTTAACCTGCCTTGTAATCCGCAGGTAACACTGTGAAGTCAGTGCAAAATTATTCAGCACTCTTAATGAAGACCTAGTCTCAAAACTGAACGTACGGAAAAATAATTTCATTTCAGTGTTTTTCGCAGTTACTTTCACTGTTGGAAAATCGAGGGACTGTGGCCTCAAATGGGCAAAACGGGCCCCTTACTAGACCTCGAGGCTTGCTCAGCTGCAACGGGGCAATCAGGCAACCCTTCAATGCTCCAGCAGTCCCAACAGCAGAAGCCCGGGCCCCTCAGCAAAACCATGCGCATGCGCTTTTTCAGCCTCTCCCGAGACCACCACCAGCTGGTGGCGCCACTTCCCCCAACGCCCGTTTCGCCCGCTCAGCACGCTTTTTCGAATACCTTTGTCCAATTCCATAAGAGCAGAATTAGCATCCAGTTCCTGTTCGCCATACCCAGCATCTGCCAGGAAAGACTTAGTTGAGTTTGACGCCATGACCGGAATAGTTATTCGACTAGCCCAGTCAAAAAGATTGCAAACTCTGCCTCTGCACCGCCATCTTCTCCCCACCGCCTTCTCGCGGATTTTTCCTCTGCTCTCCGTCAAGCTGTGTTACGCATGCGCCCTGGTCACCCCTCGGTTCGCCGGCGCCTCTGTGGGCCCCCCGCGCAGGCGCTCAGGGAGCGCCTGAACTCCAGGTTCCCGCGGCTGGGAGAAAAGGAGGCGGGGATTCCAAGGGGGAAGTGACTCAGGCGCCCGGACGCCGCGGCGGAAGCCAATCAGAAAGCGTGACGTCAGTTTGGCGCGGAGTTTGGCGGCCGGGGCTTACAGTGGCGGGAGTTGGAGGCAATAACGGGTCGTGGTGTCAGGGGCGCAAGTTAACGATTTCTGCTGAATTTAGGAGACATTTTCACAGCTTTTTCTTCAGCTGAGCCTTTCCGCCTGGCCCAGATGCTCTTCAAATCAGTGCTCCGCCAGCCCCAGCTTGGCGTCCTGAGAAATGGTGAGTAACGGTCTTAACTGCTGCTCGTGGCTGGCGGGATTATCCTCCCGCGAAACGCTCCACCTCGGATCCGGGCCGATTCCGACTCTGCTCCCCAGCTCCGAGTTTTCCCACGGCCAGAGTGAACGAGTGTGGGCGAGGACGAGCGAAAGAAGTTGTGCTTTGGTTCCCTCCCGACACTTTAAATCGTAATCGGGATTTTGAAAGGATACTGTAGGCCGGAGGAGGGAGGGGCGTTGAGTCGCTGGCCTCCCGGGCCCCTGGCCGCTGACGTCAATATCCCGCGTTCGCCAGAAAACAGTTGTCTTGGGGGCGGGGGCGTCTCCACGGCGATCCGGGACCTCGGCCCGGGTGCGCGCGTTCTTTGCAGAACTTTCGTGATCGCCACTGTTTGCTGAGACCTTGACCCGCGCTTAAGGAACTCGGTCAAGCAGAGAAGACAGTGCATCTGTTTTTAGCAGGCTCAAAAATCTCACCCCCCTCTCATTACTATGTGGTCCTAAAAATTCTGAATTATAAAGTGAAAGATACCCATAACCACAACGTCTAGAGATGACCACTGTTACTAGGTAGAAGTCTATTATTCTAGGTGCTTTCTGATGCCACATGTAATATCCGCAAGCGGGATAAAAACACTTTCACTTCACGGTGTAAATTGGACATGTTCTTATATTAGTATGTGGAAATCCAACTTACTGTCTGCAGTTCATTATGTTTCTTACGTTAAAACATTGGCGATAAGAAATTTGAGGTTCGTTCGGATGTCATCAGCCTGAATCTTTCTGATGAAAGAGTTTGCTGGGCAGGCTAACCTTGGACAGAATGAAACCGCACTCATTGAAAGGTCGTTTGTACTCAGGTTGTTTTTTTTTTTCCCTTGAAACCACGTGGAAAACGAAAAGAGAACAGGAGAACTTTCATACTTAAGGAATAGGTGTAAGGGATTTTAATAAGTAGACTGAATGGTCTCTCAATTCCCTGTTCCCAATCTAAAACTTTATGCCGTCATTGCCTACTTCCCTATGTGGCGTAATCCTTGTAATTATACTCAAAATGCCACCTGTCTGTCCTAGGACCCTGCTTGAGTAACTTCTCCATTCTCTGTTTTGAGTGGCAGTACAGCACAATGGTTGAGAACTCTGTCTTTGGAGTTAAACTGCCTCAGTTTTCATTTCAGCCCTACTCCTTACCATTTGTGTGACCTGGGCAAAGCTATTCAGCTTCTATTTTGTGACAGATTTCTAATTCTCCAATCCATCTGTGTACTTTTTCTCCTTCCTCTCTTCTGTTCACAAATGCTAATTGTTACGTAGTAGCACTGAAATGCATTAACATATGTCACTCAGATCTGCACCACTGTCGCTGTCTTCCCCCTTTACCTTGATTGATGTGCCATCTTTGGCTCCTTTTACCTATTTCCATGGATGATTACAGCCATAAGTAGGAATTCTTCCTCTACTACCTACGACCTTCATTCCATTCCCTGTATTTTAGATTTATTTCTATAAAAGCTGTGTGAGTTGATCTTCACCCAAATGGTCAGTCTCACAAACATCTAAAATTCAGATGCCTAAAACTGAACTTACTTTTCCCTCAGAGCTGTTATATATTACCTATTTTAGGAAATGGCTCTATTATTTTAAACTGGTATTCCTGGCCAGAAACCTGAGAATCACTCAAAAACTCTATCTTCTACACTATTACACATTCAAAATGTTCCCTTAAAATCTCTTGAAGCCACTGTCTGCTCTTCATTCCCACTGATTCTGCCTCTTTGCCCTGTTAGGTCTGCTCAGTCTTCACCATTTCATTTCTCTGTCCTTGACCCCAATACTGATTCTTCTGCTTTGGCAGGTATAACAAGTCTCCTAAATGGCTTCTTAGTTTCCTTTACTCCAGTTTATTCTCCATGCTGCTGCCAATGATCTTTATAATATGGATGTCTGATTAGTTACTTTGCTATATATTTTTAAATTGGTATCTGAAAAAAAAAAATTGGGGGGCTGGTGAGATAGCTCAGCGGCACAAGCGCCTGCCTGGGAAGCACAAGGTCCTGAGTTCGACTCCTCGTACCCACATAAAGGAAAAAACGGGACGGTGATATTGCTCAGCGGCACAAGTGCCTGCTGGCAAGTGCGAGGTCCTGAGTTTGACTCCTGGTACCCGCATAAAAAAAATTTTTTTTTTTTTTTTAGTTTTTTGAGACAGGGTGTCACTATGTAGTTCAAGCTAGCTTTGAATGCACTATGTAGCATAGGCTGGCCTCAAACCTGGAGGGGTCCTCCTGCCTCAGCCTTCTGAGTGCTGGGATTACAAGCATGTGTCACCACGCCCAGCTCTAAAAATTTTTATTACAAATTTAAGCATACAAAGAATATAATTTCTGGCTATGCTGTGAATATTGGCATCTTCAAAATGCTGTATCTTTTAAATGTATCTAATAGAACATAAATACTATAGTGATTTGATAATTATGTCGCCTGTTTTTGAAAATGTGAACAAACTTTAACACTTGGTGTTCTACATCCTTTTTTTCCTCTTGAACTTCTGTTTCATTTTGCTCGCAGAGTATATCCTAATGTAAGTTAACTGTATGTTTGAAAAGCTCTTAGTGATCACCCTATCATACCACTCCATGTTGGAAAAATATATTTAAATAGTTATTTCCTGTGATTACAGATTCCAAGGGCTAAAAGTTTTTCTTGGACTGATTTATCATCATACTTATTGGTAGGATGAAATTGATATAAGGAATGTAACTTAATTTTGATAATTATTTGCAAAAAGTAAAATTTTATTGAAAATGAATCTTTTAAAGACATGGATTTGGGTGTTCATGATACCTATATTGAAGAGACTATCAATTCTCTTACAGGGAGGAGTGCCAGAAAACTCATTTTTTATTAAAAGTATTTGATGAATACTAGAGTCAGTGCAACGTATAAGATAGGGGCATGATGAAGGTAGAGGGGAAAGGGAGCACCTCGGCCCTCTCAGATATATCAGTTTTAGAAAACTGTACGGAAGTTGAATATCTGAAAATTGATCCTCTGAAAACTCTTAATGCCCTTGTATACTTTTTGAGAAATCTGTGTGTAACCCCATTGGCCTTATTGCATGCTGAGTGAAGAACAGGCTTTTCCAAATGAGTGTTGTGGGGAAAATATGGCATGTTCATGTTCAGGAAACAGGATCACATTCATAACACAATGAAGATGGAGAAGTCACATAAAATGGCTCATCAATGAAATGCATGTTGTGGACCTTGCAGAAATGGAGGAGTGGGCAAGGACCACTCAATAAGTCACCTTAGGCTGTTGGTCAGTTTGGGTATTAGTTGTAGGTAATGAGGCAAAGTTGAGGAGTCACTGTTTAGTTGTAAGAAAGGGAAATTTTCCAGAGTACATTCCCTTCTGAACTTATGTCTAGCAGTCATTACACATTTTTAACCTCCCACACCACACATGCACATCTGCATATCCTCAGAACAAGGCTTTTTTAAAAAATATTTTCTGTGGATGGATATTTGTGAACTGTGCATAAACGATTATTGCATTCCTGTTTTTGTGGTCTTTAACAGATTGTTTACAATGATATCTACCTATGAAAGAAACTATGAGATAATGCCTCCATTACTAACCTATAATTTCTTTGCCTTCTTTGTGCTGATTCTTTCAAGTTGTCTCTATAAATATCCAAAACTATGTAGATCTTTCTGAGGTTCTGTCAGGCTAAAATGTCTTCATTAAGCAGTACTTTGAATGAAAAGTGAGAATTTACGTACCCTAAAATGTGAATGTGTTAATTATTTAGACAGCGCCCAATAAATTGTAAACTCATTGTTTCCTCAGTTGTTTAATTATCAATTGATTCTCAGTAATTATTTGTTTAATAAAAACTTTTCTTCACAGGTTGAGCAGCCCTAATCCCAAAACCCAAAACTTAAAATGTTCTAAAATCTGGAAATTTTAAAGTACCAATATGTGCTCAAAAAGTTTCGGGCTTCTGATTTTCAGATTAGGAATGCTCAAGAGGTAAAATCCATGCAAATATCCCAAAGCCTGAAACTTCTTGGTCTGAAGCATTTCAGATAAGAGTTACTTAACCTTTGTATATTTAAAATGTGCTGACCTACATGTTAGTATGATAAAAAATTGCTGAAGATGGTTTACTATTTAGGACCATGGTGCACATTAGGTTTCTGATCCAGCAGAATAAACTTTCCCTCCACCCTGGATTGCTTGCTGTCTTTTCTAAATACAATTGGAAGAAATTTTGCCAGCTATTCCTCAGACAGAGGACTAACGTCTAGAATATATACAGAATTCAGAAAAATTAGGACCCCCCCGAATAAAAGACCCCATCAGAAAATGGACAACAGAAATGAATAGATACTTCTCAGAAGAAGTACAAATGGCCAAGAAATACATGAAAAAGGTGTTCGGCATAGCTGGCCATTAGAGAAATGCAAATTAAAACAACACTGAGGTTCCATCTTACTCCAGCAAGAATGGCTATCACCAAGAAATCAAATAATAATAAATGCTGGTGCAGCTGCATGGGTGGTAGGGCCCTTTTATGTTGTTGGTGGGAATATAAACTTGTAAACTATTATGGAAATCAGTATATAGATTCCTCAAAAAACTAAAAATAGAAATTCCATTTGACCGAACTATTCCCTTCTCGATACTTTTCCAAAAGAGGTTAAGTCATCATATTACAGGTGCATACCCATATTTATAGCAGCACAATTTATAATAGCTAAATCTTGGAAATGTCCTATTTGCCCATCAACAGGTATTTATAGACACTGGAGTACTACTCTGCCATTAAAAATAAAGAACTTGCATTCGTAGGCAAATGAATGTACTTTGAGAATAGTAAGTGAAATAAATTGGACACACAAGCTTAAATATGGCATGGTTTCTCTTATATGGGAAAGCCAAAATAAAAATAAAGATCAAAATAAAAGATAATAGGAAGAAGGGAGATCTTTTTCAGATGGAAAGGGGAACAAGATGGGAGGAGGGGAGGAAAGGTATATGGAAAAAAAATGAAATGAAAGAAAAGGAAAAATAGAGCTTTTCCAAATGGAAAGGGGACCAAGAGTTGGAAGGAGCTGGGAAGGGGAACAAAAAAGAAATAAAATGTGTTACATACATGTACCGATATACCACAATAAATGTAATCATTATGTACTGTGAACATGTACTAATAAAAAAATATACAATGAAAATTTACTCATCAAGATCTTTAAAGGCTTCCCTGACTCAATATTTTCTAGGGGTAGATACATAATACTTTTTTTTTTTTTTGGTGGGTACTGGGGGGTCGACCTCAGGACCTCGCGTGCCAACAGGCACCCGTGCCGCTGAGCGATATCACCGGCTCCTTTTTCGTATGTGGGTTCCAGGAGTCGAACTCGGGCCCTCGCGCTTGCAAGGCAGGCGCTTACGCCGCTGAGCCATCTCAGCGATACATAATACTTTAATTTAAAATTACTTTAATATACCTTAAAATACTATGACTTATTGCTGTTAACATTTTAGAATCCTAGAATTTCAGCATTATAAAGAAATGTCACTTATTTAGCGAATATCTTGCTGGCTATATCAGGCACGTTAACACGTTATTTCATTTAAGACTTTGAGCACTGGATTATATATAATGATTACTAGTAACTTGAGCATTTGTAATAATGTTGATTTAGAGACTCCAAAACATTAATGAAACTGTGATTGAAGGGGACAGTACTTTTAAAAGTAATGCTTTGGTAGCCATGTCTTTGCTGAAAGAGAGGCAAGATCTTTTGTAATGTAATTATTTCTTCTACTCTCAATGTTTTAATGAGGGTCTCCATTTAAGATGGTGAGCCCAATGCTGTACCTTACCTAAAGTTAGGAGTATATTTTCATTTCTTCCCTGGGATCTCTTAAGAAAATACCAGACACTGAGTATTCTAGAGGACAAAGGTACTATAGTGAATGGATCTATGTTAATATAAAGCTGTTTGAGAACAAATATTTATCTCTGCATTTGTTAAAAGTCCTGAAATGAGATGCTACATTGAAATGCTATAAGGAATCATCTTGTTTTAGGGTGGTCTTCGTATTATCCTCTGCAGTCCCTTCTAACTGGTTATCAGTGCAGCTGTCACGATGAGCACACTTCTTACGGAGAAACAGGAGTCCCGGTTCCTCCTTTTGGATGCACCTTCTCTTCTGGTAAGAGAATAGTACTACCCAGGCTAAGCCTGTACAGAAATAATGTATTTCCTGCTTAGAAGGAAAACATACTGGGGTATCTTCCTTTGAAAGAAAAACAAGTTAATGTTAGGATTTTTCTAATAACAATTCTCTCCTGATTACCAAATAGGCTTTTTAAATTTCTGTGCATAATTACGTATTTCCTCTAGCATTGGACTATTATAGCACTTTCTTTTTTTGAACCAATATATGGAAAGGGTCACATAGGTTCAGCTACCATGAAAATAATTTTGCCTACTAGACACTGCTTTTGGTCTGGCTGAATATATATTTTTCTTTTGTTCATTGGAGAATATGTGGACAGAAATAGAAGTACTTATTCCTACTCTTAATGGTTTTAAGAGTAGAAAGGTGAAAGGTTATGAAAAGAAAATTAAAACTGATAGCTTGCTGGCTGCCTGTATCATTATATACTTTTATTTGCTGCCACTGGCTGGTTCAGTCTTAAGTACCACTCTTGACTTAGCCCTTCTAAATAAGAGACTATCTGAAGATAATTTTGATAAACGTTTTGAGTCATTTAATACCTTTATACTGGCTGGATCATTTTTGTGTTACTTTTTTTATATTCTTTCTTTCTTTAGCTCCCAGTATGGAACATATATTAGCAGTTGCCAATGAAGAAGGCTTTGTAAGATTGTATAATACAGAATCACAAACTAGCAGAAAGAAATGCTTCAAAGGTAAGTTTAGATCTACAATATTTGCTTTAACATTATTTTTAATTCATAAAGCCGCAAGTAGAAATTACCGTTTGAATGTATTTAGCAATAAGGAACCATGTTCAAAGTAAATGATGGACTGCCTACCTGACAATAACTGTTAACTATGACAAAACCTTCACTAGATCTTTTGAGAAAAGCACATGTTAGAATTAAAAAGTTTTTTTTTTTTTAAACAGTTATTTCAAAAAGTTAAATCTTTTACACTTAAAGTGCTTGGGGAAATAATGTTTTAAATATTGATAAAGTATCTTTTATATATAAAACAAAGTTCTGCTGACCTTAGGAAGCTGATAATTTAGAACCAATAAGTCTAGTGTTAAAACAACAAAAATAAAATAAAGACTATAAATGATATAGAAGTACAAAAGCAGGCCAGGAAAGTAGGCTAGGAAAATTTTTCATGAAAATGGAACATTTGAGTTGAACCATAGTATTTAGACCAATGGCATTTGGAGAGGGCACTCTAAGTATATGGAAAAACATTAGCTTTCCTAGAGCTAGAAAAGCATAGTCTATAAGAAGGAAGTAGAGAATGGTCCAGTTTGGTTGGAATAAGATACGTGGAGAACAGTGAGAGAGATGACCTCCCAGGACGGAGAGATGTCTGAGTCCACAAGGGGGTGCTCATCACTGATCTTTCCACTGCAGCTTTCTGGGCATTTAAATTGTTACTGATAAGGCCACCATAGAACGCATTCTAGACAGTTCACACTTACCATCTTCTTTATGTAGAATGGATGGCTCACTGGAATGCTGTGTTTGACCTGGCCTGGGTCCCTGGTGAACTTAAACTTGTAAGTGACTTTCATTTTACTGCGATCTGAGTAAATACTGGTACAGGATTGCTTTGTTAAATTGTGCCACCTTATTTTTGAAAGGTTACAGCAGCAGGTGATCAAACAGCCAAATTTTGGGACGTAAAAGCTGGTGAGCTGATTGGAACGTGCAAAGGTCATCAGTGCAGTCTCAAGTCAGTTGCATTTTCTAAGTTTCAGAAAGGTAGGTTTGTGCTTACCCTTTATCTCCCTAACCTTTATGGTGAGAAAAGAACAAACTGTGTCTATCCTTTCTCCGTCAAAGTTTCTGCTTCACCTGTATAGATGATTGGAATCCTATTATGACTCAAAACAATAATGAAATAAGTTGGTTTCATTTATGGTCGTTATCTCCAGTTTGTCCTCGAAAGTCAAAAGTCTTATCTTGCAGATAAAGTAAAAGGTTCTGAATAGCCACAATACCTTTATTCAACTTTGATTGTCCATTCAATTCAAAACCTCGTACAGGGTACTCACTAACTCTACTTATAAAATTTAAATGGAGTATATGGCCAGGGCGAAACTCCTGATAAACTGGACATGATTCTCTACCTAAAAGTTTACCAGGTAATTAATTAGTTTAAATGGCCTGGTTTCCTAGTATGATTCCAACTGTTATTCAAAATTGATTTTCCTATTTTACTGTTCTAATGGAAAAGAAGAATTAAAGAATGATATAATAGTGTCATAGCAGCTAAGGAAATACTTAGCAGGAGTGTCCAAATGAGCTTTTCACTTATATTTTTGTTTTCTCCTTCTGTTTGTTTCTCACTAATTTTTTTTTTTTACAGATGGATCAATAAACATTTATCTCAAATAGAATCTGAATTAATCTGACTTTTAGAATTATAGAGACAAGGGCCGGTGAGATGGCTCAGCGGCTTAAGCGCCTGCCCGGCAAGCGCGAGGGCCCAAGTTCGACTCCCGGAACCCACATACGAAAAAGGGGCCGGTGATATCGCTCAGCGGCACGGGCGCCTGCTGGCGTGCGAGGTCCTGAGGTCGACCCCCCGGTACCCACAAAAAAAAAAAAAAAAAAAGAATTATAGAGACAAATATTACAGTCTTTTTGTGTGTGTGTGTGTGTACGGGGGTCAACCTCAGGACCTCGCGTGCCAGCAGGCGCCCGTGCCGCTGAGCGATATCACCGGCCCTTTTTTCGTATGTGGGTTCTGGGAGTCGAACTCGGGCCCTCGCGCTTGCCAGGCAGGCGCTTACGCCGCTGAGCCATCTCACCAGCCCTACAGTCTTCTTTAACATTAAAAAATACTCTGTTTTAAAAAGAAGTATTTTTACTTATTCGCCTAAACACTCAGGAATATTAAACTGAGTTGTTAAGCTGGTTTAGACTTTTTTAAAAAGTCAGGACTTCAGAACTGCTGTGTCTGCTGTTGAGATGGAACCCTGAAGAGGAAATACATGGTGCCATGAGTTTTGATCTCTCTGCATAAGTTTTTATTCACACATCTATTATATAAATTTACATTTACTGCATGCCTGTGCCAGAATTCACTTTGAGTCTATAAAAGTAATTTAAGATTATGAAAACTTGTCTTAAATGAAGGGTAATGGAAAAGGGAAACACCAATCTTTTGATCCCTTGGCTTAACTTTTAAAAACTCTGCATGTGAATAAATCTATGCTACTGTGTTCTAACTGAAAAAGCATGGAGTTAGACACTGGGGCAGGTAACTTTACCACGAGTCCTGGTAGCCCGCAGGTGTCCCAGCGGCAGTGAGTCTGGTTGGAAACTGCCCTCAACACTCCGTGGCTTGGTTGCTGAAAGATTAAATTTTAGCCTCACTTACTTCCTTAGTCATACGCTCTTGTACAGGGCACACTTTTGTAACCACACATAAAAGTCTTATATTTTGTTCTAAAGTCTACTTCTAAACTCTTGAGTAAAATCATTTTATCTCCCTGGACCTTTGTTTCCTAATTTAATAACATTAATACCTAATTGTTACGTAAATGTCAGAAGCCATGAGACTTTTTGTGCCTTTTCTTCTACTTGGCCATTTACAAAATTTCATAAAGATTCTTTTGTCTCTTGGAACCTGTGTAGCATTTCCTTCTAATTCTCCTTATGTCTTTTGTTCATTCCTTCTTGATTGCTTTTGTGTACTATACTTTTCTAGCTTAAAGTGTTAGCATGGTCCAGGATATGGTGTTTGGCTTTCTTTTCCACTCAGCCTATACCTTTTCCCTGGATAGTTTTATCTTTTCCAATTTTTTGTTTGTTTGCCATTCTAGTTACATTGGCACAGATCTATATTTCTGTACTTAGACTCTCTGCAAGCACTTCAAGTTCAACATACCCAAAATCCAACTCATGATTTACCCTTGAACTCATGAATTTTCTTTAGCAAGTCCTTCTCTTATTCCCTCTGGTATCATTTCCTTTGTCATGAAGAACTTTCCTTAAATTTCTTTTAGTGGAAGTCGGGTGGCAATAAATTGTCTTTGTTTTGCTATACCTGCCAGTGTCCTTATATCTTCATTCTTGAAGGATGTTTTTGTTGGATATAAAATTCTTTCTGAGTGATGGTACATTCCTGTAATCCCAGCTACTCAGGAGGCTAAAACAGGAGGTCACATGTTTGAGATCAGGCTGGGAAGCTTAGTAAGAACCTGTTTCAAAAATAAAAAAGAGCTGGAGCTGTCGCTGAGTGATAGAGCACTTGCCTAGCATGCACGAGGCCCTGCATTCAATCCCTGATAATTAAAAAAAAAAAAAACTGAATTGACAGCTTTTGATCTTTCATAACTTGAAGATGTTCCATTGTCTTCCATGGTTTCATCTGAAACTTTATTTCTCCGTATATAATATGTTATTTTCTCTGGCTCTATTCAGGATCTTTGGCTTTCAGCAGTTTAACTATGATGTGCCCAATCATAATTCCTCCAAACCCTGTTAGGGGCTTGTTCAACATTTTGGATTTATAAGTTTATGTTTCACCAAATTGGGAAGTTTCTGCTATTTCTTCTTTTCATATTTTTTTCTGCCTAATTCATTCATATTCTCTCTTGTTCTCTGCCCTCTTCTTGCTTCCTGTCTCCTTTCCTTCCTCTCTTCCACTTCTTCTGGGACTCCAATTGCTCATATACATGGCCTTTTGAAATTGTCCCACAAATCTTTGAGATTCTACTCATTTTTCTCAGTTTTCTTAAATTTGAAATAAAATTAATGTGGGCTTAGTCTAATTTCTGTTGCTGTAACAAAATACACAAGATAATTTAAATATTAAGGTGGGCCAGTGAGATGGCTCAGTGGCATAAGAGCCTGCCTGGCAAGCGTGAGGGCCCAAGTTCAACTCCCAGAACCCACATACGAGAAAAGGGCTGGTGATATTGCTCAGCGGCACGGGTGCCTGCTGGCACGCGAGGTCCTGAGGTCGACCCCTGGTACCCACAAAAAATAAATAAATAAAAAATAAAATAAAGATTAGGGATTTATTTAGCTCACTGTCCTGGAGGCAGGTAACCCAAGGGCCCAACTCTGGGGTCTGGTGCGGGCCTTCCTGCTGCATTATAACATGGCAGAGGGCATCGCACGGTGAGCCAGAAGCAGCTAGCCAGAGAGCCTGCTTTCACAACAAAACCACCTCCAAGGTGACCCGTTAATCCACTCATGACCCAGGCCTCTCTTAAAGGCCCCCCCTCCCAAAACTACCAAAACGGTTATTAAATTCCAACATGAGTTTTGGAGGGGACAAGCCATATTCAAACCACCACATGTACCATTAAATTTGCCCATTTTCAGTGCTTTTTAGTTTGTTCAGAGTTGTGCAACAATACACTGCAATCTACATTTAGAACATTTTCATCAGCCTGAGAGGAAACTAACCTGTTAGAAATTCTTTCCATCCACAACTCCCCTAGCCATATATAACCACTCCTATTTTCTGTCTTTATAGATTTGCCTATTCATCACCTTAATATACAAATGGAAAGATATAATATGTAGTCTTTTGTAACTATCTGTTTTTACTTAGCATAATGTTCAAGCTATTTCAAGTTAAATGATTTCAATGGACCTGTCTTTAAGTTTAGTGACTTTCTGTGATCTCTCCACTCTGTTCTTTGGCCTTTCTAGTGCATTGTTACTGTTTCGGTGATTGTTATTCAGTTCTAAGTTTTCTGTTTTATAAATTCTGCTTCTGCTAGGATTTACTGTCTTTTCCTTAATTACAAGTGTATATTTGTAATTGACATAAGTTATATCTGCTTTACATTCTTATCTAATAAATCAGCATGTGAGTTGTCTTAGAATTGGGTTCCACTGGTTTCTTTTCCCTTGAGAACAACTCCTTTTCCTGGCTTTTTTGTATGTCAAGGTAGTGGGCATTGTGGATGGTATGTTGGGTGTTAGATTCTGGATTCTGTTGTATTGCTTAGAAAAGAGTTATTGTTTCTATATTACCAGTCAGCTCATTTAGACTCAAATTGCAGACTGTCACACCTGCGGTAGGGCAGTGGATCATATATACCAATGCAGTTTTTTAGTTTAAACCTCAGTCCATTTTCTCTTCCACATATGGCTCAGGGGACAGCCAGAGACGTGGACTTAGTTTAAACACAGAACTAAGTGTTCTCTTTCTCTGCTGTCTCACTCTGGCAGCTCTTGTTGCCTCCATCTCCTTTTCCCGATTCCTCTGGCTTGAGAGATGATAGTTTTTCTATTGGTATTTTAGCTGCCTAGTCTAGAGTTGCAGCTGTGGCAGCTCTCAAGGGAAGAGCTGAAACCAGTAACTCATCCTAGGCCAGTCACTCTCTTTGGAAGTTGACTTTCCCTCCAAAATTATATTGTCTTAGTATAAAAATACTGAAATACATATGGAATTTGTGCAAGATTACCTCTGGGAATGGAAGGAGGGCAAGGGATTGAATGGAACATAGGAAAACGTCAGTTTATCTATGATACTTTACTATTTAAAATTAAATAAAAAAGAAACTCTGCTTCCTGTATGGAAGAGTGGCCATTTAACAAACTACCTGAATTAGCTGTAAATTGGACGAAATACCAAGAACAATTACCTGAGGGCTCTGTGGAGACAAAAAAAATACAAAGTGTGACATGTAGGCTCTGGAGTTACATTGCCAAGAGTTAATTTACAACTTACTTATCTTCTCTGAGCTTTAGTATTTTATGTAGTTTTAAATATTTTATGTAATTTTGGGGGGGGTACTGGGGGTCAAACTCAGGACCTCACACTTGCCACGCAGGCGCCCGTGCCGCTGAGGTATCTCACCGGCCAAGTATTTTATGTAATTTTAAGTAAATTTACACCAAAGGATTATTGTCTAAAGTCATTGTCTAAAGAAAATTTATACAGAGGGATCTTGAGCTCTTTGTAATCCCTTTCTATCATAGTTGCTTCTTGTATTTGTTGTTGAGCCATATATTTTAAAAGTTTTAATCACCTGTGCCAAATTCAGTACCCACCCCAGAATAGATACTCTAGAAATTAAATTGAAATATATGTGTCATTTAACTGGTTTTGTTAACCTCTTCCTAAACCGTTCAACTATTCATTTCTCCACAGCTGTGTTCTGTACAGGTGGAAGAGATGGCAACATTATGGTCTGGGATACCAGATGCAACAAAAAAGGTAACCCAGTTCTGTTTTAATTTTGACAGATGTGGGATCCCATGCTTAATTTTGAACGACAGTGTTAGTGATTTCGTCTGATTACCAAAGGGCACATGTACTCATAAACCCCCCTTTCTGCTTACTGTTCAATTGTCAGGATACCAGTGATTGTTGCAAGTACTATTACATTCATGTATTTACTTATAATGTCTTCTGAATTATAATGCTGTTTGCCTAAATTATTGATAGAATTTAAATTATTAATGCATAGGTTAATTGGGTAAATGTCTTTTAATTTAAATTGTCTTTTTAGCTTTAAAGAATGAGATTGAATTAAATACAAACTTATCTACCATTAAGCAGATGATCATTGGCCTGTTTATGTTTAATTATTGATGGATTTAAAAAAAAAATGCTAATCTTTATTTTGTAGAGCAGTTTTAGGTTTACAGCAAAATTGAGCAGAAAGTCGAATTTCCACACATCCCCAGCTCCTAAACACACAGTCTCCCCCACTGTCAACATCCTCTACCCGAGTGGTACATTTATTACAACTGAGGATGAACCTACATCAATACATCATCATTGCCTGAAATCCATTGTTTACAGTAGGGTTCACTAACTCTTGCTGTTCTATATTCAGTGGACATCAACAAATGTATGATATTATAATATATGCTATTATAATATCATAAAGAATAGTTTCATTGCTCTAAAACTCTTCTGACTCTGCTGTTCATTTCTACCTCTCCCTAAGTGCTGACAACCACTGATCTTTTTCCATCTTCATAGTTTTGCCTTTTTCAGAATGTCTTATAGTTGGAGTCAGAGTATATAGTGTTTTCAGATTGCCTTCTTTCACTTAGTAACATGCATTTAGGTTTCCTTTGAGTCTTTATGGCTTTATCAAGCTCATTTCTTTTTAGTGTTGAATACTTTTCCATTTCGATATACCACTGTTGATTTATCCATTCACCTGCAGAAGGAGGTCTTGATTGCCTCCAAGTTTTGGCCATTATAAATAAAGCTAGTTATAAACGTGTGTGTTCTTCTTTTTATACATTATAATCTCACCACAGGAGATACAGTGCTGCTGGCTATGCTGGTTTCTAATTTCACTAATCTGGTCAAAGTTACTTCATCTTGAGGTTATATGTATAAATGTTACACTCAGCATGATGTAAAAAAAAAAACTAAATCAGTTTCCTGGGAATATCTTTCAGATGGGTTTTATAGGCAAGTGAACCAAATCAGTGGAGCGCATAATACTTCAGACAAGCAAACACCTTCAAAGCCCAAGAAAAAACAGAATTCCAAAGGACTCGCTCCTTCTGTGGTAAG
This sequence comes from Erethizon dorsatum, assembly GCA_028451465.1. Taxonomy (NCBI): domain Eukaryota; kingdom Metazoa; phylum Chordata; class Mammalia; order Rodentia; family Erethizontidae; genus Erethizon; species Erethizon dorsatum. Next base: position 49,104,866 of record CM051830.1, on the reverse strand, counting down.
GGTTTAGAGATGATGCATGCATATAGACCTCGACAGTAGGGTAGGGGATTTGTTGGGCATAAAGATGGGCACTATGGATTAGATGAATGAGAATCTTCATTTCCTTTTGTTATCAATCGTTTATTATTCAATACCTACAGTAATGGTTCTTAAACTGCAGTGGGCATTAGTGTTTTCTAGTGGACATGTTAAAAATTTAGCTTTCGGAGCATCGTTCCTGGAGATCTCCAAACATACATACCTGCAGTACAGTGTGCTTCAGTAGGAAAAGTGGGAAGGTAGTTTGAGGGACCATATTAAGTACAACGATAGTTTTTCAATAGGGAAAAAAATCCCTGTGCTTTCATGATATAAACTATAGTAAAGATGTGATTTTTTTGGTGCCTATTTTTAAACATGTAGCAAAATATTCTTAAATATTTTGAGTTACTCTAGTCAAAATCTATGCCCATAATACATCTCTTCAGAAGAAAAAAGTATTGTCATTGATCTCAGTTTTGTGTGTTTGTATCATGTTCCTGGTTTGTAGGGTCCAAGTAAATATTCTGGGGAAAGTGTGCTTACTAAAGCATTAGGCCTTAAAACTACATGCTATACCCAGGTCCCAGGCAGTGGTCTGTGCAGGCCAGATGAAGTTACATGTGACCTTTCAGACATTTAGAGTCTGAGCTAAGAGAAATTGTTAGGTAGTAGCAGTTAGGAGATGAAACTCCCCTGAGCCCTTATCACTTTTTCAGAGCATGTGATCTTTCATCCACAATTCTCTAGGAGCTCCAATATGATAATCTAGGTAGGTGGCAATATTTTCTAGATGAAACAGGCACAGGAAGATTAAATGAATTTGCTGCAGATACACGGTTTATTAGTAGGGCTGAGTCTGAGTAAATCAGTGAGCTCAAGGAAGTAAAATCATTTAGTCTCCAATTTGTTTTTTTAGTACAAGTTAAAGTGTTAACACTGCACGCCGTAACTTAATAATGCTTAGGTGTTTCCTTGCTAGCACACATATCCAGGGTTGTTGGAAAGAGAAGATTCAGTCTAATTCGGAGTGTGAGTGAGGGAGACATTTTCTTAGCACCTCGGTCTCTTGATGGTGACGATAGTGCCCTACACGGAATTTCCTTCTTTTATTGTTCTTTCGTGTGCTATTAGGATTTCCAGCAGAGTGTTACTGTGGTCCTTTTTCAAGACGAGAATACGTTAGTTTCAGCAGGAGCTGTGGATGGGTAAGAGACTTTATTTCTTGGTTCTTTTTTTTTTTTTTTAATGTGGGTACCGGGAGTCGACCTCAGGAGCTCGCGCTTGCCGGGCAGGCGCTTATGCCGCTGAGTATCTTACTGGCCCTCTTGGTTATTTTTGATGAAATGCTGAGAAAGTTACCTGCTCCAATTATGGTTGCACATGTACCCTTTTAACTTTCGGCTTAGTGAGTACCCCAGTTGAGAAACTACAGATCAAACTGGAAAATACCTAGTTGGAACTCTTGCTCAAATAATTAAATGATGTAACATGTGTCACACCTGGCACATTGTCTATCATAGGAAACAGTGTTAACTGCTGCTGCTGTTTCAGAGAAGCGACATGGCAGCTTGCTTGCCTTGTGGCAGTACCACAAGGTACTTAGTCACTTATTCTTTTTTGTTTTGTTTTGTTTTTTATGTGGGTACCAGGAGTTGAACTCAGGACCTCGCGCTTGCCAGGCAGGCACTTATGCCGCTGAGCTATCTCACCGGCCCTAGTCACTGATTCTTTTTTTTTTTTTTTGTGGGTACCGGGGGGTCGACCTCAGGACCTCGTGCACCAGCAGGCGCCCGTGCCACTGAGCGATATCACCGGCCCCTTTTTCGTATGTGGGTTCTGGGAGTCGAACTCGGGCCCTCGCGCTTGCCAGGCAAGCGCTTAAGCCACTGAGCCATCTCACCGGCCCTCTAGTCACTGATTCTTATTTGGAGGAGTAAAATTTCTGTTATATTGGGTTGTATCTTTCCACACTTAGCAGTATCTTTAAAAGAAGATGCCTGATTTGGGCCATGTACCTGGCATTTCTGAGAGTAATCTAGATATATCATAAGGCTTACATACTTTCACATACTTGCCATTATGATTGGTCTGAATTTTTGACTCCCAAATAAGTCTGTGATGCTTATTCATTGGTTATTTTATAAAAAATAAATTCTTCATGTGTAGAGGCTCTCATCTCTTTTTATAGGACTATTTTAAACACGTTTCTACAGGCTTGAACCACTAGTGGTACTTGCGTGACTCCCAGGGGGCAGCTTGTACCGCCTGAGGGATCCGTCTTGGGCAGCGAGCCATACGAGTTATGTCCGTATTGTGGACATACTGAAGCATACTTCACCCATTTTATCTCCGAATGCACTGCTGCCTTCAAAATTTTTAATTTATAAAGATGATGGCTGACTAAACTAGAATTTTCATTGTTTCTTCTGGACACTTTTACCCTTCTGTGAACCAAATTTTTGTCAGGAATGAAGGATTATCTGAAAGTTGTTAGTTATGCTTGTGAAAGCTCTCTGCATTTGACTCCAAAGACACTGCCATTTCATACCAAGCTTGTGTTTTTAGACAAAACACACACTGGAAGTAGGGGATTAAGACATTTACCCCAATAGATTGACAAAATATTTTCTTGTTTCACAGGAAAATTTATTTAAGCTGTATTACAGAGGGAGTTATGTGTAGAGATACAACCATAGGAACAGAGCTTGCTGCTTGTGATGTCAAAGGATATATGCAGAATATTACAGATTTAAGAAGTACTTTTCTAAAACAATGGAACCGTGACTATCAGCATGCAACTGTATCTTCCTTTTCCGCTCTCTTGAAGTGAACTCCTGTAACCCATCACTGGGTCAAATCACATCTGTTTCCGTTTTGTCAGAATTATAAGCCTGACACTGGAAACAATAGTATAAAATAGTTCAATTTGTTTCCCAATGAGGTGTCCTCACTGTACCTGGTAAAAGCACCAGAGAAGTTAGATAAAAAGTCATTTCACATTTGATGTAAGTGAAGTTGTTTGGGGTGGGGGAAAGTCTACCAAGTAACTATTTGTCTTGGTTTTTAGGATAATCAAAATATGGGATTTACGCAAGAATTATACTGCTTATCGACAAGAACCCACAGCATCCAAGTTTTTCTTGTATCCAGGTAGCAGCACTCGAAAACTAGGTAAGCCTCTGTATAGACTGTGGCACTTTTTGGAAGAGATGTAAATTTTTGTTTAAAATTTTTAAAAAAAATTTTTTTAGCAGGCTAGTTTCAGAACATAGACTGGAGGAACTAATATGTGTTATCTTTCAAACTTCAAAAGATAAAAACTCAGAAGAATATTTCTGAATTGTGTATATTTTGAGGACCAAAAATTCTGATGTCTTGATCTGATAGTGTCTTGTGCAATGATCTGTTTCTGCCTCTGCATTTTAGCCCCCAGTCTGTGCATCATCATCAGGATGTGATAACTTAAATTTCCTTCCCCAGGGTACTCCAGTCTGATTTTGGATTCTACTGGCTCTACTTTATTTGCTAATTGCACAGATGACAACATCTATATGTTCAATATGACTGGATTAAAGACTTCTCCAGGTAAGATATTAGTGATTCATATTGTCTTACCAGGAAACTAGTAGGGCTTTTTTTAAATGATGATTTCATTTTTTTAAAAACAAAGCTTACTAAGCCATATGGGGACTTCAGTGCTGTTAATTAGTTCTAGTGATGTTTTTATTGGGGTACTTCCCTTGTGACCATTTCACTAGTAACCAATCCTGCTCTATATGGTGACTTGATTTCATTTTAATAGTGAGTCTCTTGAAATCATGACCTTTGGATTATATTTAAAATTAACATTTTATTCTGCAGGCTTTCAGGATAAAGAAAGCTGTTTGCTCAACTTTGGTCCTCTTTGGGGGCTATTAGTTAAAATTAGAGAGCTGGGGCTATGGTTCAATGATAGGGCACTTTCCTAATGTGCACGAGGCCCTCTGGGTTCAATCGTTAGCACAACACCCATATTAAAGGGCTGAATTTTTCAGACCTCCTCCCCAAATAGTTCCACCTTCCCTCAGCCCTCTTTTTAATATTGGACAGCAGCCATTTTCTTTTTATGGTTTTTTCCTCAACCCCACCTTTCTTTTTATCCTAAAGAATATAAAAATAGATGGGCCGGGGATATAGCTCAGCACCACAAGCGTGTGTCTGGCAAGTGCAAGATCCCGAGTTCGATTCCTGGTACCAAAGGAAAAAAAAAAGAATATAAAAATAGAATCTGATACTAATAAATAAATGATATTTTAAAAGAGAAACTCAAGTGTCTCAAGCATGCTTTAAGAAGATTGTGTTACATTATTTTTAAAAGTACTAGTAATGACTTAAGCAAGCTACATATTAGTGTCCTGGTTCTTCCTCGGGTCTTGCTGTCCAGGAGCACTTTGAATTCCATGACCCATGCCCAAAGCTACGTAGTTCCCAGTAAAATAGGATGTGCTAATAAACAAGAAATCTCAAAAGTAGTACAGAACTTTGTTTGTTGTAGCTGTGCTCTTGGAGAAGTTTCCAGAGATTTCCCCTTGCAATCTCATTAGGACTTTGACATCTGTGGCAGCATCATAGCTGGCACTTCAGTGCCTGGGATCGGGCCTGATGTTTTCGAAACAAGAGCAAGAGTATTTGGAAAAGGGAAGAAGTTTTGTAACATTTTTATTGTTTTCCTTAAATCAGAACTTGGATAGCTGCTGATTTAGTTAATTATATAAAATAGATTTTCAAAATTGTTCCTTAAAAGATAAAGCCTAGCTGGGCGTGATGGTACTCACCTGTAATCCCAGAACTCAGAAGGCTGAGACAGGAGGATTACTATGAGTTCAAGGCCAGCCTGAACTATATAGAAAGACCCTGTTTTAACCCCACCCCTCAATCAAAAAACATAAAGCCTAATCTTGATTATAATATCAGCTGTACAAGAGTTCTTTTCTTTTTTCCTTCTATTTCCCAGTGTGGCACTAAGAAGACCTTGAGTTTAATTTGTCTGTCTGCCATCAAACACTTTGCTAATAATTTAGTAGCTTTTTTCTCCTAAAATGATTTTGTTCTCAAAGATAGATGGATAGATTGATTAATTTGTTCCTCAGGATTTGAATGTTGGCAGTGTGTTGGGAGGGGTGTGGGTGTGTGTGATATGTGATGTGTGGTGATTATTTGTTTTTTTCAAGACTTTAGAAAGGTCCTGGACTCAATTACCATGCTTTATTCACAGTTTTATGCCAAGTGATATTCATAAGGATGAATCTAAGGCAGTTTTAAGAGCCCAAATCATCAAAGAAAGAGTAAATTGAGCCAGTTAGGTTTTAGAAAGATTTTTAGCAAGGTTGAAACATTTACAATGTATTTCATACCAGCCTTTTTTTTATTTTATGAAATAACCAAATAAGAGAATAATAATAGTTATTACACTGTATATCATTATATTCAAAGTACTTACTTAGACTACAAGATATAAACTAAAAATATTCTTAAAAAAAGAAATGCAGGGCCGGTGAGATGGCTCAGCGGCATAAGCACCTGCCTAGCAAGCACGAGGTCCTGAGTTTGACTCCCAGTACCCACATATGAAAAAAGGGCTGGTGATATTGCTCAGCGGCATGGGCGCCTGCTGGTGCGTGAGGTCCTGAGGTCGACCCCCGGTACCCACAAAAAAAAAAAAAATATGCATAATAACACAAAACTTTCCTTTCAATGAATGTTATTTATTTTTAAGTCTTTATCAAGTTATCATAAACAGATTAACAGACAGACTAACAGACAATAAAACATCATACCATTCTTTCTTAGACCAGCAGAGGGCAATAAATACTTACAGGTTTTGTGGGAAATTCAGTTGTTAGTTTTCCACGTCTGGTTGTATAGTTGAAGTAGATGAACAATTATAGTTTTGGAGCAGTGTTCACTATAAAGGAACCTCCTTATTTTGCAGGGATTTGTCTGTTACAGCAAGTTTATAATATATGTGTCTGAGTTGATTAATATCCTATTTAACTTTCACAGTAAAAATGTCTTGATGTGGGGAATATTTGATTTGTAGACTTTTCCTTTAAAAGCTATAAATACAAAGTTCTCTTCCACTTAGTGTAGAAAAAATTTCTATGAGCACATATGGAAAACTAAGTCCCTTACTAATACTGCTCTCTCTCTATTACAAGTAGAAGTATAAACTTTTTCCCTGCCTACATTTATCCTTAAATTCTCCAGTAAATGAAATTTTCTCTTAAATTTCTTAGAAGTGTTCTGGTGCCAAGGACCTTGGGTTTTGTCTTCCTTAGAATAAAAGCACTTGACAAGAGCAGGTTGTGCTAGATATGGTAACTGGCTCTTTTGCTGTGTACAGCGAGAAGGCTAACCCTAACCTTGTGTCTCATACGTGGACATAGTTTCCCCACTAGTCACTTAACAATTCAGCCTGTTGGCAGATAAGGTTTACCTGTCAGATAAGCTGTCAGTAAGCTTTAGCCAGAATCCACCAGATCCTCTTCACTGATTGTTACCTATTCATGGAACAAATATTTGAGGATTTCCTCTGTTCAAAACCTTATAAAATCTAGAGAGGAACAAGATTTGAAATGTATCCTAAAGAGGCTCAAAGTCTCGGAGAAGTAAGACCAAAGTATAATGCAATGGAAAAAGTCCCACCTTGGGGTAGAGAGAGGGGGTCAGATCTTCATTTTACTACAGGATTGGCCTTCCCTACATTCTTTTCCATTAGGAATGTTTTCCATCACATTTCTCTCACGTGGTATCGCCAGACAGTATGTTTAGGCCAACTTCGTGATGGCGAGTCTAAAATAAAGCCTCTTTCAGGGTTTTCCTTTTTTGGCCAATGTCCAGTTCCCTGTTACTTGGTGAATAAAGCTAGCTTGACCATCTGCTTCAGTAGTCAGTACAGTGATAAAACTTGTTGGCATATACACACACACACACACGCACGCACGCACACGCTCTCTGTAGTTGAACCTTTGAACACTGGAAATAACAACAACCAAGTAATGTTATTTTTATCTTCTGGCAGTGGCTATCTTCAATGGACACCAGAACTCTACCTTTTATGTAAAATCAAGTCTTAGTCCAGATGACCAGTTTTTACTCAGTGGTTCAAGTGACGAAGCTGCCTACATCTGGAAGGTAAGTTGCCACCTTTCCCCACAAGTAAAATTTTTTTGTCCAATATGAGCTAAATTTAATGTAAACACATACTGTTAACTTTTTCTGCACCAGGTATTTGTTAAAAGTTGCTTCTCACCTCTTAAGATAGCTGAAACCTTACTGTCAAAGAATATATGCACTTTTATTATGGCCAAGGCCTGTCAGAAGTTGACAGCCCATATCCTCTATTCATAGATGATCTGGGAACTGGGATTGAGAAGGGTGGTAAGGGGCCAGAGGTACAGCTCGGTGGTGCAGTGCACAGAGTGCATTTGGGGTACACGAGGCACTAGATTAAGTCCTGTGCTGCCTTTCTGCTCTGTGCTTTCAACTCTACTTCAAAGTAGAATACTTTGTTTCTTAAAATTTACACTTGAATCACCTATAGGAACTTGCTTGAAACAGTCACTGAAATATTTGTATACTAATTATATTCTTTATTCTCTCTGATAAGTAGCCAACCTTTAGGTTTAGGCTCTTAAAATAGGTATGGCTGATTATATTTATATTTCATAGTATTATTAAACAGGTTTTCTTTAAATGACTAAACTAAAAATTTAGTTAACCATTTGAAATCTAATCAAGAAAAAGTCATGGGGGAATGATGAAGTGATTTCAATATAACTACAGTTGCAAAAATGTAATGCTACCTTTTTGACAACTTAGTAACAAAATCCTAAACAGTCACAAGGTGGAGATGTTGTTCTACACAAGATACTTTTATGGTGGGCCTGGTACTTTCTACAGCACATTTCTTTCTTTTTTATTTATTGTATTTTAAGTGAAGTTCTGCTTATAAAGTATATACTAGAGACTCCTTCTTATGAAAATACTTTTTACCTAGTTTCCCTTCTATGAAATACTTTCTTGACCTTTAAACTTTATCAGTATACGTCACTAGTACTAATGCCTCTGTCTCATACTTTAAATGTTGAGTTTTCAAATTTGGTCTTATGCTTATTTTTCTTTTTCCTTCTCTTGCTGTCTTACTTACATTCTTTTCTCTACTTTGACCCTCAACTTTACTAGAGAATTCTATTCCTACCACAAGTCTGTATCTTTTAAAGTTTATTCTTAAAAGAAAAAAACCAACTGAAATTTCATACCAAAAATCATAATAAAAGATTATGCAAAAATACCTATGTAGCAGTCATTCTTTTAAAATCATTTTAGATAAGTTTAGAAATCATGTATATATAATTATGTGTATTGTATGTTATGTGTGTGTATAAATCTCTTTAAAAATAATTTTTTAATTATTATTATTATTAGCACAAGGAACTTTTAAAATTTTTGTTTCAGAGAATGAAAGTTAATGGAATGCTTCTTCCTTTAGAGACATACAATGAAAGATACCTGGCTGTTGTTTCTAACCTGTTTTCAGACGTCCAGTCAGTGGCTGCCACACGGTGACCCTTTCTGAATTCCTAGGCTTGGTCACATGTCACTGGAATGATGTGGTTCAGACGTGACGTTCTTCTCCCTGTCCACACATCACTCCATGTTAGGCCCTGATATTTGAGATCCTGGCAAGCTTGCTGCTCCTAAAATTGAATTTGCCTAGTGAGGTGGCTCAGTTTCTCTTTTCCATGATTGAAGAAAAAAAAAAAAAAAAAAAAAGCGGGTGGTGGTTTAAAGGTAATTCTCTGCAAGACGAATGTCCAGGTTGGCAGGCATCTTACAATTCTGTGTGTCTGATAGGTTAGAATTCTTCTCAAGCATTGGAGTTTTTCCCTGCCTAAAAAAGCCCATGGGCACGAGAAGACAGTAAAAGTAAGGAGTTTTATGACAGAAGAGAGTGAATGGCCTTTTCATCTTCCTTGCTGTCCCAGAGAGGGGAGATGTAATAGATTTAGACTCTCTGATACCGAGAACTGAGACTTAGAAAGATTTAGCATTCTGCTTTCTTCTTTTCCTACCCATTGTCCTACCCTCACTCCTAGCCCCTCTTCCCTGGTCTGTTTCTGATACAGCTACTGAACTGAAGTGGTTATAGATAAACTGACTTGGCACAGTCACGCCACCGCTGACTGGCGGACACGGAGCCTGGCACTTGAGGAAGTGTACCTGATCCCACGGCAGGAATACAGATTAGGTTTGCTTTCCGACCGGGCGGAGGAAGGAGGCTGTGTGAGGGAAAGTGCTGATCTTTTTTTTGTGTGTTTAAGTACACAAAATGCCTTATGGAATCTGAACTTAGAGCCATTTACTTCTAAAGGTACCTTCGTAGTCTTAATTTTGGGATTCCTTGTGCCTCGGAAGTCTTTATTCTGTAAGAACATTTAGGAAAGGTCAGTTTTCTGTGTGTAATCATCCAAAAAGGCTTAACTATAGACGTCTCTTGACGTATTAGTCTCTTTCCTACCTAAAAGGAAAGGGAGGCTTTTAAAAACTAAAATCATATAATTATGATAATTTTTGTAATATCATAGTGAATTCATACCACACAGAGTTCACCATTTTAATTATTTTAAAGTATCCAGTTCAGTAGTTTTTAGTACAGTCACAACATTGTGCGATTATTATCACTAATTTTCAAGCGTTTATCACAGCAGATACTCCCTACCCTTTAACAGTCTCTGTCCGCGCCCCTCCCCCGGCAGCTGCTAACTGCGCTCTCTCTGTGTGGACGTCCCTACTCTGGGCATTTCATACAAATGGAACCACACAATACGTGACATTTCGTGTTTGATTTCGTCCACCTAGTGTAATGCTATCCAGGTTCACCCATGTAGCATTGATAGTACTTCATTCATTTTCAGGGTTAACTAGTATTCCATTGTATAGATAGACCACATTTTATTTATCTATATGTCAGTTGATGTCATTTGAGTTTTCTACTTTCTGACTTTATGATTAAAGCTGCTGTGAACATTTTTGTATGAGTTTCTGTTTAAACATGTTTTCATTCTTCCTTTGGTATGTACCTAAGTGTAGAATTGCCTAGTCACATGACATTTAAGTCTGTTTAACTTTTTGAGGAAACTTCACTCGCTTTTAATGCTATGTAAATTTCCTGGCTTATGATATTAAGTTAACAAATGTTGGCTTTTATTTTTATTGTTATTGTTACCTTATTACGAATTGTAGGAAGTTTTTCCAAAGATCTCTTCTTTTTTCTCTGAGACCCTGTAGACAGTAAGAAGTGTGCATATATTCTGTTGGTGGGTATTCAGTTTTCCTTAAAATTTATTTTAATCCCTTGCGTACACATTTAGATTCTCTAAAGAAGAAGCAGTATGTTGAAATGAAAAGCTAGAGGCAATCAGCAGGGTAAACTGATGGATGAGAATGATGTGTCCCTGCAAGGCCTGGTCAAAAGAATATGCGGATTTCCTTTCCTTCTTTCCTACAGAGCTCGGGATCAACCTTAGAGCCTTGCACATGTGAGGCAAGCGCTCTACCACTGAGCTATATCCCTAAGCTCTTTTCCCTTTCTTTTAACTTCTTGCTACCAGACCCATTTGGGACCTGTGTAGAGAACTTAATGGACTGGGGCCGTTCCAATTGCAGCAGGTGGGACAATGTCTGTGACTGCTGGGATAGTTAGAGGCTATCTTAAAAATCCCTTGTCAGGGCCGGGGATAAGCTCAGCGGCACAGCACCTACTTTGCAAGCAGAGGTCGTGAGTTTGATTCCCAGTACCAAAATAAGTAAATAAATAAATAAAAATCCCTTGTCAAGTATGTTACCCTAGGAAAGAATGACTTAGTGTCTCTGTGGCATTGTAATACTTATTAGGCAGTAAGATCTTTGTGGATATAGAAAAAGCTTCCTTTTCTATTAAAGTTTAATTAACTTGGCAAGGCAATTTAGACTCTGCTGTCTGTCTTCTTTTGCCTTTGAATCAGTGCATATGTGCCATGTAACCCAGGGGAGGAGGAGGAGGAGTAATTAAGTTGGTTAACCTTATGAATCAGTGTCATCTCTTAACTACAATCTGAGGAATCTATTTGTTTACTTAGTCATTCTAAAAACTATTCTTTCCAGAGTTGTCTCCAATTTCTCCATATAAATGAGCCATGATTCAGAACCCCAGAAAAACTAAGAGAATAATTTCTCTCAGCTCCAAACTACTTGCTCTTCAGACAAACATGTTAAGAATAGTTAGGTGAGTTTGTGTTCTTTAGTTACACCTCTCAACTGCATCAGCTATACGATGCTATCAAATGCATAGCACTGGTAGCATCCAGGGATGGGGAAGTAAGATTTCTAGTCAAATGTGCAGTAAAACACAATGTGACCCTTTATGCATTGAGAAATGTAAAATGTGAAACTCACTTGAAAATGTAAGATTTCTTTAAATTTACTGAAATAAAATTTTAGAGGCAAAATATTTTTCTCCAAAAGCGCTATGTAAAATCGTTTATATCCCTTCAGAATGATTTTGGTAAGGGTCAGTGTGTCTTCTTTTGGGAGGAAGACTGTCCTTTTGTCCCAGGAGCTGGTTGCATGGTTCAGCCTCCCTCAGGCTTCACAGTCAGTGTAGTATTCATGGAAGCAGCTGACTAGAGAAGGTCTGGAAATAGCCGGGCTATGAGAAAGCAGAACTCAGCTCACTCAAGGTGCGCTACCTGTCAACTTTGCTTCGCCCTTCCGAAAAGTTCACCAGCTAAGAGAAAAGGGACAGTATCCATCTTGAGTTTTAGTCAAAAGGGATACATGTAGCTAGGTAGTCCTGATTTGGATTAAGAACTATCCTGGGATCTAACCTCATGTTCTTTACTTGTCTTGATTATGTTCATTGTATTTCCTCAGATCAGGAACAGAAACATTCCATTAGAACTCTTTTTTTAGCTGTACTTTGGTTTAGGTGCCTTTGGTAACAACCCTAAAGCTCTGTACGGCACAGTTAGAGATTCAGAGCCTCCACCTGGGAGATCTAACACTGACTTTTGTGTTTCTCTCTGATTGGGCCAGGTCTCTATACCCTGGCATCCACCTACAGTGCTCCTGGGTCATTCTCAAGAGGTCACATCTGTGTGCTGGTGTCCGTCTGACTTCACAAAGGTTTGTGAACAAGTCTGTGTAATTGGTTTAAAAGTAGATCAGAGTTTTGTAGGTTTTCTCAAGGTTTGTTTGGGAGACAGAGGCTGTCTTAAAATTCCTTTTATGTATAATACATGATGTTTGGGGGTTTTGTTATCTATTGGTCCCACCTAGGTTTTTATTTTTAACTTTAGAGATTTAAAAATTATAGAGGTTATCTAGGGTCTCTATCAGCATTACTCGTGCATACTCTGCCTTTCTCTAACAATAGAGAAATCATCTTACACACTAAGGAATAAGGGTGGGTTGCTATCATTCCTCCTCTAACTATAGAATTAGATTTTAACTGGAAATTTCATCTTAAGATCTAAGGTGAAAAAACAGTCTCAGATTAGAACAGACTTTTTCACTTTCTACATATTATCCATTGGTGTTCAAGGTAAATTCTGACTTCTTCAGTCTAGTTGGGGTTTTCACATATGACTAATACACTGGTTCCTATGAAGTCTTAGTATGTTAGTTTACCTGTAGCTGAACTTTGAAAAAAAGTAGACCTGAGATGTTTTAGACACTCTAGAAAGAAAATATGCCTACATTTTAATTTTTTGTGCATTAAGAAATATAAAATGTGGTGAGATTCACTTAAAAATATGACACTTAAAAAACCCTAAAATGTAGAAAGGTCAGAAACATAAACAAACTCCATGTATATATAGCAGTTTCTTATGCCAATAGCCCAAGTTCTACTCATTCTCCCAATCCCTGTTGCCTGCAATCTTTGGTATTCTGTGTTCCACAGGAAATCTCACTTCAGTGACAATGTCCCCTTTTATGTATGATGTTTTGAGGTTTTTGTTGCCTGTTGTTTCCACCTAGGTTTTTTTTGTTTTTGTTTTTATCTTCTAGGAACTTCTTATAGTCTGACCTGTTTGTGGCTTCCCTGCTAGCTTTCCAATATCGCTGTGGATTTCTCCTCTTCCTGTTACCATTTCAGTAGTCTGCTTCAGGGCAAGCGTTTTAGTTTTTTTAATCATTGCTTGAATTATCCATAATTACATCCCAATGACATTTTTTCCTCTATGAGTCCATGTAATTCCCAATAAAATATCTGCTTTTAATGCAGGGTATTGTGTCTTCATGGAACTTACTAAGATGAATGGTTTTTTAATTACTCAGTTGATTACATAATCTTCTTTTCAGCCATCATGTATTATTTCCTACGAGAAAAGAAAGACTCCAAGGAAATGGCAGGGTTGATTGCCTATACTAGCTGAGTGATTTTTCATCAGCTTTGAATTAGGGAGATAGAATATGGTACTCTGGACAAATAACTTTATTCCCATTTTTCAGATGAGATTATTTGAGTTCAAGGTATCATGAGGATTAAATAAGATAAAGAATGTAAATTACCAGACATACACTAGGTGCTCTGTAAATAATTATTGTTTTGGCACTAGAGTGATTGTAGGATTCCAAACATTTCTTCTTGAGCGGTTAAGTATGTAGTATCTTCCTGTGGCCTCCCAGTAAGGAAAGGAAAAAGTTGCTGGTCTCTTAGGGGCCAAGACTTAAGAGAACGTGTGTTCTTTTTTCTCTCTTTAGTGACTGAAATAGAGAAATTATATAAACAAATGCTGCGGAATAACTCTGGTACCAGTGGCCATTTGCCACAAGCTCTTCAAGTTAGACTTTCTCTGCCATAAAAGGCTTGGGACCACAATTGGGAATGGTCAGATATTTTTGAAGGGGCAAAGGTTATTTTTAACTTGTTTCTGCCTAGTGAACTTGTTGTTTTCCCAGATTGCTCCTTTACCTATCTGAAAAAGAATCTCAAAGGAACAATTTCATTGTACTCGTCATGGCCTACTAGAGTCATGGGCTAAGTCTGGTCTTGGAAATGATCCCACTACTTTAGCAATAGGCAGAACATGTAGAAATCAAAAGAAAGTCATAGAAATGTTGGTGATATACACTGATTTTGACAGAAAGAGGGCAGAAAAGGTATGTTAATTATGTATTTCAGAGTCAACATAGAAGGTGGTAAAAATTATGACTTGCTCAATTTCTTGAGAGGACAAAATGAGCCTGCTGTAGAACTTTAGGTTAGGTCACAAATTAATGGTGACAAAAGTTGTTATCAGTAAATGTATGAAGAAACTAGAGTTAATGGCTTTGAAAATTTGGAATGATCCCTGAAAGCAAGGAATTGGAAGCATATGATCTTTCAAATATCATTTTCTGTATCTTATTATGGCAGACAAAATAATTTTCCAGTCGTGAGTCCTTAGGGTACATCTGTTTTTTACTTTGTTATAAATCTTTGATTGAAACTTTATCACTCCTTTCCTGGTTCTCAGATTGCTACCTGCTCTGATGACAACACATTAAAAATCTGGCGCTTGAATAGAAGCTTAGAGGAGAAACCAGGAGCAGATAAGCATTCCATAGTGGGTTGGGCCTCTCAGAAGAAAAAGGAGACAAGATCTGGCCTAGGTAAGGATATCATGCATTTTCTTAAGGTATTTTTTGTTTTTGATTTTGTTATGGTTTCATTTGTTTAGTCCTACAGGAAATAGTGGTAAGCTATATTTGATCTTGTTCTAGTATTTAAAGCACCATCTTCTTGACATTTGTTCTTTTCAAAAAAATTTTTTTAGCGCTACTATGTGTATCATCTCTATGGCAGTGAAATACAGTGGTGGATTTATAAAAAAAAAAACTTCCAGAACACCTGCTCTGTGTGGACACTGCTCTTAGTCAACAGTGAACAAAAAATTTTAAGATCCCAAAAATATAAACAGCTTACATATTAGTATGAGAGGCAATAAATAAGATAAAGAAGTAAAATACATACTGTCAAATAATGTGTAGCATTAGGTGCTTAGGGAAAAGGAAAACAGGCAGAATGGTGAAGTGCTGTTAAATTTTTTCTGTTAGGTGTTAGGGGGGCCTCATTAAAAGAACGACATTTGAGGAAGAGAGTGACATAGGGAGCCATGTGGAATTTTGGAGAAGTGTATTTCAGGCAGACAGAATGGTAAGTGTGAGGCCCTGGAGCAGGAGCAGGGCTGGCAGATACTCTCTTCACAGAGGCTAATGTGATTGTAGCCCCTGTGGCTAAAGCAAGCAAAGGAGAGAGAGGAGAATAGTAGTAGAAAATGAAGTTCTTGTAGGACTTTGGCTTCTGTTCTGATAGGCAAAAAGCACTGGAGGGATAATCTGACTTTTAATTTGATCATTTTGCTCCTGTGTTGAGAATGAGTTATAAGGGGATCAGTGCAAAAGCAGGAAGCTAATTTTAAAATATATTGAAATAATCCAGGAAGTGATGATGGTGACTTGGATGTGAGTAGCAGCAGAAGATATGAGAAGTCAGCAAATTCTGGATATATTTAAGATAAAACCAACAGAATATGCTGAGAGATACATATGGGATGTAAGAGGGGAATCACCAAGATGAGTTCAGAGGTTCTCCTTGAGAAGCTGGAAGAATGGAGTTCCTTTAACCTACACAGGAACCCCCTTAGGAAGAGCAGTTTTGAGAGGGAAGCTGGAGTTCTATTTAGATAGTTGTTTAGTATAATTATTAGACATTCAAATGGAGATGTCAGGGAGGCAGTTAGTCGTTGAATTCTGCAATTCAACCTGGAGTTGTGAATTTGGCATTCATTATGACATAGGGGAAGACAGGTATAGAGAGAAAAGAGAGCACCCCACTGTTGAGAGGTCAGGGAAGTGACAAAGACTAGTAAAGGCTACTGAGCAGGCACAAGCTGAGAAATAAGAAAAACCAAGAGTGTTATGCCCCGGAAGCCAAGTAGAGAAGGGGCGAAGGATGAATTTGATTAAATGATTCTGGTATACCAAATAAGATGAGGCTTAAAAACTGACCTTTGCTGTAGCAACCACTGGTCTCCTCCGGCACCAGGTCCCTTCCCCGCCACCTGTGGGGAAACAGCCCACTCCCCACCCAGGCGCTGCTTGTAGGGACCTAGTCCTGCTAGTTTGTCACTCCTGACCCAGGGGTGAAGGAGGGTGAAAGAAAGACCAACATAGTGTTTAACATGCGGCAGCCAGGGGGCTTTTGCCACTAGTAGGCAGAGGAACCCTGAGCATCTGGCTCATCCTGCTTTTATTCACTCCAACGTGGGTACAAGCAATTAAAGTAACACAAGATTCATCTGCCTTCCAATATCCATTAATACATGCTCAGGTAAACAGCTTCATCTCAGCTGTACTGACTTTTCCCTAGAACCTGCAACATGCCATCACCCCTGCGTGACGCCTTGCTCCGTTGTGCTCGCAGAGGAAGCCATTTAGGCCTCAGCTCTCCTCTGATCTCCTACACTTTGGATTTGGCAAAGCAGAGGTTATTTCGTAACTTTAATGAGAGGTTTTTGGTTGAGCAGTGGTGGCCTGACTGGTGTCACTCTGATTGATGACAGAAGAGAACTTGGACACTGCCAGTGTCAACAGCTCTGTCAAGGAGTTTGCTGTAAAGGAGAGAAGACCGTGAAGTAGCTACAGAAAGAATTGGAGTTAAAATTTTGTGGAGTTTTTTTTTCTCTTGTTTTATTCTTTTTTATGGGAATATAGAATTTTGTATACCATTAGAAGGATCCTAGAGAGGGGGAAATTCAGAGAAATTTGTTGGAACAGCCTTTGAGTACAGGTGAGGAGATAACTAGCTAATATACAAGGAGAGGATTATACTTTTGGAAGGAGAATAAAGAGTAGTGATTGGTGAGAAGGCAGACTATGTAAGTGCAGTGCAGGTAGCCAAAGAGATGGGATGGTTAGAACTTAGAAAACTTTTCTTTTGTTCTGATAACTTTATTTTCTCAGTGAAATAGAAGTTGAGGTGATCAACTAAGAATAAGCACAGGGGCAGAGATGGCAGAGATTTGAGGATATAAGAACTAGTTGTTTAGGTAAGAGTATGGGACCAGGGAAATATGATTGTTGGGAAGATTTGACTTGGGGCTAGCAGTCATTAATTGAGAGCAAGCTTTCAACACATTTATATATTTGCAATGCAGGTATAAGTATACTACTGTATTAGCCCAAAAATAAGACCTAACCAGAAAATAATCCTTAGTGCAATTTTTCAGGATGCTTATAATATAAGCCCTACCCCAAAAATAAGCCCTAGTTAAGATTGTCAGCCAGACAAGATGCATTTAGTATGGCCGTTGCAACACATGACAGATATTGAATTATTAAATAATATTAATAAATATTACAGTGATATTATATTAATTATAAAATGATATGATTCAATATAAATAATATTGACATTAATACTTACATGATAATATAAGTTATAATTAAATATTTGTAAATATCCAAGCAGGTGCCTTTGGAAGAGAGATAAACACCTATGTAGACAGATAAACTCGGGGCCAGTGAGATGGCTCAGTGGCATAAGCACCTGCCTGGTAAGCGCGAGGGCCTGAGTTCAACTCCTGGTACCCACATATGAAAAAAGGGCCGGTGATATCGCTCAGCGGCACAGGTGCCTGCTGGCGCGCGAGGTCCTGAGTTCGACCCTGGTACCCACAAAAAAAAAAAAAAAGAAAAGATAAACTTGAGACTTACTCGCAAATGCCATTCAAAATTCAGGAACAATGCACGAATATCATGCACACTTGAAAACAAATGGATGTGGTTGTATCTAATGTGAATGTTTGTGTTGAAACAGACACACTTGATGCACTCACATGGAACAAAGAAACATTTTCTGAATTTTGGTGCCTGCAGTTTTTTGTGACTTTTATGTGGACCATCATGCTTAACTGTCAATATTATTTTTGTTGACACTCCTGTCTTGTAAGTCTTCAGTTAACACTTGATTTAATGGTAGATTGAAAGGGAATGATATTTTGATGCTAAATAAGATGAGCACAAAAAGAAAGAGCTATTCCATTAAATACAGGAAAGGAATCGTGGAGGACTCCTGAGGAAGAATCTTACTGCTTTCTGCAAAAACAAGTTGGATCTCTGAAAAGTCTGAAAATCGTGAGCAGAGTGTGATAACCTCAGTCAGCAGGTGGATGAGGGAAATGCTGAGAAGTGCGAGTGTGGATAAGGTTGGCAGACATCATTTCCTGGGCTGGAGGGCACCCTCTGTGAGCGGGCTGCTGACAGGAGAGCAAAGGCTTTGGTTGTGTGCAGGGCACAGTTCAAGCATTTGCCCTTGCAGTGGCACCAGTTAGAAATATCCCCAGAAGTCAAAGCATCACAACACTGGCTGCACGGGTTCCTTCAGTGATATGATCTGTCTTTGTAAGATTGACAACACTAATCAAGCTGGAACATACTGAAGTTACTAAATGTACGCTTGTATTCAAGTCCTTTGTTGATGGCATCGATTTTTCTAAATAACAACTCTCCAACATGATTGCTATGGGTGAAGTGCAGTGTTTATGGGCCAAGGATCTCAAAGGACAGTTCATCAGTGGGCTGCCTTGTCAATCTACATTCCCTCCACTCATCACAGAAGTGATGTGTTACCTGTATTTTGGCAGTTCGTCTGGATGGAAAGAAGCCCCACCTCTAATCTTCACTAAGGGCAAGAAAGATAAGATTGAACTAGTTCTGGTGGCACACACCTGTAATCTCAGTACTCGGGAGGCTGAGGCAGGAGGATCACTGTGAGTTCCAGACCAGTCTGGGCTACACAGTGAGTTCAAGGCCAGCCTGAGCTGCATAGCAAGACCCTGTCTTTAAAAAAAAAAAAGGTTGAACATGTTTTAGGCATTTATTTTCTTGAAACTGAAACGGCCTGGTGCACACAAGCAGTTGGAAGGAAGAGGGTGAATTTAATGCTGCCACTTGTTTTGCAAGGTGACCAAAGAGGTCTGCTAGTCTGGGACTAGCTAGTCTAGTCAGCCAGCACTCGCCATGCTAGAGACATGAAGAACTTCCTTGCAGAGAAAAGAATAGATCAAATAATGATTCCTACAAATATGACTGCCTATCTTCAGACTCTCAAGTAATAAACAAGCCATTCAAGGACCATTTGCTCATGGAAATCAAAGACTGCATTGAAGCTAGAATGGAGAGAAGTCAGCATGGAAACGTTGTGAAGCCCAGCCTGCAGCAGATCATGATTTGGGTGAGGAATTTATGGGATAAAATCATTGACAGCTGTGTCGCCAATACACTTATAAGCAGGCTGTGTGGACAAGAAGTGCTCATATAAGGAGTGCTATGTTGATGGATATTGGATCCAATGGTTCTACAGGAAATGGAGTCACAAGAAATTCAGATTGGAATTTGGGGTTTGGAGAGTTATAAAGATGTTCCAGAAGATGACATGACTGTATATGAATAAATGTAGATTTTGTACATGAATATAGACTGTTGTATATGAAAAATAAGACATCCCCTGAAAATAAGCCCTATTGTGCCTTTTGGAGCAAAAATTAATATAAGACCTGGTCTTATTTTTGGAGAAATATGGTATAGGCAGAGTTAGATTTAACTAGGGAGTTGATTCAGCAGAGCAAGTATGAGGAAGTGAGCAAGGAAGTGGAAGGTGGACATGAGAGGATGATTGTAATGATTGACCATGGGATTTAACCTGGGAGGATATACCGAAGGTAGAGTAGAGCTAAACAACCACATAAAAGCAGTTCTGCAAGTGGACTGAGGGACCCCAGAATTGAAAGATTACTGCGATTGGAGTACGAAAAGAAGCTGGGAGAATAGGTGGTGAGCAGAGCAGAATAATTGAAATTAAGGTAATGGGGAATTGAAGGTTGAGAAATAAGAGGCTGGTTTAGGTGAGTGAAAGAATCTTGTAGGAGATCAAGAAACTGTGAAACCAACATATCGGAAAGATTGTGTATGTGGGTTTTGTCATCACTGTGAATCGAGCAGATAATATTAAAGATAGAAACAGTGGGCCAAGGGCAAAAATCCTTTAAGTATTGAGCCAGTAAAAGAAGGATCCTCATGTTACCAGTAGATATATAGTAATGAACTTGAAATTCAAGCTTTAGTCCATTAAGGCCTAAAGTTATTGGGATGTCGAAGATGAGAGAGTGTAGGCTTATGTTTCTTTTGATCTCAGTCTTTCTGTAAAGTCTTTGATGACACGCCGTATTTGGTTGTTGTTTTGATTTTTGCTTTCTTTAAAACTTTAATTTTATTACTATTAACAGTTTTAAGTCCTACGGAGGTAAATAAGGTAAATAGCAGTCCCAGAGCCTCTGTCCCGGTTTCCCTTTCTGAGGCAACTGCTCTAATCTCTTAGCTGATTCTTTAATAGGTATGTATGTATGTGTCTGTATGTGTATGTATGCCTACATCTCTAAATGTTGTACATTTATATTTCTTTATTTTTTGCAGTTTTCAGCTTTATCTATTGAGTGATAAAGCTTCCTTTGTGAGATGAATATTTAACTCTTTCCTGTGTCCCTCCACTTCCAAATCTGCACCCCCATCCTAATAGAGAATCATACTTGTGATTAGATCAAGATACAAATCAGTGATTTATTTTGTATATTCAGAATTGTGCAGTCATTAGTAGAGTCTAATTCTAGAATATTTTCAGCACCCAAAATGAGGTTTCCAGTTCCTCCATATTCTTGCTAACACTCATTATCGTTCATCATTTTTATTAAACCCACATGAATAAAACCCGTATGATTTGGTATCCCATTGTGGTTTTTATTTGTATTTTACTGATGACCAGTCATCTGAAACATTTCTTCACATGTTTGTTGGCCATTTATATATTTCCTTTGGTGAAATGCCTATGCAGATTTTTTGCCTATATTTTATTTGGGTTATCTGTCTTGTTATTGCTGAGTTGTAAGCATTCTTAGCCTATCAATTGTATTTTCACGTTCTTAATGGTGTCCCTTGACATATAAAACTTTAATTTTGATGAAGTTCAATTTATCTGTTTTTTTCTTTTGTTATTTGTGGTTTTTTTTTTTTTTTTTTTTTTTTTTTTTTTTTTTTTTGTGGGTACCGGGGGGTCGACCTCAGGACCTCGCGCGCCAACAGGCGCCCGTGCCGCTGAGCGATATCACCGGCCCCTTTTTCATATGTGGGATCCGGGAGTCGAACTTGGGCCCTCGCGCTTGCAAGGCAGGCACTTACGCCGCTGAGCCATCTCACTGGCCGTTATTTGTGCTTTTAATGTTATATCAAAGAAGCTATTGCCTATTCCAAGATACAAAGATTTATTCTAATATTCTCTTCTAGGGTTTTGTGTGTGTGTGTTTTAGTTTTAGGTCTATAATCCATTTTGAATTTATTTTTGCATATAGTGCGAGGTAGGAATCCAAATTCATTCTTTTGTATCCAGCTTTTTCAGCATTACTTGTTTGATTTTTGGTTTGTTTGAGACAGGATCTCACTGTGTTCCCCAGGCTAGCCTCAACGTCATTATCCTCCTGTCTTAGCCTCCCAAGCAGCTGGAATTGCAGGCATGTGCCATTATGCCCAGTTCAAATGATTATTCTTTACCCCACTGAATTGCCTTGGCACTCTTGCCAAAAATCAGTTGACCATAAATATGAGGGTTTATTTCTGAACTCTCTATTTTATTCCATTAATCAATATGTCTGTCCTTAATGCTGGTATTGCATTGTCTTGATGACTATTTATAACTTGATAATCAGTTTGAGTCCTTCAGTTTTCTTCTTTTTCAAGGTTGGTTTGAGTATTGTGAGTCTCTTACACAAATTTTAGAATCAGCTTGTTAATTTCTGCAAAATAGCCAGTTGGGGTTTTGATAAGAAGTGCATTGGTTTTCCGAGTACCACCATCTTAATGTTAAATCTTCTGATCCATGAATTAGGGATTGTCTTTCTGTGTACTTTCTCCAAATTTGGACAATATGGAAAATAAAATCATATGAGGAAAATGCCATCAGTATTCCCTCCACTTACCCATAATTTTAAGTAACATTTTCATACACTTTTTGCCCCACTGTACATAGGCATTCTTTTTAACTGAACTGTAGTTTTACTGTACATACATTTTGATTTCTTGAGACTTTTCTCTCTGAACATGAAGTTTTAAGCACTTCATATGCTTTTTTTTGTGTGTGACACTATTTAAAGTATTCCATTGAGTAAATATTCCATAGTTTACATAGCTATTCTATTGTAGTTAGAAATTTTGTTTCCAGTATTTTGTAAAAGTTGGGCTGGGCTTACACTAGCACTCTGGGAAGCTGAGCTAGGAGGGTTGCAGGTTTGAGCCTGGCCTTGCCAACTGGGTAATGTAGCAAGACCCTGTCTCAAAATTGAAAACACCAACAAAAGGTTGGGCATGTAGCTCAGTGTGAAGGCTACTAAGTTCAGTCCCCAGGACTGCAAACAAGCAGGGTGGTTTTTTCCCCTGAATTTAGGGTTCCGATTTTCATTAAGATAGTTTCTCATAGGTGGAATTCCTATGTTAATGCTGTATCTTATCACTTTTAAAATTTGTGATGAAAAACATCTCGCTTTAACTAGCTATTTTTAGTTTGTCATTAATTATTCTTAGTTTTAGAAACCAAGTCACCAGAAAGGTTGCACAACTTGACCAATCTGTACCATGATAGTAACAACATGTAGTTATATTGAGTCTTGGCATGACTATTCTAAGGACCTGCTTTGATTATTTCACTTGATTCCTAAAAAAAATGAAACTGAAGATCAAGGAAGTAGGCTTGCCCTGGATTGCACAGCTATGAAGTTGCAACAGAGCCAGAGTTCAGAACCTTGTGGTTTAATTCTACAGCAGGTGCTTGAAACCACTCTGCAGTGGCGTTATGGCCTCCTTTAGGCCCTAACATAACAGCAAGGTTCAGCTTGAGACCTCACCAGGAGTTAGGCCTAGATGTCTGCATTTTTGAGTGATGCTAAGGTTACTCTGAAGAGCATTACTGAGCAGCAACCTGGGTGCTGGCCATTTGACCCTCTAAGCCAGCTTCCAGCAATAGATTGTCTGCTGCTAACCACATTGCCATTTTGAGAATTATGTTCCTCTGTTTTTTTCCAACCTTCTGATTGACACTCCAACCCTCCATTGCTGTCCTGGGGTGCATGTCTTCCCTCCTGGCCCTCTTAACATGAACTGAATGCCAAGGCACAGCCTCTCTACCTTCTGCCGTACTTTTCCCAGCCAGCACCTGCTCTACTGCTTACTACTCTTTCACTGGTTCAGCTAGAGATCTCATAGCTCTGTGGAGGCCAGTGGTTCTCAGCCTTGACAGAGCATCAGAATCCCTTGTGGAGCTCCTTAAAAGTTTGTATGTCTTCGGTGATTGATTTGGTAGGCTGGAGGCCAGATACCTGCATCTAGGTAAATCTGTTGTACAGCCAGGATTGAGAACCTTTGATCTTAGCATGAGTGAGTTACAAGGATGATTGTCTTAATCTTAAAGAAGAAATGTTAGCTCTTCTCTCTCAGGTGCTTGCTGCAGTCTCACAAGTCAGCAGGATACAATCAGTTTTTTTGTTTTGTTTTGTTTTTTTGTTTTTAAGAGAAGAAAAAACAAAACAAATCAAAAAAGAACAAATTTTCCAAACAATATAATAGGAGGGTAACAATGGTTAATGCATTATGTATTGCTATCTTTAAGTTAGTTATTCAGGATACCAGATATTAGCATTCAATTGTCCAAACATTATTGGCACAAACCTTACTCTTCAGTGAACTAAGTAAAATTAGTAGTGTATCTATCTTAACCATCTTATATATAAATACAATTTTTTTTCCTTTCCCTTCTTTCTTTTCCCTATTCCCCCATCCCAGTCTTTCTTTCCTTTTGACCAGTTTCTTTTTTTTTTTTTTTTTTTGTGGGTACCGGGGGGACGACCTCAGGACCTCGCACGCCAGCAGGCGCCCGTGTCACTGAGCGATATCACCGGCCCCTTTTTTGTATGTGGGATCCGGGAGTCGAACTCGGGCCCTCGCACTTGCCGGGCAGGCGCTTAAGCCACTGAGCCATCTCACCAGCCCTTGACCAGTTTCTTTTTGATTCACCATGTCTGTTGTACATTTGGGATCTTATTTACTCTTTCAGTTTCTCATACTAGAGAGACAATACGATGCTTACACATGTGCGTCTGGTTTATTTCACTTATGAGTATTTTCTCGAGTTGCATCCATTTACCTATAAAAGTCTCCAGTTTATCCTTCTTTATATAGTACTCCATTGAATAGTACTGAATAGTACTCCATTGTATAAAAATACTACATCTTTCTTATCCATTCCTCAGTTGATGGGCATTTGGGTTGTTTCCAAGATCTGGCTATTACAAATTGTGCTGCTATAAACATGGGTGCACATATATCACTGTGGTACGATGTTTTTAATTCTTCTGGGAAGACACCCAGAAGGGGAATAGCTGGGTCAAATGGGACCTCCAACCCTAGTTTTTTGGGGAATCTCCACACTGACTTCCACAGTGGTTGCATCAGTCGACACTCCCACCAACAGTGGAGAAGGGTTCCTTTTTCCCCACAGCCTCTCCAGCATTTGTTATTAGTTGATTTCTTGATGATAGCCATTCTTTCTGGGGTGAGATGGTATCTCAGTGTTGTTTTAATTTGCATCTCTCAAATGACTAGTGATGTTGCACATTTTTTTGTATATTTATTTGCCATTTGTATTTCTTCATTTGAGAAATGTGTATTTATCTCAGATGCCCATTTTTGGAGTGGGTCTTTAAGTTCAGGAGGTCTGATTTTTTTGAGTTCTTTATATGTTCTCGATAGTAATCCTTTGTCTGAGGAACAGCTGGCAAACATTTTTTCCCAGGTTGTGGGTTGTCTCTTCACTCTGTTGGTGGTTTCTCTTGCTGTGCAAAATCCCCATTGTTGATTCTTTGTGATAGTTCCTGTGCAGTTGAGGTTTTATTCATAAAGTGTTTGCCTACACCAATGTCTTCAAGGGTTTTACCTATCCTACCTTCCAGCAAATTTAATGTTTCTGTTTTAATATTTAGATCTCTGATCCATTTTGAATTTAGTTTAGTGCATGGTGAAAGATATGGGTCTAGTTTTAATCTTTGGCATGTGTACAGCCAGTTTTTCCAGCACCATTTATTAAAGAGGCTATCTTTCTTCCAGTGAATGTGTCTGGCACCTTTGTCAAAGATAAGGTGGCTTAGTATGTCTGGAGTTGTTTCAGCATCTTCTAATCTGTTCCATTGATCTTTGGGTCTGTTTTTTTGCCATATCTTCCTCTTGGATTATTCCCTTTACAAGGATGTAATGACTGTCTTTATCTTTCTGAATCATTCTTGGCTTGAAATTCACTTTGTCTGCAAAAGGAATAGCTACGCCTGCTTTTTTCTGGGTTCCTGTTGCATGGAGTATTGTTTTCCATCCTTTGACTTTCAGTCTTTGAATTTCTTTCTGAATTAAATGTGTTTCTTGTATACAGCATATTGTTGGATCTTGCTTCTTGATCCATTTTGCCAGTCTGTGCCTTTTGATTGGTGAATTGAGACCATTGACATTGATGGTTAAAACTGATATGTATTGACTTATACTTGTCATGATATTTTCCTGTTGTTGGTTCCCACTCTGTTTTTCCCCTCTCCCTCTATTTAATTATCTGCCCTGCCTGGTGGATTCCTTCTGTTGGGGTTCCTGGAGTTGTAGTCCTTGTTATCTCTTTCTAGAATGTCCTTCAGAACATTTTGGGGTGCTAGTTTGGTGGTCATAAATTTTCTCAGATGTTCTTTGTCATGAAAGTATTTTATTTCTCCATCAATTTTTAAATATAGTTTTGCGTGGTACATCAATCTGGGTTGAAAGTTATTTTCCTTTAGAGCTTGAAATACGTCATTCCAAGCTCTTCTTGACTTGAGAGTCTGTGCTGAAAAGTCAGCTGTGATTCTGATGGGTTTTCCTTTATAGGTGATTTGTCTCTTGTCCCTAACAGCTTTTAAGATTCTGCCCTTCTGTTGAATTTCTGGGATCTTGACTATAATATGTCTGGCTGAAGTTTTTTTTTTTTTTTTTTTTGAGCGTGTCTAGTTGGAGTTCTATAAGCCTCATTTATATGAAGATCAAATTCTTTTTCTCTTCCAGGGAAGTTCTCTGTGATAATGTCTGTGAACAAGGTCCTAATGTCATTTATGCTATCTCCTGCTTTTTCATTTATTCCAGTTATTCTTAAGTTATTTATCTTTGAGTCATCTAGCAGCTGCTGGATTGGTTTTTCATGGTCCCTTGCTATTTTTAAGAATTCTTTTCATGATCACTAATTGCAAGCCTGTCTTCTATATCTGAGATCCTGTCCTCACTTTGGCTTAATCTGCTACAAATACTTTCAATGGAATTTTTGTTCTCCTGGATATCTGCTTCAATCTGCCTTATTGGATTCCATTTCTTTCCTATGCTGAGCATTCATGGTTTCTATAATTTTCTTAAGCTCGTCTATTTTTTTGTCTGTATCAACTATAGTGTCCTTTAAGCATGGTCTTAATTGTGGACATTATCTCTGCAGTTATCTGTGAAATTATTTCTGATTTAATTTTTTCAGAGCCTCATTCAGTCGCTTTGTTGTTACCACTTCAGATAGGCCAGGTGGGTGGTTTTCGGATTGTCCCACCTCATTGCCCCCTAGGTTTGCCTTTGGTGAATCGGATGTGTGGGGTTGCATCTTGTTTAAGTGTCGTCTCATTTTCTTTTCTTTCTTTAGTTTCATTCCTGGGGTGATGTTTGTAAATTACCTATGGTAGGTTACTTTATTGCTAGTGTTCAAGATCCTTAGGCGATGACTACTTCTCTGCAGTATCTTCCAAGTGTAGCTTATTTTTGGGTTTTGAGCTTGCTGCCAGATCCTACCTCTTCAATTTGTTGGATATGAGAAGTTGCTACCTGTTTGGCCCAGTCCTTGGTTCTTTGGTACTGTGCCACTGTATTTTCTGTGACCCTTAGTCAAGCTCAATCCTGAAATATCAGGAAGGAAAGCTGTTTAGAACAATTATTTCACTTTTGGCTATAATGGTTCCTAAAGCATCAAACACAGCCTGGAAAATGACAGACTGAGCTAACCAGTTATTTGCCACTTTTAACCGTATAAAGTAGAGTTGTGGTTATATAACAAAATCTAAAACACACCAGAAAAATTATATGCAGTATACAAGTCCTTAACATGTCAATTTTGCCCTCAGGAGTTTAAATTTAAAATGAGTTAAGGAGGAAATAGAGTACTGGGAGAAAAGGAAGGAATTAGATGTAAGGTTGGAGGACCAAGAGGGATCCCACTGACATTGGGAAACTGGTATAGAGGACTGATGGGAAAAAGAGAAGGAAGGGATGAAAGGAAGAACAGATCACAACCACAGTCACAAAGAGGTTAGAGGCGCTGTTTACACTCATATAAAAACCAGAGAGAATAATGAAGGAAAGAGCAAATAGACAAACAGAAACAAAAACGAAGACAAAAACAACAAAAGAAACAAAACAAAAATAAAACACCACACACACACAAAAATACCCTTCACCAGAACAAAAAACAAATGAGAGAAAAAATAAAAATAAAAAAATAATAATAAAAAAGAAAAACAATCCATTCCAGGTGTTGGCTCTGCTGTAGGCAGGCGCCGCGTGGTGACAGAGTCCTGTTCCGTGCAGGTCCGTCCCCGTAAGCCAGGAGGCCCTTCGCAGGGCGTGCTCTCAGGCGGAGTCCAGGCTCCTCCGCCTGCCGCCGTCAGCGCACTTTCCGCGGGCCTGAGAGCCGCGGCGCGGCGCTGAGTCCCAAGTGCGAGTCCTGAGCGCTGTGTTGTGCGCCACTCTGAGTTTCGCTGCACCCCCCACGATGGCGCCCGGCCAGTCGCTCTCTGGCGCGGGACAGCTGTGCCTGAGAGACACTCACCGCCGCCAGCGCAGTCCTCCGCCGCTCCCCTGCCCGCCGCTGTCTCGCGATCCTCCGCGTGGGCTCCTGGGGCACCAGCTGTCACCGTGTGTCCGCAGGTTTGAGCTTCTGTCGCCCACGGTTCCTGGGACAGGGAGAAGGCGCCACGGTCTCCTCCTTCTTCGTCGTTGAAAGTGCCCTTCACTGGCGCCCTGAGTCCAGAACTGCGCCTCAGAACTTTCCTGGGTCCGGGGGAGGCACCGCCCTCCCTCCTGCGCTCTCCCGGTCACTGTATTCCAGTGGTCCAACGGCAACTTTTAGAGAGTTTCGCTGCCTGCTTCTTACACATCCGCCATCTGTTTCCAGCCCCCCAGTCAGTTTTCTAGTGCCTAGAACCTCACCCTTATCCTTCGCAGCAGTGATGAAATTTAACATGCTTAATAATTCCTTTCCAGGCACACAGGAGCACTGGGCCTACAGATTAGCACCCACTATCTAGGCTCACAATCTAGTCTAGGAGGCAGTTGTAAACTCTGGTACATTGTAAACATTTCTCCTAACTGTATTAACCAGGGGCTCTGAGACCCCATTTCCTCTGGGAGAGGAGAGCTTTACTGATGAGGCGGAAAGAAGTTTCTGAACACCTCAGAGCAGAGGTCACATTATAATCAGAGCCTTGAAACACCAGGAGAATTTTTGCCTGGCAAAGAAGGCCAAGAAAAACACATGAAGAAAGACAGAGTTGTGGCAGTGTACACTGCATCCAGGAGGAGCAAGTAGTCTCCTGGAACAGGACCCTAATGTAGCCTTTTGTGATTAGGCTGAAAAGGTGGGGAGAGGCAGATGGTTAACCTTCATCTATAGAGAAGCTGCAAATTAATTATCAGTAAGCTCACTAATTCTTCAAAGAAACTGACTTCCAAGAAGCCCACGGGGCCGTAATCAGTCTTTACTACATGTCACTATCAGATCTCTTATGTGGCTTATAGGAGATTGGCCCATTTAAGTTGCTTAGGTACTAAATGGAGTGTCATATTTGAATGTATAGGCCACTGTAGTGACATGCTGCTTAACTGTTAGAAACAGTGCAGTGCATCTCTAGAAGAGGAAGAGAGAAAGATAAAAGGGCAAGTTGCAGAACATGTACATTTATGTGTAGTAAAATCCATTAGGGTTTGGTTGCATTTTTTAAGGTATTATATACAGATAGTTTGTATGTGCTAATAAGCACATAGAAAATAGTGGCATGCCCAAGAATATGAGTAAAATGAGGTGGTTAAAAAGACTTTTTTACTTTTTACCTTCTTCCCCTTTATACTGTGAGAATTTTTTAACCATGAAATTTCATATTTTGTAATGTTTAAAAAATAAAAGATTTAATTTGACCCAAAGTTTTGCTAACCTTCAGTGTCAGTGAAATCATCTCTTTGACTCCCCACCCCTAGCCCCGGGTCATAACAGTCAAAAGAAAGAGGAAATTTCCCAATTTTCTAACATCAGATTTCTGCCGGCCTTTAGTAAACACTCCCAGTAGTGCCATGCAAATGTCAGAAACTTAGATAACCTATTTGTTCTTGTCCCTACTCCTCCTCCAGTCCCACCTTAGAGTTGCTGTATTGTACAACTCGCACTATTTGAGGACTTTTGCCCTAAATATCTGCTTCAACCCATTGAAATGGAGCAAATGGCCGTGGCAGCAGTGCAGTGAACGTTGGCCTGCACTGAAGAGTGCAGCCTGCGGTGAAGAGCACAGCAGTTGAGAACTTCCTTTGCGCCTGAAATAGTAACCGTAATCAAGCTCTAGAGCAGGAGGGTGAGGACCATACCAGCGCTCCATGGACAGGTCGTTTTTATGAAGTCTTTTCCAAAGGAGAATTACTTTGGCTGGTTCTAAATGTGTGATTGATGAGAAATGTTTAGGCAAAAGTCAATTTGTAGACTTTCTCTGTTTTAAGGCCAGACTGCTTAAGTGGTGAAAAGCATAGGAGAATAGGGCAGGATAATAAACTGGCTAAAGTTAGTACTTGGAAATCTTTATTCCTGCTAAAAAGAGAGATTGCACTTTTATATGAGCTCATCCTAAATTCAGTTGCATATAAATGCAATTCAGTAATTAAACTGAATTAAATATCAGGTTTACAATTCAAAGACTGAGAAATAGATTCCCTTTTTTGGTTATTTAACTGTTTTAGAAAGCTCAGAAGGAAAATAAGAAAATAACATTGTCTATTGGAAAGCCTGAGAATGAAGAAGTATAACATAAGAGTTTGCCCGGCCAAGCGTGGTGGTCCTGATTATAATCCCAGCACTCTGGGAGGCTGAGTCAGGAGAATCACAAGTTCCAGCCCAGCCTGGGCAATTTAGTGAGGCTCTGTATCAAAATGAAAAAGGACTGGGGATGTAGCTCGGTGTGAAGGGCCTCGCTTCAGGCCTCAGTACTGCACCACACCCCGTACTTGCTGTCGTGTGTAAACAAAGGGACAAGGATACTTAGAGACCTGTCCACCAAGGAACTATCTTTGTTTAATGCATGTGGAAAGACGAGTCAGAGATGAACAGCTGTGCCCAAGTCACATAGGAAGGGATTGTACCAGGTTTTAGACCCGTGTGTTTCTGTTTGCAGGGCCTCTTTGCCCTGGCATCCATCAAGATTATACACAGTTCTCATGACAGCCCGCTTAAACTGTCTTACTGTTATAATCCTCTCTGAAGTGCTTGTTAAATATGCTGTAGAGTACCAATACCTTAATATACCTTGTCACTGTTAAAATGGTAGTGATCTAAGTCTGTGTTAGCGTAGGAAATGTTCATGATATATTAAGAAGCAGGTTATGAATGACCAATATCTAGATACGTGAAAAATGCTCAACATCACTAATAACCAGGGGGAAATAAAACCACAACGAGATATCATTTCACCTGTTGGCTTTTATCAAAAAGATAAATTACTGCAGAGACATCACTGCAGGGGATGTAGCCAAGGGAGATGGAACCAGAATGTGGAGGAGATGGCTGCACACTATAGTCACTGTGGCCATAGTCACAAAAGCCAAGACACGGCATCAGCTTTTGTGTCTATCAACAAATGAAGAGATTAAAATGGGGCTTATATTCACAATGGAATACTGTTTAGTCTTTACAAAGGATAAAATTATGTCATTTGCAATACCATGGGTGAATCTGGAAGACATTCAGAGAGATAAGCCAGGCACAGAAAAATATTTCATGATCTCACTTATACGGGCTCTAAAAATGTTGAACTTAGAAGCAGAGTAGAATTGTGATCACATGGTGGGGAGCGGGAAGGGGGAGCAAATGGGAAGATGTTGGTCAAAGTATTTTAAATTTCATATATATAACATGAAATAAGTTCAGGGTCTATTGTACAGCATAGTAACTAGAGTTAATGTACGATATACAGCACTTAAAAATTTCTAAGAGAATAGATTTTAAACATTCTCACTACAGGAAAGGTAAGGTGATTAATATGTTAATTATCTTGATTTAGTCATTCTATAATGTATACATATATCAAAACATCACATTGTGCCCATTAAATATATACAGTAAAAAATAATTTCTTAGTGACTAAAGGTTACTCAGCAGTATATACATTATGGTCTCATGTATAAAAATTTGAGGTATGCAATATATATTACATCCACAAATACAGAAACAATGCTAAAAGTGATTTACCTGGGTGCTTTGAGATCTTTCTTTGTATTTTCTATACTTTTAGATTTTTACGAGTTATATTATACAACAGGGTAACTGGGAAGCTGGCCAGGAAGGGGAAGGAAAATGCTGAAAGTGTAGATAAAAATCCAATGATTTATATAACCTACTTACTGGCAAATAGACCCTTAGGTGATGAAGTTAGCTATCAGTTTCCTTAATAAGAATTCAGGGACCTTTTTCTGTGGCTTTCGCTTCTGATTTTCATGATCTTCTCTTCATTTTTCAGTAGCAGTAACGAGTACCCAGAGCACTCCTGCCAAAGCCCCCAGGGTAAAGAGCAGCCCGGCCCTGTCCTCCCCGTCATCCGCAGCCTGCGCACCGAGCTGTGCTGGAGACCTCCCTCTCCCTTCAAATACTCCCACGGCCTACATCAAAACCCCTCCCGCCAAGGCCCGCTCTCCCATTGGCAAAAGAGGCACAGTTTCCTCTGTCTCTCCCAAGCCACTCTCATCTTTCAAGATGTCACTTAGAAACTGGGTGACCCGAACACCTTCCTCGTCACCACCCATCACTCCACCTGCGTCTGAGACCAAGATCACGTCTCCAAGAAAAGCCCTCATTCCTGTGAGCCAGAAGTCTTCTGTAGCAGACTCTTGCTCTGAGTCTAGAAATAGAGTGAAGAGGCGACTAGACTCAAGCTGTCTGGAGAGTGTGAAGCAGAAGTGTGTGAAGAGTTGCAGCTGTGTGACTGAGCTTGACGGCCAAGTTGAAAATCTTCATTTGGATCTGTGCTGCCTTGCGGGGAACCAGGAAGACCTTAGTAAAGACTCTCTAGGTCCTACCAAACCAAGCAAGGTGGAAGGAGCCACCACAAGTATCTCTGAGCCCCCTTCTCCCGTGAGTCCTTATGCTTCAGAAAGCTGTGCGACGCTGCCTCTTCCTTTGAGACCATGTGGAGAAGGGTCTGAAGTGGTGGGGAAGGAGAACAGCTCCCCAGAGAATAAAAACTGGTTGTTGGCCATGGCAGCCAAACGGAAGGCTGAGAACTCATCTCCACGAAATCCATCGTCGCAGACGCCCAGTTCCAGGAGACAGAACGGAAAGACATCACCAGGCCTGGTGAGTCGGCAGTGGTCAGGAGGCAGATTTCCTAACTTGAGGAGGGCCAGGCAGGTACAGGTCTCTTTTCAAGTCAGAATGCGTAAAAAAAGAAGTAAATTACTTATTCTTGAAGTTACCAAATTTAGCACTTAAAAATACGGGACAAATTTGTGTGGGACTTATAAAAACTTACTTGTTAAATTTGTCTGAAATTCAAATGTGGCTCAGTGTCCTGAATTTCATCTGGCAACCCTGCTTACGCCCATTAAAATCCATCCTGCCGAGGCTCCTGCTCCTTAGTCTTGTTGCCTGATTCACTAAAGCTTCCTCGTGCTCCAGGGTATCGATTCAAAATATCTCTCCTCTCCTCCCTGGTAGACATACGCTCTCCTTTTTTGGTAGATAAAGCTGTTGTTCTTGGGTAAGTTGCCAGCATCCTTAAGTAGATTTTCAGTTTGTATTACATTTTATTATTTAAAATAGGAAGCTTAGATACTTACAAGGCAATTAAAGTACAGAATCCTTCTATATTTTTATGGCTGCTCCCCAGTCCTTTATAGTTGTCTTGCCCACACCAATGTTCTTAGCACCTGTATCTTTCTGGGGTCTGGGGGAGGGGTGCTGGGAATTGAACCCAAGACCTCACACCAAGGTATGATTTTTTTTATTTGAGACAAGATCTAAGTTGCCCAGGCTCACCTCAAACTTGTGATCCTCCTGCCTTAGCCTCACAAGTAGCTATTTATCCAGTCTTTTAAACGTTCTATATTTTAGCATCGTTTACTTATCTGTTCAGGCCTCACATTTCATTGGTTGACATAATATTTAATTAGATAATGTCAATAACAGATGTTGCTGGCAGAAATCATTCGTGAATCTTAACAAGCATATGATTTATTATCAGATGGAGGCAGAAGTAGCTGTGAGCACTGGGTGAGCTACGGGCACCAGTCAGAGGAAACAGAAAGCTTACATTAGTTTACAGGTTCAAGGGAGATGGGTTAGGGAAT
This sequence comes from Erethizon dorsatum, assembly GCA_028451465.1. Lineage (NCBI taxonomy): Eukaryota > Metazoa > Chordata > Mammalia > Rodentia > Erethizontidae > Erethizon > Erethizon dorsatum. The sequence goes on along the minus strand of CM051830.1, from coordinate 49,071,050 downwards.
TTGCCATGGTGGTTCACGGTAGCTCTTGCTCTGTGTTGGAGAAAGTGGCAGGATGATAGAGATTCAATCCAAGAATCACAGTCAGCAACATCTACCCTTTTAAAGGGTAGAAGCTGGATACCCTTAGGCCAGTTCTAGTTTTAAAAGTGTTCATATCCCCCATCTGGTATCATGAAACCTATCATATAATTTTAGGAAAAACGAATTAGAAGTATTTTAAAGGCTATTCAGTACACAGACTCTGAGACCTTGCTATATAATATTGGGGAGGAAAACAAGTGCTAAAAGGAGTCTTCATTCCTTTCTTGCTCAAAGTTGCAACTACTCCTTGCCCCTATGCAAAATTCCTATTTTTGTCAGAGGAGCTATGTGTTAGCAGAAAAGTAATTTCATGAAAAATTATTTTCACTAATATGTAAATCTTTAAAGTTCTTTTTTTTTTTTTTTTTTTTTAATGTGGGTACCGGGAGTCAAACTCAGGACCTCGCACTTGCTAGCAGGCGCTTGTGCCACTGAGCGACATTACCGGCACTTTTTTTCCTTTATGTGGGTACGGGGAGTCGAACTCAGGACCTCACGCTTGCCAGACAGGCACTTATGCCACTGAACCATCTCACCGGCCCTAAAATTTTAAATTGAGCGTGGTGGTGCACACCTGTAATCCCAACATTTGGGAGTCTGAGGCAGGAAGATCACCATGTGTTTGTGGCCAGCCTGGGCTCCATAGTGAATTAAAGGCCAGCCTGTACTACATAGCAACACCCTATCTCAAAAAAACTGAGGAAAAAGAAGGCATTAAAAATAGTGTATTGGTCTTTCTTTTCTTTTTTCTTTTCTTTTCTTTCTTTCTTTCTTTCTTTCTTTTTCTTTCTTTCTTTCTTTCTTTCTTTCTTTCTTTCTTTCTTTCTTTCTTTCCTTTCTTTCTTTCTTTCTTTCTTTCTTTCTTTCCTTTCTTTCTTTCTTTCTTTCTTTCTTTCTTTCTTTCCTTTCTTTCTTTCTTTGAGGCAGTGTCTCGCTATGCAGTTCAGGCTGGCCTTGGACCCACTTCGTAGCCCAGGCTGGCCTTGAATTCACAGCAATCCTCCTACCTCAGCCTCCGGAGTGCTGGGATTATAGGCATGCACCACCATGCCTGGATGAAGCTAAAGTTTCTTTAAAATAATTATTTTATGTGATGATAATGGAGAAATAGTTATCTGGTTTATAAATTGGGGGATTTATTGATTTATTTCAAAGAGGATAGTAATTGTAACCACTTTAGTTCCTATTAGGAGGCTTAACTGGTAGATATTTTTTAAAACTATTTTATTATAAATCAACCAAAAGAGACATTGCCATCAAAAGTATTTGGGACTGAAAGCTGGCTGACTAATCAAATTTCTAGGCATCCTAAATTAAGGTACTGTTAGTGCTAACTTGCTGGTGTAAATCTGAACTTTATGTTGGGCGGTCTCTGAAATGTAAATTTTCTTCTAGGTCACCATCACTCCCAGCTCCATGAGGAAAATCTGTACATACTTCCACAGAAAGTCCCAGGATGACTTCTGCAGTCCCGAACACTCAACGGAATTATAGCTTCTGATCCGAGTGAGTGAACTGACCTCTGGTCCACTAACCCCAAAGGAAAAAGAATGACTAACTCTGGTCTTCATAAAGTAAGTTTGTCACTCTGTAGCATTTTGAAAGAAGAATCTTCACCTTTTAAATTATCCATCCTCTCTACAATAAAGACATCCCAGTTCAGGGAGACAGAAAAAACAGCCCAAGCCCTGTCCCCGTTCCCTGTATCTGGTGTGCACAGCGGAGAGCGCCTCAGCCACAGCACGGCCTCTGCAGCCGGCCGCTGCAGAAGTCCTCTGCGGAAGGTCTCTGGAACTGCCCTGCCTCATCATCAGCATTATATTTGAAATATATGATCTTTCTCTATACTTTTGTGTGTTTTTTAAATATGTATAAAAATGTGATGTTCAGATAAATACATTTATATTGGTTCAATGTTAAAATATAATCTCTTGAGCTAAAGTCATCTTGATTTTAAATGCAAACTCTGAAGAAAGGGGGACAATAGTAGAACTCTGGATTTGTCTTTTTTCACCAAATATAACTCCCATATGAGATTTAAGGTTCCCATATTTTTGCTAAGCAATCCTCTGTTAGCAACCCAACATTACTTTCTATAGGTTCTGATTTTGCCACTTATTAGAGGAAGATGTTCTATAAAATCAGTCATCAGACACTGAAGAGGGGTTGGGTTTAAATTTAAGTGCAGTCCTCAGTTCTCTTGGAGCTGCAATTTTTTTAAAGTCATCAGATCTTAAGCTTGATAATTTTATAAAAGATTGATAGTCTTATAAAAGAATTGAAAATCCACAACCTAAGAAAATAAATCTTGGCTTTCTCTTCACGTTCATAAAAACAATTGTTTTCCAGTATAGCCCTGAGCAAAAAACACGAAACTTTCTCTAGATACTACTTAAAACAGAGAATGTATCAACTGCAAAATATCTTAAACATCTCTCCCTTAGATAACAACTATACATCGGTCATTTTGAAATAGGCTTGTTATATATTTTCTGTCTTCGTGACCTCATGAAAAGCTTTACGTACTTACGATGTACTTGGAAGAGTTCCTTTCCAGTGATGAAACTTGATTCATTTTCTTCATATCCCAAAGGACTGATAGACTTTACTCCTAGTTTTGTCATGATTTTTAAATCTATTATTAATAAAAACTCTTCAATTCATTTGAGGTTTTAAGTTTGTAACTACCAGGACTGCGTAGGTTAATTAAGCATAGGCTCTCCATGGCTTTATCCAAGGAGAAAATTAAAAGGAAGTCATAGAATTGCAGTAATCAAAACCAAGCACACCATAGCCGTAAGTGAGTATTTAGGAAATATATTTACACTTGGTGTTTGGTTTTTGAGTGTTAGCCACATGTTATTTATGACCAATTCTTGCCAATAATGCTGTCTTTGTTGTTTTGAAAGCCCCTGGGGGGTGGGGGGTCCATGATAAAAAAGGGTCTGTTGAATAGAGTTTGGGACTGTGTTTGTATCTCTGCACATCCTCTGATAGAGCTACGGAGAGGAACTGGGATAAATGGCTGTCAGCAACTGTGCCAGGCGTCTCACTAGGTATAGCACGTCCCACTTGGAGAACTAATGCTTCAACTGGGTACCAAAGGTCAAATGTAATGAGATAATAATCAGCCCTGCCTGTGCTAGTGTCGGTCTTTAAGCTCATCTTGAATAATAAAGCCTTTACCTTGTTCGATGTTCTTACCTGGCTGATAGCTTTAACCGAGAAGCAGTCCACACAAAAGAACTATAGTGGTCATCAAGAATCCCTTCTACTTAGTCACTGAATAAAATTTGTTTGTTCCAAAGGATATAATCTATTTCAAACTGAAAGAGGTTTCAATAAAATATATCTTGGTTAGTCATACCTTGAACATTTAACATGGCTTGGATTACTTGAAGGAGGGTGGGGTGGTGTAGTTCTTTTTCTAAACAAGTATTTCCAGCCCAAACTTTTCTATTTGAATACATTCCAGGCACTATAGCTATGATGCTGTGTTAGTTTCCTTTCAGCTATTTCAGCACAGGCCCTTGGTTGACTAATTAGTCCTTTTAAATGTCTTTTAATCTGGGCTGCACATTTACCTGATGACGCATCCAGACCATTTGTATCTAACCTTGTGTTGGGGTTTGGAAGTGGGAGCCCACCACGCCTAGCTGTAGCCCTAATAGCTAAAAACCGCACTAAGACTTTCAGGACACCTTGGGTAGGAGGCATTTTTTAAAAAAAATTTAATTGCAATATGGATGACTAGAGACCACTTTTGTGTGTGTGTGTGTGTGTGTGTGTGTGTGCACGTGCGTGTGCACGCACGTGTACATGTTGCTTTAATCCCCAGTGTGAGGCGTATACTCACGCAGGTCACGCGTCTGTTCACCAGAAGCTTTTTGAGAGCCTGTCAAGCAGACACACCGCTGCTCTTTTGTCTGTTTTCCTGCTTCCCCAGTCCCAAGAGGGTCCGGGTTCCTTCCCCATGGCTCCTAAAGCAGGGTCAGCCAGTCTCCCAGCACTGGCACCACAACTAGGCAACGGAGGCAGCATTTTTCAAATGTGTCAGGAGACAGACGGTGAGAATGTGGCATTAGAAAGACTGTGTTAATGGCCTTTCTATAGCAATTCACGCGTGGCACCTGCTTCATGTATAAAGGCCCTGACGTAGGCCCAGTGCAGACGGCGGGCCTTGGCAGTGCAGTCAGGCTGGTGCTTTTCCATAGACCTCACTGCTTCTTACGCAAGTCTTCGTGGGAATTCTTTGCCTGTCCTAAATTTGGATCGTGCCATATTACAGATGAGCCGGTTTACTCAGGAAATCCTTGGAGATCCTGTGTGGTGCCTCAGCTCTTTAAATATTGGTTGGAAGTTATAGGCAGGCCTAACTGTTTTGTTGAGCTTGAGATGAATTTAATGCTTTACCAGATCCGATGCCAGGAATAGAAGCCTAACTTGTTACACAGTAACCATTTTGTCATCTAAAGGGATGGAAAAACCTGTTTGCGAGCTACATTTAATACATGCTTAAATGTGCAAGGGTTGGTAAGGGAGGATGTGAGTTAAATTCAGCCCTTAAAAAAATCACCTGAGCGCGACGAGCAGCTTGTTCAGATCACTGTTCCTACAGTGAGCACACACAACACAGGTGAGAAGTATTAAAGAATAGGCTGGTTTGATTCCACAGGCTCACCCTCTCCTTTCTCTGCTAACCCAGGAAAGAGGATTTCAAGACTATATAATCGGGTTCTTTATTTTTAATTTCAAAGCTTTAATATCCCCCTTATATTCCATTTCTTTCTAATTTCCTTAACTTGCCACATGGCCCTTTCTATTTGACATTCTAAATAACTGGATTCAAGCCATTTTGTAGCGTATGAATAGCAGAAGCACATTTCAAAATACCTTTTATTGGAAGGACCTCAATTCAGCCAACATTGTTTATTCATCACCCGGTGCCGCGCCCCATGGAGGCACCAGGCTTGCAAAGATTCTTCCCTTTCCAGTTGAAGAAGTCACTTTATGTGTGCCACTTCGCTAGGCTAAAGTCAGCATCTGAGAAAAACAAATCGGATTTCCTAGTCCCCTGAGTAAAATTTGTGAGTGGTTATTAAGCAGCAAATGCCACTTAGATGCAGACTTTTTCCTCCGGGAATGTAATTCAGCTGCTGTGTAAAGCACCTGTGATTTTTCAAAGTGTTATGGTTTGGATCTTAAGTGTCCCCCAAAGACCCCTATATTAGAAGATTAGTCCCTGGCCCATGGTTCTGGAAGGTGGTAGAACCTTTAAGAGGCAGGGCCTAGTGGAAGGCAGGTCATTGGGGGTGTGTTCTTGAAGGGACTCTTGACCCCAGCCCTTCTCTCTTTGCTTCTTGGCCACCATGAGGTGAACAGGCCTCGTCTGCATGATGTTCTGTGCCACCATGGCCCCAAAGCACTGGAGCCAAGCAAACATGTTTGTCACCGTTGGAAAGCTTACTAACACAAAGGAATGCTTTTCTCATACACGCTTTTACTCCTACAATGTTACAAATAATGGTTGAAAACATGATAGATCCCGACTGCCTGGCTTTAAATCCAACCCCCAGCTGTGTGACCCTGGACAAGTTATTTCAACTCTGTACATCAGCTTTCTATCTATAAAATGACATTACGTGGTTATTACATGGAAAGCTTTTAGTGCCTGGCACACAACAGCTAACATTTATTGAACAGTTACTCTTAGCCATTATTTTCACACGATAAAGAGGGCAGGAGTTGTCTATATTTGGTAAGTGGAAATAGAGTTTTAAGTAATTAACTCGTTTCTATTCCCTTTCTGCTAGAGCTACAGTTTGTGAAGATACGGAACTGAGAATCACCTGGGAAGCTTTTCCTTTTTAAACATAATATGACCAGGCTTCCCAGTAGACCTGTAGGAAAAATCTCCAGTCCCCCAAGTATTTGAGATTCATGACTATCCCACCACAGACATGAAAATTAGGGAGGTGACTTCACAGGCGTCTGCAGCCCGACATTAAAGAGGCTGTAAGCTGCAGATCTGCATCCCAGGCTGGAAGCAAGACAAAGCCCACCCTTCTATTTCCTGACACCTAGGGCAGCTCTGCTACGTGGTTTCAAATGTGATCACCTTTAGAGAGGAAGCTGGGCCTGAGGTCTCTGGAGGTGACTTATCGCTTGTTAGGCTCTTAGGCTGTTTGGCCGGTGAGCAGACGGGTAAGAGGTAAACCTCAAAACAGGCCACGTTGCTGTTTGTATCTGATTTTTTTTTCAGGATACAAAAGAATATTCAAACATTGGTTGAGAAATACTGGATAGACTAGATTCTTCGCTCTTACTCGATGAGCCTCTTCCCCAGACTCCTTTTGGTGCCAATAATACTTGTTGCCATTGTCACATCGGTGCCAAAGTATCAGCCATGAGAGTTGCTATGACATTTTGGTGGGCAAAGCCAACACTGGGATTTCAGTTGGCATCTAAGCATCAAATTTATGCTTCCACTGATGCTATTCAGGCCCCTGGTTTCCAATTTACAGGCACTTACAGAATGTGGCATCCTCATTAGGAGCTGGCATCTGCTCCTCTGCAAATACTCTTGGCACCTGGATCTTCCTTGTGGGTTTGTGCCAACGTTACTGATTCAAATAAAAATGTGAAGGTTTTTTTTTGTTTTTTTGTTTTTTTTTTCCTTTTAACAGCCTTGCTTACTTTTAAAGTCAAGGTCTGAAAGTGATTATACAAATCAGCCCTTTCCTGTAGCAATATATTACCAGGTGATATATGTTATTGAAACCAAAAATTGTAAGTAAACCATCTGGCCCTGCTATGTTGACATGGAGTTAGCAAATATTGTCATTCCACATCACTCAGTCCTTCAGCACCTCTCTGAACTTATTTCCACCTTTTTCCCATCTCCTGCAATATGCTCAGACCCAAGTTTCCAAGAAGTACTTGAAAAGAAGGATAACAGAGGGATTTACTAAATGTGGCTGTGTAATAACGTATTAAAGGTTCAGCAACTAAAACAAAAACCCAGGGACCACTGGTACCCCCATAATGGGTCCACGTTCAGATCAACTACTAGTGTCCAGTTGGAAATGCTTCTTCCCAAAAACCATCTTGGACTTAGCTTTAAATGGGAGTGAGAGAATCAGAACCCAAAATGCCATGTCTTCACGAAGATGTTGACTAGAAGGCAAGCTGAGACGAATGTTAATATCTTAAGGACGGTTTTGATAAACAGTTCTCAGCTCCCTAATTAGGGCGTGAGCTATCAGCTTTGATTACCTGACTCTGGAAAACTATCGCTAAAACCAAGAGCTTAAGTGACAGTGTAAATGGAGAGCGGGTAGGGTAAGGATGGATTGAATGTGGTTCCTCTGGTGATTAGGAATGGTTTCTGTTCCAGCCAACTCTCCTGTACAATAAACTCAATAAATTGCACAAAGAGAGGACCCCATGGAGAGCAGCTTGCTAATTTAGTTGTCCTGTGGTGTCCTCTTGCCTTCCTGTTCTCTTCTGCAGTGTTTCTAATCCATTCACTTTCTCATGTCATTTAGGCTGCTGAGCTCACTCCATGGCCCTGAGCGTGAAGGGCTATGGGTTTGATTCCCAATGGGCCAGTTCATTTCACTCTGTGTTTTGTGGCTACGGGCAGCATCTCACATGCCTCCCCTTGCCTGCCACCCTCCAAGGAAGGGTGGATAGAATGAGCCCAGCACGAACACTGAAACCTTTTCTGCCTGAAGATCAAATTTCTGACCTCTCACAGTCAAATTTACAGCTACACGCAGTAGCTTTGTAAGTGGTTATAATTATCCCCATTCACAGATAAAGAAACCAACGCACAAGTTAAATAACTTGCCCAAGAACACATAGACAGCAAGTGGCAGCTTATAGATTGATCTGACTCAAAAGCCCATGATCCTAATTTCCATCCTATATTCTTCCCAGGAAGAGGTCTGCCACCGGCTGTCCTCCAATTGAATATGTACTGTCCATTTTGTGTACCTTCAAAAGAGAAGAACCCTCAAAATGTTAAAAACAGTGTTCCTATTTGAGTAGTATAAGAAAAAACATCACTTCTTGGAAGAGCAAACCATGCTTAGCTATAGGAAGAAGAGGTTGTGCAGGGCTAGAAGCTGGAATCCTTACTGTGAACATGTTCTAGGGACGAGAAATCAACGAACATGAGTGAAAGAAAAGAACAAAGCTCAGAAGTTACAATCATTTAGGAAAGAAAAAGTGGCAGAAGGCTTATTCACAAATAGGAAGACAGGGACTAAAGATAAGATACACATGACCTGTGACCCCACAGTTCCACTCCAGACCCTAGGAAAGCTCACACGTGTGGAGAAAGATGTGTAAGGTTGTTGGGTCAGCAGTGTTTATAGTAGCCACGGGCTGGATATCGTCCAAATGGCCATCCACAGTAGAATGAATAAACTGCAAGACAGTCGTACCGCACTGTAATGCAATGAAATGAAGAACAGACTAGCTACCGGTGACACTGTGAGTGAATATTAGCGTTTCGAGCAAAAGAAGCAAGAAACAAAAGCATACACATACTATAATTCTCTTCAGGTCGCATGTTAACAGAAAAGAAGCAATACTAAACTAGCACAGAGGGACACGTACGTGAGTGGTGAAAAAACAAAGGCGTGATTATTACAATGAATCCAAACAACGCTTCCCTCTGGAACATTGTGCTTGGGAGGTAACAGGAAGTGTTTTCTAGGTTACGGCAGGCTTCCGTCTCGCCCTCTTTGGTGATGTTTGCACTGTAATTATATCTTGCACTTATATCTCGTGACTTTCTCTGTATATATTTTATGTTTCACACTGTTTTTAAAGGCTTTTTAAAAAAGGAATGAAGATCATATAATTCTCTAGATAGGCCAATGGTAGGCATGGGAGAATTTTAGATAGACTAGGTCGTTACAATCATTCAAAGGGAATAAGCTACTAGGAGACCCCATGGGACCTTCTTTATGCTTTCTAGGGGGAAATGAGAATCCTCCGTTCCCTCAAAGCGAAATAAACTTACTTTCCTCTACTACACCATCAAGGTTCAGGATGGTCATTCAGTTTAAAGGGAAAGATCCATGCTTTCTACAAACGGTGCTGTGGCCCAGACGTGGGGTTTGGGATTTTCGTAACTCAGATTGAGCCAGCGTCAGCAGGGCAACTAACAGAAGGAGGGTCATGCAGCATTACCAACACTGCAGTGTTTGGTGGCCTTTCAAAGCCCCATGTCACATGCACTTCTTTTCCTTTCCCCACGTATTTGCGTTCTCGTTCCAAGATCGGCCGCTAAATCAAGGCAGAAATGGACCACAGAAATCATCTCCTCAGCTGGATGTCTGGTGCACGCCTGTAATCCCAGCACTCCGGGAGTCTGAGGCAGGGAGATTGCAAGTTCAATTAATAGAACAAATGTATGTATATATGTGCTCAGTGCAAAGGCCCTGGGTTCAATCCCCAGTACCACAAAAGAAAAGAAAAGAAAAGAAAAGTCTTATTTTAAATATGCAGTAATCAGCCTGTGTGAAATTAACCAATATGAGCAGATTCCCAAAACTTCAGAGTGGCTGAGTCCACTCTGCTAGCCCACATTCTTTGCATGCCAGTCGTCGTCTGTTATTCATTCTCGTAAATACTATCCTGCCTTTGTTCAGGTGTTTCCTCTGCCTGGAATAATTTTCCTACCTTATTCCTGCCTTTAAAGTCCTCATTTTTAAAGTCCAGTTCAATCCCTCCCCTACTTCCTATGGGAAGTATTCACAGATTTTCCTAATTAAGCCTTCCTTCCACTCAGCCCCATCGTGCCTGTTCAAACGCCGTCGCAGTGCTTATCACGTCTGTCTCTGTGTTATTTCTGTATTTCCTCCACTGAATTGTACTTTCCTTGGTGTCAACAGGTCTTGTTCACTTCTGCACACTCAGTGCTGTGCTAGAGCTGTTCACACTTGTGACAACTGATTACCAAACATTCAGGAACTTTGTGAGCTGATTGTTTTAATGTTAGTTCCTGAAATCAGTCGTAGCTAGAGAAGTTACACTATGGAAATAGGCAACAGCGGTGTATCGGGTCCTTTTCCCCCAGAGCTAGCTCGCCAGCGCACCTGCCACAAAATTCACGTCTGTGCCTATCGTAGTTCCTGGCATGGTAGTTGCAAGATGCATTGCTAAGGTTTGAATGTGTCCCCCTAGAATTCATGTGTTGGAAACGTACTCCCCAAACACCTATGCTAATAGTATTTGGGGGAGGAGTCTCTGGAAACTAATTAACCTCTTTCCCTGAAAATAAGACCTAGTTAGAAAATAACCAGTCTTGAAAACTAGAGATCAAACACGCAACCCCAGTCAGCCTCACCTTGCCTAACCTACCTTCCAGATTAGCCGCCGAGCAAGAGGATATGGATGGCAAGTAAGGCAAGGGTAGGCTGATTGGGGCTGGCATGTTTGATCTCTAGTTTTCAAGAATGGTTATTTTCCAGCTACGTCTTATTTTGGGGGAAACACAGGATTAAATGAGGTCCTGAGGATGGGACTCCAGGATGGTATCAGCGGCTTTATAACAAAGGAAAGACATAACTGGTGTGCTTGGTCAGTTGCATGCTGACCCAGCACAAGGCTCTGGGACTTCCCGCCTTCCAGAATCATGAGCCAAATAACCTAGTAAAACGACCCAGTGTCAGACATTTTACTATAGTAACTGAAAATGGACCAAGACATGCATGAAGAAGAAAGGGGACTAGGGAAAGGGCAGACCAAAAATTGAGGGAATTCAGAGAGTTTCAACTCAGGAGCCCAACCTCTCAGGAAGTCGATGAAGACCGGACTTTAGATGAAGCCAGATTATGGGCAGTTAGCATGGCTTTGCCCTTCCCAAGTGCTGCTCAATAGGATAGGGAGGGATGGTGGCTGGGAACGTGCAGGAGATATAGGTTCCTTTCAAGAAGCGAAAAGCCTTCCCCTTGTTAAAGCTGTCTGCTGGACACTCGCCATGTATCAGGCCTCGCACTGGACAAAGAGAACATACAGGTCTGGCCTGTCCTTGAGTTGCTTCTGAGCCCAAGGGCAGATAAACAGGAGGACAGAACACATAAATGCTCTGATGAGGACATGACCCGGGGCCTGGGGAGCACACCAGGGTGGGCCTGGGCATCCGGGGCAGTTTCTGTCCCAAGGCCCATGCTGAGCTGAGGCAAGACGGCACGAACATGTGAAGACATGAGAGTGGTCTGTCCAGGGAACTGTAAGTAATTCCAGTTGCCCCCAGTAGCTAGGACAGAGGGCACATACAGAGAACAGCAGGGAGCCAGACAGGGTGCTTGGAGGCTGAGGCAGGAGGATCACTGTGAGTTCAAGGCCAGCCTGGGCTACACAGTGAGTTCAAGACCAGCAGAACTACATAAGGAGGCCCTGTCTCAAACAGCAAAAAGACAAAACAACAACAAAAAAAAGATGGAGAAGAGCAGGAGATGAGGCCACAGAGGCAGCTGGGGTAGGATACAAGGCCCAGGGCTTCACTACATGATATATTGTAGAATACAATGTGTAGAGTACACTCACATTTCCAATTATTTCTGAAGTAAAATTACTGTGCCAAAGGGTCTGACAAAGGCTATTGCCTCAGAAGTGGCAACTCGTTTCAGAAAGTTGTACCATAAATGTGAAAAAATTTTGGCAGAGATGTAAGGGAAACTGAGAAAATTCACTCAGAAATAAGGCTTCAAAGTCATCTGCAGAAAACAAAGAGACAAGAATGGGTGTTAGGGCTAGAGAAGGAAAAGAGACTTATATTTAGGGTACCTAGATATATCCTAATAGCATCAGGCTGCTCTTAATAAATACCATGCCACCAGAGGGCACAGGGGCTGGGAGTGTGGCTCAGTGGTAGAGCGCTTGGCCACCAGGTTTGAAGCCCTGGGTTCAGCCCTCAGCACTGCGGGATACACACAACCCCGTTAAGGGTATCATTATTCTTCTCATTTTACAGATAAAGAAACTAAAGCTCTTGGCATTTAAATCCTTTGCCCGTGGAAGCCAGTGTGTGGCAGAGGAAATCTGACAAGGATAACCGGCCTCCCAGCTGGTTCGCATGGAAATGGCTTTAAATAACCCTCATGAGGGCCGGGGATATAGCTCAGTGGCACAAGTGCCTTCCTGGCAAGCACAAGGTCCTGAGTTCGATTTGCGGTACCAAAAAAAAAAAAAAAAAGAAAACTCTCACGAGCATTGCAATGTCTTTTCCCCTCCCCAGAGGAGAGACCAGGACACCACAGCTGGACAGATCCAGACTTCAAGCGTATAGGCTTGTGAGGGGAGCACATCTGGGGGCCAACGCAGTGAGCCCCAAGGAAGAGGAGAATAGGAGGATGCCTTGAGGGTCCAAGGATGCCTGGACTTCTCAAGCACTGCTCTCTGGTCCAAAGCAACCAGAAATAATAGAGTCAGAAGGCAAATTAATAAGTACACACCATTAGGAGTGAAAAAGGGATAATGAGAAAAGATTGCTGAACTGCAGCAAGAGCTCTGGGAAGAGTCAGCAAACTTTCAAGGGAATTCATCTGAGATATAGTACAATGTCGCCCAGACCTCCTGACCTCAGCTCTGCCATCTACTAATTCTGTGACCTGACACCAATCACTTAATCTCTCTGAGCCTCAGTGTCCTCATGGAAAAATAGGACAGGTAACATGGGAGCCCTTTTATCGCAGGGCGTACATTCCAAGGCCCCAGCGAAAGCCTGTGGAGCTGTTTCCATACACGGAGCAGACGGCGGGGAAGAGGGGCAGACACGCCTGGTCTTGGTGGAAACGTTCCTCTTGAGTTCGGACACCACGGAGAGCTTGTACATTTCCAGCGGAGCTCAGCGATCTGGGGACAGGGCCAAAGAAAACCGAGGTATGGGGTACTAAGGTGGGAAGTCAGCAAAAAAGAAACCAGGGGAGAGGGAAAGCAACACAGGGCACAGGCACCTGGAAGTGGTGGCCCAGGGCGACCAGCCGGAGATGGAGGAAGCAGAGGATGCCCGGAGGGTGGGCAGGCGAGGGAGGTGGGTAGAAGGAAGATACATAGCTTGTGTGAAAGAGAGGTCTTGCGCATTTGAGATGGCATGAGCCATCTGATGCCCCTGTCCAAAGGATATTTGTCATAGTAAGTGACAGCTTGGGCAGAATTGAGGGTCGTTTGTAGTTTTTATAAAACAGGAGTGAAGCCAGGGTCTCAGGAGTGTCAAAAACAGTTGGCGAGGATGGAGGGCCATGGGGGATGCGCTCAGCCACTGAGGGGAGCCCGAGGAGGGCTGGAAATCAGGGACTGCTGAGTGGATGGGGTGGGCAGGAAATGGGGCAGTGTGCAGAAGAGGGGCGAGGAGCTGGGGGAGGGAGAGGGACAGGAGGGCAGGGAATGCTGGCTGGGGACCAGGGGAGGCCAGGAGAACAGAGCGGGCCAGATGTTCATGGAGGATGAGGTGAGGAAAGAATGGAGGAGGTAAGGAGGGGTTCACCAGGCAGCAGGTGCTGTCCAGCCCAGGGGCAGGGAGACACCTGCAGAAGCCCAGAGAGTGACCCGGAGGAGCCGTCGTGCTAACAGCATACTGCCCTGCCAGGACCGGGAGGCCAGGTCATGTCCTTGTGCAGCCCAGCCTGCGTCCCCACTGCACGCTGAGTGTGGGTCTGCAGGACCCGGCCCTGCAAGCAGCTGGGGCTCCTGAGGCAGTCCAGCGTCCACCTGTCCTACTTCTGTATACTCGGGCTGCTGCGTAATGGCTCCAAAGGCAGTGCCAGCAGCTCCCAGGGCACAGGGGAAAGTGAGAAGTAGAGTTTGGCTCCTTATTTTGGGAGATGTTGTCAAAGGTACAGCCCTCCAGTTCCGTGGGCCTGACCCTTGGCGACAGCTCTCCTTGCCAGCCTAGGTGACCAGCCCTGTGGGCACTGGCTGAGGTGCCCAGAGATACAGGCCCTGCAGGAAAGAAGACAGGGAATTCTGAGTCCTTACTTCTTTAAGGAGACTCACCCAGTCAGTCCAGTTCCTCATGCCAACTGAGCTGGAGCCTAACCGGAAGTTCCTTAGGAGTGAGCCCAGCTTTCTCTCCCTGCTCCCATGGTCTCTCAAAATTGCCGTGAAATAATCAAGACACAGAGAACACGTATAAACACTCTGCTCCAAACCCCAGATGTCAGGGTATTTTGACTGAGCCGGAGAGCACTGTTTGCAAAGGCAGGGATGCCATACCCTCTCCCAGCCAGTCCCAGTGGTGCATACATGTGACCCTGTTAGCTCTGGCTAGGACCCAACCTATTGTGAAAGCAGAGTGACACTAGTTAGTTATACACAAAGGTCACACTTGCAACCCATGAGCATAGTGCTCTGCAAACTTGAGCTAACTGGCCCGAAGAGCCCTTAGAACAGGCCTGTGGGTTCATTTCTGCTGAACAGAGAGGTCTGAAGACTCTGCCCTGGGGACACTTGTGGCTCTTGGATAGTAAATCTGGTCATCTTACACCTCCACTCTTTGTAAAAAGTAAATCCTATTAATTCTTTGGAGTTTCTTTTTAGAAATTCAGTTTCTCTTGTTTAAGTACTTTATGAGATAGGAAATTGGGAACTGGTTTGAGTGGTTCACACGGAACTGTCCTGAGATCTCTACAGCACATCTGTGATTACAGCCAGCAGAGTCTGCCTCTGTGAGGCCACCTGCCACCTGCTTCGTGCCACTGAAAACTCAAACCTGGAGGGCTGCAGGCCTGGGCCCTTGCCAGTGGTCACTGTCACACTAGGGGGACTTCCTAACATGGACCTTCCCGCGGTAACCCCGACCAGGTGGAACGCTATCCAGCTCAAAGATTATTGTCTGTTGCCAGAGCTCCTGACGGTCTTCTCTGTCGAGATCCGTCAAGAAGGTTTCAGGCTCACCTATAGGCAGAATGACCATTTAATACACAGGCGTTTGTTCTGAATTTCACTCACTTTCCATTTTCACAGCTGGGACTTATTTATTAGCTTAAATGCAATAGTATTGAGGACACGAGTTTCTTCATTTGTTCTCTGAGAAGCTCGGGGTTTATTAATCGTTTAGGGGTTACCCACATATATGAGAATATTTGAGATCTAGGGACACACACGGAAAAATTCCCAAGACACTTAAACACAAAACGTGTGGAGGGAGATGCAAGTCTGTAGCATCTATGAAGCCCACAGATAGACTTGGGGCTCCCTAGACTTAGGGCTGTGGATGCTGTAGACCAGGCCAGCTCGAGCACAATGCTGCTTGCGCAGGGTTCATGAGCTTGGTCTTGATGAGGCTGCGCTAACTGCACACAGGTGCTCTTATCTCTGAACCACAGAATAATCTCAAAATTTCAGGCTTAGAAGGAGGTTTGGCATGCGTTCAGTTTAACCTCTTCCTTTTACAGATTATTTAAAAAAAAAAAAAAAAAAGAATCGGAACACAAATTAGTCACTTACTTGAGGCCCCAAGGGTCCGGGAGTAGAGCCCAGGTCACGCCATGTAATGCAAAGGTGTCTTTCAGCAGTGACTCAGGAATGCCAGCTTTTCACGTGAGGGAGAGCATCTGATGATAATGTCCCCGTTTTTAAAGCCATGAACCAAGACAGCCAATGTGTGCGTGTCTACGACACATTTGTTCATTTATTCATTTATCTAAAAAACATTTAATGTGCCAGGCACTGTGCTAGGTACTTTACAAGAAGGCTTGTACTTCTCTTGATACTTTTTTAACAAACAAGGACACAAAATCTGGTGCCAGCATCTCCCTTTATGGCACTGTGTATTTCTCGCACTACACATAGATATCGATTCAGATGCTGTCCACACTCAGGACCCATTGGTTATGGCTTCAAGGCCTGTCCATGCCACGGATTGAATTGGAAGCCAGGTTTAAGGTCCTGCGCCATCTATAGCCAGTTCAATTCCAGACTCGTCTTGAGTGGACACGTGACTCTGGAATGGAGCAACTGTAAAGTTAAATATTGGGACTAAACAATAAACTCAGCAAGGGGTCCAGGATGGCACCCTACCTGCAGACAGAACTCTTTTATGTACCTGCATAAGCTCATACCCTATGTACCCCCCATCTTGCTCCTTCTCTTTATCTTTAATCCTTGACATTTGTTGATTGACATGTAAACCTGTGACATGTAGATTGACATGTAGACTCCACCTGCACCTGGATCTTTTTCTGAGAAGGCAGGGATCACCGTTGCACCAGGAGGACAGTATTCTCCTCCTATCCTGTGACTGTGGTCCTACCTAGACACAGCCTTAGACTTCCAAGTGGGTGATCTCGTTCTAAGCCAGGGTCAAATCAGCCCCAGCCAGCTGCCTTGAGCCTTCCCCTAACACTTCCCACAACTGGGCTCCCTTGAGGGTGGGGAAAGTTACAGAGCACTAATATGTGTTAGGCACTAAGCTAACTGTTTTCATGGACCACCTCACTTACTCCGCAAAGAAGTCCTTTCATTAAAGACCAGAAACTGGAGGTTAAGAGGTTGAGTCACTGCCCCAAAGCTTGCAAATGGTGAAGCCAAACTGAATTCAGGGAGGCCAGGTGTTGTGCCGCATGCCTGTAATCCCAGCACTTGGGAGGCTGATGCAAGAGGATCATTGTAAGTTTGAGGCCAGCCTGGGCTATGTAGGAAGACCCTGTTTCAAAACAAAACAATACAAACTGAACCCAGGGTGTCTGGCCCCACCATGCCCCTTCTGAGAGCTGAGAGAGTGGGAGGCCTTGTGGCCAGTAAGCTCTAGTCATGGCCCTGATATGATTCCCCCAGCCTGTAACATGCATCATGCCAGAGAGAGCCACCCTGTGCTCTAGTGTCTTTATTATTATTAGTCGTGTATGAGTTACATGCACGTGCTTTTTTTTTTTTAAATACATTGTGAACTTCTTGAAGAGCAGGACCACGTTCCACAGTAGTACTCTGCATATGCCAAACAAATAACTCAGGAAGTGCTTGTCCAATGGAGTGAACAGTGACCAAAAGACAGGGCATTCCACAAAGAAAACCAGAACTGGATCTTAAAGACCCCCTAGGCCAGTGATGGTGAAATTTTAGAGACCCAACACCCAAAGTACAAGCCAAATCCACTTATTTATTGCAAAGCGCCAACACTGCAATTAAACCTGAATCCTGAGGTTTTAATTTAGAAAAAACAACTCATACCACTCATGACATCACCACAGAGAGGGCTCAGCGTTCCCGCTATGGCACGCATGCCATGGGTTCCCCACCAGAGCCCTAGATTTCAGAGTCTCATTTCACAGTGGAGGAAGCTGAAGCCTACAAAGTGGACTCAGAGGCTCTGAGGCTCTTTCCTCAGGACAGAGCCCTTCCAAAGGATTCTCTTCCTCCACAGCTCTGGGACCAGGGCTTCTGATCCAGGACATAATGATAAAAAAATAATTAAAATGCGATGTCATTTCAGAGCAACCATAGACAAATAGAATCATAGGAGCCTTAGAAATCATCCTGTTCAGCTCTTTTCTTTTTAATTAGTAGACGTTTGCAGTCCATGATTATATTCCTCATGGGGTGTTGGCACATGTGCATAACACAACTTAATTCTTTTTATGTCCTCTTCCTTCCTTTCCCTCTCTGCTCCTTCCATCTCTTGGTCCCCTTCCCATTTGCAAAAGACCTTAAATTGTAGATGCAATAAGAGGCCCGGACATGGCAAGTGACCTGCCAGTCCTTGTCAGCTGGCCGGTGGCTTTTTGTTTAAATGGTTCCCCTGGCCAGAGGGAGCAGAGTGTTGGCCTTTTCTGGTCAGGCTGTGTTGTCAGGGTGGGAGTGGGGTGACTGGCTTGTACCCAAGGCCAGCTCACTTTGGGAACAAGCTGTCGTTCTTCAGCAGAGCCACTGGCAACTCACCTCTGTGTTTGTCCCCTGTCCTCTGTGCCCTAAGTGGCAGAAGCCACAGCTGAGGTCTGGGCCCGGGCTGGAAGCGGATGCTCCCACTCCTTCCGTCTTCCTGCACCAGCCCTGCCCTTCCCAGCGCCAGCGCTGTCCCAGTGACCAGCTTAGGAATGTGACATGTTCACAGATCATAACGTGGCTGCCATTTTTCCCCCTTGGGTAAAGGGCCCAGAGCCGAGGAAAATGAGTGTCTCCATTCTGTTTGCTTTCCACAGGAGCCAGGTGCCAGAGGAGGGAAGGCCTGTTGCTTCCTCAGGGAGGTGTTGCACTGGCGTATGGAGTGAGCCGGAAGCAGGAAAGAAGCCTGTTCTGTCCTCCCTTGGCCTTAACCGTGACCTTCCCTGGAGCCAGGCCCTCCTGTGCACCCCCAAGCACAGCAGTATAAAAAGACCTTTCTGAGGACTGGGAAGGATTGTGCCCACGAACCTGCAGAAGCAGCAGGCAGTGCGAGGGGCCGAGCTCTACACAAGGTATCTGCCAGGCTGGCCAGGGTGGGCTCTCCCAGGGGTGCAGCCAAGGGAGCACCCTCTACCCACTGCACCCAGCTGTGTGTCCGCAGAAGAGCTGAGCAGCTGGCTGCCCCAGCCACCCGGCTTCCAAATATTCATCTCTCCTGCCCCGCTAAGTCCCACCCAGATAGAAACCAGGCCACCTACTTCCTCTTGTCTGCACTTGGGGGACCAAATGTGGTAAGGCTGGCAGGTAGTTGAAAATTGGCTTGAAAGTTTTACTACATTTCTCTGGTCAGTTTGCACTGCTCTCAACTCTTCTCCATCCTCCTGAGGCCTCTGGTCCTCCTGCCTGCCCTGCCCTTCTCCACAGAGGTCATCTCCAAGCTCCTCCTTTGTGTCACCCAATGTATCACCCTGCCCACAGCTGCGCCCTTCCTTCTTGCTTCCTGTTACAGTGGAAGCCTTTCCCCTGTGACCGTCTGATTGAGACCCGTTCCCACACAAGTGTTTTAGATCTTCCCCGTGTCATGGCTTATACGTAGACGTCCCCCAAAGCCTCACGTGCTCATAGGCGCGGGTTTGGGGTGACTGGACCATGGGGGTGGATACTCCTCTGCTGATGAGTTTCTGGCTGACTTGCTGTTAGGGAGTGGGATCTGGTTGGAAGAGATGGGTTGCCAGGACCTGGCCTGGCAGGGTTTATCTCTTCCCTGCTGTCTCTTTCTCTGCTTTCTGCTGCCACCCCATGAGCTGCTTCCTCTCTGCCAGGCTGCCCTGCCTTGAGCCACCCAGCTACGGACTGAAACCTCTACAAACTGCGAGCCAAAATGAACCTTTTCCCCTTTCAATGATGGATGTCAGATATTGCGTCTCAGCAACAAGCGAGTAACTAAGACACCTACTACCTTCTTATAAACTGATCTCCAGATTCTCTCTCTGAGGTGTTCCTCTGCTCCCCCCCCATTGGTCTATCTCATATTTATTCCAAGAAGCTAAGATCCCTGTATATAAAACAACAGCAACAACAACAAGCCCTGAGGTTACAGCCCCCTCAATCTATGGCCTCCTTTATCTCTCCCTCTACACACTCTGATTCCTCATAACTGTTTTTATGCTCCCTAATCCCACTCTCTTCCCTCCCAGTCACCTCACCCCATGACATCTGACATTTGCCCTCTTCCCTGACACAGCTCTTCAGTGATCACGGGTGATGTGTGGTCACCACTGGTCCCCTACCAGTCATCATCTGACTCTTCAGCACTTGGCCCCACTGAATGAATGAGCGACCGTCTCTCTTTCCTAAAACTCTGCCCTGTCTTCTATGACACAGCAGGCTTCCTGTTCACTCCAATATCTTTTCCCATTCTTATGCAGCCTCCTTTGAAGGCTCATCTTTCTCCACATACTCAGTAATTGTTGGAGTTCAAGGCAAGGAGCCTTAGAGTCTGTTTGTGCTAAAGTGTTCTTAACCACCACAGTGCACTGCCCATTCAAATGTTTTAAATTAAAAAGTATAAATCTACTACATATTACAAACATCTCTCCATATCTCCAAAATTATTTTAATGGGCACATGTTATGGATGTACCAAAACTAATTTACTGAGTACCTTATTGTTGGTCATGTAAGTTGGTTCTAATATTTTTACCTTTTTTTTTTTTCAACACTAGAGATTGAACCTTACACTGAGCTACATCTCCAGCCCTTTTTTTTTTTTAATTTTGAGACAGTTTTGCTAAGTTGCTAAATTGCCCAGGCTGGGCTTGAATTTGTGATCCTGCTGCCTCAGCCTCCTGATATTACAGGAGTGTTCCACCACATTTGGCTAATATTTTTACTTTCATAAATAACAATATGAGAATATCCATATACAATCCCTTCTGCATGTGACTGAAGGGTGGTAATATTAATTACTACTATCGATTCAATAATTAATTACTATGGGAAAACTAGGGATATTTGGAATATGCACTCAATCTTGTGAGGTCAGTAACATGGGTACAACTATTAAATAATCACAGAGCAACACTGTCCAGTACAGACTCTGAGGCAGAAGAAGCTGCTCATTTGGTCGAGGGTGATAGACCTGGCATTTCCTGTTCCGAGCCCCCATCCTGAGAGACACCCCCACAGCCTGGCAAAGTTCTGGCCAGTGCACTACTTGCTCTGTAAGTCCCAGGTCATTTGCCTTATTTCCACCCTGTACTTCGGCAGAAGAGTCAATTGGATGGAGCCAGATGAAACTTAAATAACTCCAGAAAACTCTGAGGATGTGGAAGAAGTTTCCAGGTCCTGGAACTGATCTGCCAGCCTGAACTCCAATGGCCATGGGAGGAAGGAAGTCAACAAAAGTCAGGGCCAGAGTAGTGGCCAGGGTGGGCTGACCAAGCAGGCAGGCTAAGATACGGTCCCGGGACTCAGAGAGATTGGGTGGGGAGATGACACCAACAGCCTGAGGGTTCCTCTCCACCTCCCCAAATACTTAATATTGCAGTGCCCAGGGGTCAGTCCCCAGCCCTCTCTTTTCTACCAACACTTACTTCTTTAGTGATCTCATGCAGACTCTTGGCTCCACCTACCAGCTATACCCAGCTAATCCCTGATTTTTTATTTCTCCCCTGACTTCCAACCTGAAGTCCTGACTTCAACAGAGAAATTGACATTCCCACTTGGGTGTTTAACAGGTATATCAAATTTAATGTGACACAATACTCTTTAAAACTACATTAATGTTAATTTCTTCCACTCTTAAAAATTTGATCTAACTTCAGGTAATGGCAATGCCACACTCCCAGTTTCAGGCCAAACACTTGGTCCTCCCTAACCTCTCTCTCATGAAGCCTACATCTGTGGCTTAATCAAATCCTTTTGACTTTAACATCAAAACACATTCAAGGGGCTGGTGAGATAGCTCAGCGGCATAAGCACCTGCCTGGCAAGTGCAAGGACCCGAGTTCAACTCTTGGTACCCGCATATAAAAAATAAATAAATAAATAAATAAATAAATAAATAAATAAATAAAAACACATTCACGCTCTTCTTCCTCCATAAAGGAGTAACAGATACAGGGCTTACGCTCTAATTATAAACAACAGAAAAACTAGATCAAAGATACAAAAGAGCTATCTCCAGACACTGGACAAGAAGCAGTACAGAATCAATCCCTAGGGGATGGGGAAAAAATGAGGCAATCCCACAGTTGGGGAGCAATTTTCAAATCGCCGTACCAGAAGGGAGAACCCAAACAAAGCCCTGAGGTCTTGCTGAGTTGAGGGGACCGGAGTTTGGGGAAACCAAGCCAGCTAGAACTTGCTAGATAAAAAGCCAAAATGGAGGGAACTGTATAGAGAAAGGGTCCTTGCACCGGGTGAAACTCCACATGCCAGCAGAGAGAACAATTACTAAGGAGCAGGAAACCAAAACTCCTTAGAGCTCATATAGGACCAAGGGTTATTCAAGTTCTGCATAG
The DNA here is from genome assembly GCA_028451465.1 of Erethizon dorsatum. Lineage (NCBI taxonomy): Eukaryota > Metazoa > Chordata > Mammalia > Rodentia > Erethizontidae > Erethizon > Erethizon dorsatum. The sequence goes on along the minus strand of CM051830.1, from coordinate 49,049,107 downwards.
CCAGAGTAGAGACATCTTGTGACAGATTGCATCTTCCAAAGATGGCTAGTAGCTTCAGCCTCACATGTCCTCCACACTGTGACCTTGCAAAGGGTGAAGTCAATCCATTCTCCTTTAATCTGGGGAGGTTTATGACTATTTCTGCCAAGTAAGTACAGTGGTAACACCATGTCGACTTTGAGGCTAGGCTGGAAGGGGCAATGTAGCTCCAGACGCCCATGTCACCTCTCACCTCTCCTTCAGCTCACACCTGTGGCCATATGGGTGGCCTCTTAGGATCAGCTGAAAGAGGAGGAAAAAGCCAGGCTTAATGCATGGACGGGTCGAGTGTTAAATGGACTGGTGTTACGTGACAGCCCATTTCAGGGTGACTCTGAAAGACAGTGGAGTGGGGAGAGAGTCCCAATAGATAGAGTCTGTATATCACTGTCATTCATCGATGAAGAAAGAGAAGTCACACAAAAATTTAAAATATACAGAGATTCATAGGTCAGGGGCTTGGAAGGGGAAAGCTTAGCCGTCAAGGATAAGGAGATCGAGGAACAGAGGTGGGGTGTGTGTGTGGTGTGTGTGTGTGTAGATACACAGAGTATGAAAATCTCTGCACCACTTGTCCGTGGCCACCAGAAAGTGTCTGCCACTCAACCAAGAAGTCAATGACCCAGCCAGGGGAGGTCAGGTTGCCTCTCTCATGGGCCACTTAGTGCCAGCTCCCACTCACCAACACTGGCTGAACTGCTACTGCTGCAGAGTCCGGTCTACTAGAAACAGAAACTGTTAACCGGCCCCTGAGATTAGCCACCCATTTAGCAGCAGGCTGATTGCAGTACACCTTTGTCATCCTTGAAGACACTGCCCTTTATCTTGTCTAAATTAACACATATTCCATCAAATCGAAATGGATCATGCACATACAGGTAAGATGTAAAGTTCTAAAACTTTTAGGAAAAACTAAGGAGAAAAATTCTGGACTCCAGGGCTAGCCAATGAGTTTAAACTTGACATCAAAAGCATGATTCATAGAAGTAAAATTTGACCTTATCAAAATTTAAAGCTTCATCTGTGAAAGGCCCTGTGAAAAGGATGAAGAGACCAACTATATCTGGAAGCAAATATTTGCAAAGCACAGTCTAACAAAGGACTAGTATCTAAAGTATATAAAGAACCCTTAAAACTCAACGGGGAAAAAAGGAAACTATCCAATTAGGTAATAGACAAAAGATACAAATACACATTTCACTGAAGAAAATATGTAGGTGGCAAATAAGCACACGAAGAGATGATTATTATTATTAGCCAAGAGGAAGATATGGATTAAAGTCTTAATGAGATATCATTCCACGCGAAATCAGAAAACAGTGACAACTTCAAGTGCCAGCGAAGATTTGGAGAAGAAATCATTCATATATTGCTGGTGGGAGTGTAAAATGGCACAGCCTCTCTGGAAAGCAGTTTGGCAGTTTTAAACAAAAGCAAACATGCAGTTACCATGTGACCCAGCAAGTGCACTCTTGGGCATATATCCCAGAGAAATAAAGACTTACGCTCACACAGAAACCTATACACAAATGTTCATAGAAGATTTATTCATAACAACTAAAAACCTGGAAACAGCCCAGATGTCCTTCAGTGGGTGAATGATTAAACAAACTATGCTACATTCATGCAGTGAAATGTTCAGCAATAAAAAGAATGAACTATTGATGACTACAACAACTTGGATCAATCTTCAAGAAATTATGATTAGTGAAAAAAAGCCAATTCCAGAAAGGTTATGTACTGCATCATTCTATTTATAAAACTTTCTTTTTTTGGTGCTAGAGAGTGAAGAAAGGGACTCTTGCATGCTAGGCAAGAACTCTGGCACTGAGCTATCTGTACTCCTGGGCCTCTATAAAATATTTTTGAAACAACAAAATTTTAGAAATGGAGAACAGATTAGTGATTGTCAGGGGTTAAAGATGGAGGAAGGGAAGGTGAGCCCACCCAGGGGTCCTTTTGGAAATGGAACTGTTCTACACCTTGACCATAGTGGTGAATATACAAACCTACCCACATGCTAAGATTGGATAGAACTAAATGCACGTGTGCACACACACGCACACGCACACAGACACATGTATAAGTACAACTGAGGCAATTCCGGTAAGTTTGGATGACTGTATCAATGTCCATATCCTGGTTGTGATGTTGTACTGTAGTTTTGTAAGATGTTTCTGTTGGAGGAACCTGGGAAAAGGGTCATGGAATCTCTCCCTATGACAATCATGCATCACATAATATTTTGGTCAACAACAGACCACATATATGCTGGTGATTCCATACCATTATAATGGAGCTGAAAAATTCCTTTTGCCTAGTGTTTGTACCGTACCCCTTCTACGTTTAGATAAACAACCACCATTCTTCACAGTTGCCTACTGTATTCAGCGCAGTAACATGCTGTGCAGATTTGAAGCCTGGATGCAAGAGTCTGTTCCATTTGGCCCAGGTGTGTAGCAGGCTAAGCCATCTAGGTTTGCGTAAGTGCCTAGCTGTTGGAAAAATGATAAAATCTAACGATGCATTGTTAAGTGATCCATGACTATATTTTATGCAACTGCATGCACATTTACATTTATCTTAAAATATAATTTAGTTTAAAAATAATACATTCTTGATAGATGGTCCAGATTTGAATTTGCCTATCTTACCATGAGAGCCTCAGCCAACATCAGTATCCCAGGACTCACAGAGCATTTGCTCTGCTGATGTGCTATCAAGTAATAGCTTGCCTTGGGCCAAGCAGGGAAGGAGGTATGGAGGTGGACACACGAGCATGGTATCCACTAATCTATCACATACCCAAAAGATGCAACTGAGGTGCCAACTTGGAGTTGACACCCTGCAGAGTTGAGAGGTTTCCATCCAGGAGGAGGTATCATCTTACACCAGCAACTGTCTTCGGTCACTGTGTCCTCAGTAGGCAGAATAATAGGTCCAACCCATCCACTAGATCCTTCCAGTGATCTACATAAGGAACTTGTGCTTCATTTCCCTGCAGTTCGGAGCTCCATGGCTTTGGAAGTCCTGGTTCCCAAAGGGAAAAATGCTTGCATCAGGATGAGGTTTAGCAGTGCCAGGAAACTTTAAGCTGTGGCTGCTTAGTCACTGAGTCAAGAGGCTCCTCATGCCAAGAACCAGCAGACAAGGATCATCATCAGGAGGGGGCAGGGCTGTGTCATGCTGTGGAGGCAGGAAGAATATGTTTGACACTCATGGACACCACCAAGGCATCTCCTGCCGCTCCTCCTCCTAACAGTAAAGGTAAATGGAAGGGTGCAGCAGCTGACCTGAGAAGGGCACGGTGACCCACAGCTTAGGGGCGAAGGTCTGGGTCATATCACCAGCACCAGATAGGCAGAGGTGCTAAGCCAAGGATGAGGTGACTCTAGACTGGGTAGCAGAGGAAGGAGATGATAAGTACTGATGTGGCCCCAAGACTGGCTACAGTGGAGGGCATACAAAGAAGAGTGGCTGGTTCACCCCACTAACCTTCTTTAAATTTCCCAAAGAAAAAGACCAACCGGAACCCTGGAGACGCTGCGCCCAGAGGGAGTGAACTAAGCACGTGTGTTTGGGTGGTGCAGAGGGCAGGTTGTGTACTGCGTTGGACACTGACCGTGCTGGATCATCAGCTGCCTCCTCAGGACTGGGGCCCCCTCCGCACCCAGGAATGTCCTGGCTCACAGTTGTGTACCTGTCTGGGCGATGCTGTCAGCTGCAGAGAGCTTCCTTGGTGCAATGCCACACCCCTCACCGGGGGCAGCCCACATCCAAAGGCTGGCCCTTGGGGTCTACGAAGCCCTAGCCAGTGCCTCAGCTCAGGATAACTCTGTTTAGGAAACATCTCAGAGTTAAGTTATGCACAAGTGCACTTTAGAGTCCTTCCTAAGCCCAAACCCATTTCGGTAAGGGCCAGTCTCATTCCTCTACTTGTCCAGTCCAAACCTTGACTCTTCTCTGCTTCTCCACATCGAATACACAAACCTTGTTGGCTCTACTTCCATATCCACAATTGACCACTTCTCAGCACCGCTGCTGCTCACCCTCTGATCCGAAGCCCTTTACACTCTTGCCTGGGACACATTTTAGCCTCCAGGCGTTTGCACTCGCTCCCTGCCATCTACTTCAAGCAAGCAGTCAACGTGGTGCTGATAAGAGCTAAGTTTTAGTGTGTCACTCCTCTAACAGATTCCTCTAGTGGCTTTTCATCACACTGCCACTACAAGCGAAAGTCCTTACAAGAGCCTCCAAGCCCTCCGTGACCTGGCCGCGGGCCTCCTGACCGATCTCACCCTCTCCCACCCTTCCCCACCTCACTGCTTTGCCCTCTGGCCCCTGTGCTGCTCCGAAAGGCACCAAGGAGGCTCCTGCCATAGGGGCATTGCACTCCCCTCTCTCTCTGCCTGGAAACCTTTTCTCCCAGATAACGACATGGCTGCCTCCCTTGCTTCCTTATCAAAGCACTGTTCCCTGACCACCTCCTGTGTAATAGCATTCAGCATTTACCACCTGCCACACCTTTTGCATTAGCATGCTCTTCCTGACCCTGCATGAGAAGACAAGCTGCATGAGGACAGGAGCTTTGTCTTTTTGTTGATTGCACTATATCTCTTGTTCCCAAAAAGAAAATTGTTAAATGAGCAAATAAAGTATTAGTAAGTTTAAAATTTAGGTGTCCACCCCCATCCAAAACAGCTACATCCTGAAACTCAGATGCCCGAAACAACTATGGAAACACCCACTGGTAGAAAAATACACCCGGCACAACCAGTCATAGCTATGTGCCAGGAATGCTGTCACCTGGGAACCCTAGAGGGGAAGAGGTCTCTCACCTGTGAATTCACTGTTCTGGACCATCCTGTTTGCCACAAATGGCTGGACACGGTGGCACACGCCTGTAATCCCAGCACTGGGGAGGCCGAGGCAGGAGAATCACTGTGAGTTCGAGGCCAACCTGGGCTCCATAGTGAGTTCAAGGCCAGCCTGAAGTACATAGTGAGACCCTGTCTCAAAAAACAAAACAAAACAAAAAAAGCGCCAGAAGGAGGAAGAGACCTGAGCCTGTGGGTGTGGCACCGTGTGACACCAGAGCAGATTTATCTGTCAGACACAGAGGCACAGTGCTGAGAGATCATGATGGCCTAGGGGCCACAGAAATAACTTAATTCCTTTTAGCACCAAGAGAAAAGGAGTATAATAGTAATAATAAATAGATTATGATAAGTCAGGCTTTTTACCAATGTAGTCATCAAACATAATTCTCAGTGGTTTAGGGAGAAAGCAACCCAGGAAGGCAAAATGGGCCCAGGAAAGCTCAAACCCAGCCGGGCCTGACACAGCTTACCTTTAAGGCTCTGGCCAATATCAAGGCCCAGTCAGGACAGGGAGATGGGGGGCTGATGTGCAGCACGTTTTTGCGCTTGTCACCCCAGCCTAGCTTGCTGGTCACATGTTATAAAGGGGGAAACAGAAGCTCTGAAAAGTTAAAGGATTTTGAAGGGGCCACGGGGACTGTAAGTAGCTATGCTAAGATCAGGGCCGAGGATGTCAGGCACCAGGCCACAGCCTAACTTACAGCCCTGCAGCTGCCAAGTGGCGCCGACAAAGTCACGGGCCCAGATGTGCAGGGCACACGTTCCTCAGATCTGCCCCTGCCTGCTGCAGTCAGCCCCACTGAGTCACCACTCCACCCTCTCCCGCCCACCTCATCCCCATGCCAAGCCTCAGCCACACCCGGGCTCCAGGCCTTAATCATGAAACTTTGGGGAAATAGCACAGAGTGGAAACAGCTCATCTGATGAGCAGGCAGGTCGGCTGCCCTCTCCTGCCCTGGGGTCTTTCTGGAGAACAGTGACTTAGTTCGGGTGAAGTGAAGAGCAGCCTGGGAAGGGCTCACCCTCTATATTCCCACCACCGGCTGGGTGCCAGGCCCTCTCTCCTTGTGCCAACAAAAAGGTCTACTGAGACTCTGAGAGCCTCTTCTGTCCGATCCTACTCCTCCTCAGCACGAACTCAGGGTCAAGTTCCTTCCTGAGGCCTAGCAGTTACTCTCCAAATGTCCTTTTCTGTCTTCCCTCCCTGTGCCGCCCCTATTTGGTGAATGGTTGGGTGGTGCCCAGTGTCCGCGAGGAGAGCAGGAAGCACAGAAGGCTTGGGGAGAGAAGGGTTTAGCTCAATCCCAGCTCTTCAGGTAAATAACATAACTTCACCAGATGTGACTAAAACCTTGTGGAACACACAGAGAGACAGCGACAAAAGCTTCATAAAATGCTTAGCACGGAATCTGGGGCAGAGTTGTGCCAATAAATGTTAACAAGGTTTTACGTCCAGCGTGCTTTCCAATTTGGCAGGTTTGGGGTGGTCGTACCCTGTGTTCCTTGTTAATTCGTTACTTTAGTCATTCATTACACATTGAAAGGCTACTGTGTGCTCTTGCACAGTGAGAGACATGAAGCTGAACCTAAGCAATCTTTGCCCTTGAGGGTCTCGTGCCCAGGTGAAGACTGAAGAGAAGACAATAATATAATGCGCTCATTGTACAGCTCTGCATCTCAGTCAATGGCGTTGCCATCCGGAAACCAAAAGCAGGGTGGTAGAAAAGCACTTAGCCTTCAAAGAGTAGATAAACATGAAACCAAACTTGTAACAGTATGGGCCCTAACTAGGTATGGTGGTGCATGCCTATAATCCCAGCTCCTTGGGAGACTGAGGCAGGACGATACCAAGTTGGAATCCCACCTGGGTAACTTAGAGAGACCCTGTCTCAAAAATATAAAAAATTTAAAAATGGGCTGGGGGTGTAGCTCAGTGTGAAGGCCTTGGTTTCAATCCCCAGTACCTAGAAAAAAATAAAACAAGATCCTAAAACTGCTTTGGCCACTTTGTACAACTAAGGTGTAAATATAGCTGTTCCTAGCTATTCCTCCTAAGAGGCTCTCAGTAGGGGTCCAGGATTTAGCCTTAAGAGTTTTCTAAAATAATCGATTAGTTTTATCAGGGGTGGCTTTCTGAGTGATGGAGGAGGTTGTGCCCTTTGTGTGTCATGAGAGAAACAAGGGTGAGTGTCAGCTGCATATGAAAATACTCCTCATGTCACCATGCCTGAGAGCCCATCAGTCCTTGGGGACTCTCTGAGCCCTCAGAGTCTTCAATTAAAGGCACTTAGTCCACAGCAGCCTTTGCCCTGGCTGACCCCCGCTTAGGTGGCTTCCCACACACATTCAAATCTGATCTGTCACTCATGGCCCGCAGCACTTCCAGCTTTTCTGTTCCAGCTGTTTTGCCCCAACTTGGTTTGCTCTATTTTGTGGGCTTCTTATTACTGGTACAAGTATTTGATCCAGCAGCTCTGGTCTTGCGTGGTTTCCTGGTTGGAGTGTGTGTGTGTGTCTGCTTTTCCTAGTTTGTCAGTCAACTACCTGTTGTTGCATAACAAACCACTCCAAAATTCAGTGACTTAAAACAACTATTTATTCGCTCATGACAGGGCTTGGATCTGGGCTTGTTTCCATGGGGTGGCTCTTCTGCTGGTTGGGTGGTGTTTCTCATGGATCGTCAGTCATCTGGAGGCTCAGCTGGGATGGGAGGCTCAGAGGGGTTCATTTACCTGTCTGATACCCCAACTGAGGAGGCTGGAAGAGCTGGGGGCTGGCTAGGCCCTCTCTCCATGTGGGTGTCATTCTTCACGGACTCCCCACATGGTCCAACAGGTTAGCCTGCACTTCTTTACAACATGGCAGCTGAATTCCAAAAACAGCATTTCAAGAAGTTATCTACTTCCTTCATGATTGCTGCTATCTCATTGGCCAAAGAAATCACAGAACAACCTCCAGAGTCGATGTGGGAAAGGGCTCAAAAGGGTCTGGCTAGTGGGAGATGTGGTGTACTGGAGGCCACCAATGTTTACCACAGGTTATAAACACTTAGGGTAGAGATTCCACCTTTCATTTTCTGGAAAGTTTCCTATTTACGAGCATTATCTAGAGTATATTTGTGGGTGTTCAGTAAATGAAATGAATGGTAACTATAATTGACTGAGAATAAAGCTCTGTGGGAGAAATCTGGTAGGAAAGAGCTGGGGATTGCTCCATGAGGAAAGGAGAGGGCTGAGAGGACCAGAGACTGAACACCAAAAACAAATGGGTGGATTTTAGTGAATTTAACTTTGCCCTTGATTTCAAGACCAGAAGAATACGAGCAATAAATATAATAAACCAGAGTACGCTCAGCTCAGCCCTGTGTTAGACCTGATGGAACTTATAGAAGAAAAAATTCTATTAAATTCACTGATGAAACCAGAAGTAAACTGAATTGTCATAATGCCTAATAATGTCCTTAATACAATGCACAGCAAGTAATAGATGCTCAAAGATGTTCTAGAAGGGACAGAATGTGGTCAGGAAATGAACAATAGATTTGTTCAGGATTTGGCGAACTATGAACCACAGGCCAAATCTGGTTCTCCATCTGTTCTTTAAAATAAAGTTTATTGGACCACGAGCTTATTTGTTTGCATATTGTCTATGGCCTCATTTCCACGAGCACAGCAAAGTTATATCAGTGCAACAAAGATGTACTAGCTTTTCCTTACCATAATGAAATACCCGAGACAGCTACTTTATACAGAAAAGAGGTTTATTTTGGATAAACCTGTTCTGGGGGCACAGGTCCAAACAGCATGCTGCAGGCTCTGGTGAAGCCCACACTGGATCATGGTGCTTTACCTTTGCCTCCTTATGAAGCCATCAGGATTCTATTATGGGGCCCTATCCACATGACCTAACAAATCTGGTCACTTCTCGGGGACCCCACCTCTGAATGCCAGATTAAGTTTCCATCCTCTTAATACATAAGCCTTTGAGGATTAGACTCCTGTTTGACTTTGGGAGGCGGAGACAACCATAGTCAAACCCCAGCCAAGAACCATTCGACAGGCAAAGTGTAGAATACACGCAATTGTCCCCGAGTATCTATGGGGGTGAGTTCTAGGCCCCCCTCAGGTACCAAAACCTCAGATGCTCACGACCCTTTTGTAACAGGGCACGGAGTTTGCGTATAACCCCCCGCATCCTCCTGTGTACCCTAAACCAATTGTTTTTTAGTTGCATTTCTTGAATGAACAGTGATGTGGGGTATTTTTCATCTATTTATTTGCTGTTTGTACTTCCTCAGCTGAGAAGTGTCCGTTTGTTCCAGATGTGGGCCTCCGTTGAGATGCGTGCTCCAGGTAATTCTTCCCAGCTTCCTCCCCTGTTGATCCCTGTTCGCACACCTCTGTCCTAACGTGGGGCACGGTGTCTGGATGTTGAAGTTGGATAACAAGAACCGCTGACAGGGTGGGTACATTTCCCACGCTGACAAATGTCTGGGTCTCTGGGAGGACAGGGAGCATCCAGCTGTGACAAGGAGGAGCTTGTGCCCTAACCTTCTCGTTCAGCTGATGGGGTCTCACAGGGTCCTCTGGATCACTGCCCTGAGTCCGGCCCGAGCTGATCTGAATCATCGCCAAGGTCTGCACACACAGGAGCCCTGTCACACCCCACACGCACCTGCTAAAAACAGCACAGCCTCCTCCAGGGCAACTTTCCACAGGTACAGCAGGTGTAGTGCCAAGGGCCTGTGGCATTTTAAGAGCCAACAAAAATGTATTAATTTAAATTTCTTTTCAAACTGGGAGAAAACAAAAGATATGACAATAATGGATATATAATAATGGATTCAATTTAAATCATATCCCTTGGGCTGGTGAGATGGCTCAGTGGCTTAAACACCTGCCCAGTAAGCGCGAGGGCCTGAGTTCGACTCCCAGAACCCACATACGAAAAAGGGGCCAGTGATATTGCTCAGCGGCACGGGCGCCTGGTGGCGCGCGAGGTCCTAAGGTCGACCCCCCGGTACCCACAAAAAAAATAAAAATAAATAAATAAATAAATCATATCCCTTTAATTAATTATATTTGTATCTATGCATACAGATGAATATGTATATGTATATATTATATTTCCATAGACATGAGTGTATACATAGATATGAATGCAGGTGTATATATACTCATATTTATGAATTTTCTTTCTTTCTTCTTTCTTTCTTTCTTTCTTCCCTTCTTTCTTCTTTCTTTGTTCTCTTTCTTTCCATTCTGTACAGTTGGAAATTGAATCCAGGACATTTCTCATGCTAGACTAGCACTCTGCCACTGAGCTTTATCCAAGCACTATTTTTTTTTAAAGACATAAATCTAATAATGTTGTCCAGGCTGGTCTCAAATCCTGGATTTAAGCAATCCTTGTACCTCAGCCTCTGGTGTTGGGATGCTAGGCATGTGCCATCATGCCCCACTTTAAACATTTTTAAAGACCCATTAAGGCAAAAGTGCTGAGGGCCAGAAGAAGCCATATGGCAGCTTTGCCTTCTTCAAGGAGCAGATTTCAGGCCCCACAAACTTCTTCAAGAGTTGACATTTCCCAAGATCTGAAAAGGATTCTTCCTCTGACCAGGTCCTTCCTTGGCCCAGTGCTTTGGGAAACTGAATACGGCAGCCTTTAAAAACCAGAACAATCTGCCAGATGGTTCTGGCTTCTCTGAGGTACACGGTGCTGTCTCCAGCCTCTGCCCCCTCCGCAAGCAAGGTTTGAGCTGGGAACCATCTCCTCACCTGGCTCAGTGGTAATCACCATCCAGGGCTGCAGTGGGAGGGAGCGAGACATGTCTGGGGTGTCGTCCTTCCCCAGGACTTCTGAAAAGATGGTAAGTAGTGAACAGCAGAGAAACAGCCTCTCCGAGATTTGGTGTCCAGAAGTTGGAATATAGTAATGTGAGGAAGAGAAGGAGGGAAGTGGGTCCCCAGGACCCAGCAAGGATCTGAAGCAATAAATGAAGCCCATGGGGGAGAGTGAAGAGAGAAGACCTCTTCACAGAAGGGGGTGGCAAGCAGCGCTTTCTCCCTGAGCCTTGACACACTGTGGGGGTGGGGCAGCTCGCACCTGCAGACACACGGTGACTACTGGCGACCCCAAAGGCCTCCAGCATTCTCACCAGTGGAATGGAGCAGTGGACGAAGCAGACTGCAGTGGCTGGAGAGTTATTTGGGTTCAGATGTCCCCCCAGGAGAGGACGATTGGCCAGTAGCCATCTTGGAGAGGGGCCAACTGAGCTTGGAACTCAGAGCAGCTGCAGGCTGGCTCCATCTAGCTGCTCCCAGTGTTAGGGTGAGGCAGAACCAAGTTTAAATCAGCAGGAGGTCAAGGAACCTAGTTCAAGCTGGTAGGAGACATACAGTGTTGCGGGCTGAACAAATTGGGTTCCAGCCTCACAGCCAGAAACCAGCCTGAACTTCAGTGAAACCAAAGGTTTAGGCTTGCTGAAATTATCCATTCCCCCACTGTGAATCTATGGCTGGCTTGCTGGGATTAATCAACATGGATCTGGGCTCTGTCTGCCCACTCTATCTACTGGTGACAGCACAGACATGCCCTGAAGTGGACATTTTTTCTTTTTATTTTGTCTTTGTTATGTTTTGTTCTCTTATTTCTTGATTGTTCTTGTTTTTATATGAGTGTGAACACTGTTTCTAATTTTTGTTGTTGTTGTTGTTGTTCTGTTCAGTTCTTGTTTTTATTTCTTCCTTCTCTTTTTCCCTCCTGCCTTCTTCACATGTTTCCCAAAATTCCTATGATCTTCCTTTGTCCTCCAGCTTTGCTTCTAATCTCTTCCTCTTCTTCTATTTCTCTATTTTTCCCCCTAACCGCTTTTAAATTTTCTCCTCTGAGGGTAAAATTGCCATATTGAGGGCTTATTTACTACATATATATAATTTTCTGCTTTGTTTTAGATTGTATTATATAACCACAAATCTAGTTCATACGGTTAAAGGTGGCAAATTAATAGTCACCACAGTTCATCATTTTCTAGGCTGTTTTTGATGCTATTGTTATTGCTGATTGTACTACTTTAGCAAAAGTGACATAACTGTTCTTCCTGGTCTGCCAAGACTGACATTGCCTAGGGGTCATAAACAATAATAAAGTCCAGTGCCAAAGAACCAGGGGCAGGGCCAAATAGGCAGAAACTTCTCATCCCCAATAAATTGAGGATGTAGGATCTAGCAACAGACTCACACCCCAAAAGCCAGCTACACTTGAAGACACCTCTGAGAAGTAGTCATTTTCTAAGGGTTCTAAATATTAGTAATAAATTTACCTGCCATAAGCAATCCACAAGCATCAACCCAGGAATTAAACTAAAAAGAGAAATAGAAAATGAGAACCTGGATTCTAATAAGATGGAAAACACAGAAGAAATGGATAGATTCCTAGATACATATGAATTACCAAAGCTGAATCAAGAAGATATAAAAATTCTAAATAAACCAATATCAGTCAATGAAATTGAAGATGTAATTAAAAACCTCCCAACAAACAAAGCCCAGGCCCTGATGGATTCACTGCTCAATTCTATAAGAAATTTAGAGAAGACCTTATGATGCTCTTTCTTGAACTCTTTAATGAAATTGAAAGGGAAGCAATGTGGCCAAATTCATTCCTGGAAACAAGCGTTATGCTGATACAAAAACCAGAGATGGATCCAACCAAAAAAGAGAACTATAGGATACTCTCCCTAATGAACATAAATGCAAAAATCTGCAGTAAGATACAGGCAAACAGAATGCAGTAAATCATCAAGAAGATTATACACCATGACCAAGTAGGATTCATCCCAAGGATGCAGGGAAGTTTCAACATATGCAAATCAATAAATGTAATACACCATATTAACAGTGAAGGACAAAAACCATATGATCATCTCGATAGATGCAGAAAAAGCATTTGACAAAGTCCAACACCCATTCATGATTAAAACTCTAGAAAATTGGAATAGATGGTCTTTATCTCAATCTGATAAAAGCCAACAGCAAACATCATACTAAATGGACAAAAACTGAAAACTTTCACTCTAACGTCAGGCATAAGACAAGGATGTCCACTATCACCACTCTTATTCAATATAGTTCTGGACAAAACTAGACAAAAGGAATAAGGATAGGAAAGGAAGAATTTAAATTATCATTATTTGTGGATGACATGATACTCTACATAGAAGAAGACCCTCAAAACTCCACCAAAATTCTTCTAGATTTAATAACCAAATTCAGTACTATAGCTGGATACAAAGTCAACACTCAAAAATTAATAGCATTCCTATACACAAATAACAAACTCACTGAGAGAGAAATTAGGGAAATAACACCTTCCACAACAGCATCCAAAAAATGAAATACCTAGGAATTAATCTAACAAAGGAAGTAAAAGATCTCTGCACTGAAAACTACAGTACTCTGCAAAAGGAGATAGGAGAGGATATCAAAAGTGGAAAGATATACCTTGTTCTTGGGTAGGAAGAACAAATATAGTGAAAATAGCCATACTTCCAAAATTGCTATACAGATTTAATGTAATCACAATCAAAATACCAACAGCATATCTCACAGAATTAGAGAAAACAATCCTAAAGTTCATTTGGAAAAAGAAGAGACCTAGAATAGCAAAAACAATTCTGGGGAACAAAGGCAAAGCAGGGAGCATCACAATCCCTAACTTGGAATTATACTACAAAGCTACTGTGATTGAAACAGCATGGTACTGTCAAACAAGGACAACAACAACAAACCCAAACAAATAGACAAAACAAACAAACAAACAAAAAACAGACCCGAGGATCAATGGAGTAGATTAGAAGATGCAGAAACAACTCCAAACAACTCCAAACTCCTTTGACAAAGGGGCCAAACATGCTCACTGGAAGAAAGATAGCCTCTTTAATAAATGGTACTGGAAAAACTGGCTTTCCATATGCCAAAGACTAAAACCAGACCCATATCTTTCACCATGCACTAAACTAAAATCAAAATGGATCAAAGATCTAAATATTAAAATAAAAACACTAAATCTGCTGGAAAAGACAATAAGCAGACTCTTGAAGACATCAGTGTAGGCAAAAAGTTTATTTAAAAAAACCCTGATTGCACAGGAACTATAGCAAAGAATCAACATCTGGAATTTCATCTTATTAAAAAATTTGCACAGCAAAAGAAACCACCAACAGAGTGAAGAGACAACCCATAATGTGGGAAAAAAATTTTGCTAGCCATTCTTCAAAGGACTAATATCTAGAATACATAAAGAACTCAAAAAAAAAAAAAAAAAACCAGACCCCTGAAATTTAAAGACCAAATCCAAAAATGGGCATCTGTAATGAACAGACATTTCTTAGATGAAGAAATAGAAATGGCAAATAAATGTATGAAAAAACGTTCAACATCATTGGTCATTTGAGAGATGCAAATTAAAACAACACTGAGATTTCATCTCACTCCAGAAAGAATGGCTGTCATCAAGAAATCAACAAATAACAAATGCTGGTGGGGCTGTGGGGAAAAAGGAATCCTCCACTGTTGGTGGGAGTGCAGACTGGTGCAACCACTGTGGAAATCAGTGTGGAGATTCCTCAAAAACCTAGGATTAGAGGTTCCATTCAACCCAGCTATCCCCCTTCTTGGTATCTTCCAGAAAGAATAAAAAGCATTGTGCTTCAGTGATATATGCACACCCATGTTTATAGCAGCACGGTTTTGTAACAGCTAAATCTTGGAAACAGACCAATTGATGAATGGATAAAGAAGATGTGGATTTTTTTATGGAATATTACTCTGCCCTTAAGAAGTATAAACTTGAGACATTTCTAGCTAAATGGATGCACCTTGAGACCATACTCTTAAATGAAATAAATCATATGCACATGTTTAAATACCACATTGTTTCTCTGGTGTGAGAAACCAAAAGTGTAAATAAGGTCCAAAATGTATAATAAATATTGGGAAATGGGAAGAAAATATTCAAATGAGAAGGGGAACAAGGGAGGAGGGAGGGAGAAAGGAAGGAAAGGACAAGGAAAAAAAAGAGAATAGAAGGAAAAAGTGAAAACAAAACTTTTGCAAATAAGGAGGAGAAGAGGCAGTGAGAGGAGGGGAGGTGGATGGGAAAAAAAGAAGCAGCAAGATACATCATGTACAGACAAATTCCCTATGATGAATGTGACCCTTATGTGTATCTAAAATGTACTCAAAAATTAAAAAAAAGAAAAACACTGGAAGAGCTCATGGGCAGGCGTGGAGGGCTGCAGGCGGGGAAGAAGAGTGCAGGCGTCCACTGCTGTGGGGCTGCACAGCACTGTCGCTGTCCCCATGGGCTGTAGGCCCAGGCGAGCTGACCTAGGGAGCTCCAGTTCCTTCACCCTCCCAGGCAGTGCAGGCTGCTCTGGGGGAGCCGCGCCCCAGCCAAGAGCGCCATAGAACCAGCCTGGAGGTGGCTTCCAGGTTTGCGTCACTGCCATGCCAATGGAGCCCTAAGCGCCCTGTCTCTCTGGAGCCGTGGATTTCACTCACTTATTAACCAGCTGCTTTAATTTTCCTCCAGAACTCTGCCCCCCGCTTCTCCCTGTTTCTGCCTCCTAGCGTTTTTCCTTGGAGGTTGAGGAGAAATTTGTTTTCCTTAATGTCAGAGCAGGTGGTGTTACTTAAAATGCAACTTAAAATTTTCCTATATAGTTTTCGTCATGGGTTGAATTGTGACCCCCCAAACAGATGTGGTGAAATCCTAACCTCCTGTAACTGAGAACATGACCTCATTTGGAAATGGGCCGCTGCAGATGAAATCAAGTAAGACGAGGTCCTACTGGGGTGAGGTGGGCCCCTTAATCCAATATGCCTGTTCTCTTCATAAAAAGAACACGCGTGCAGGGAGAAGGTGACCCGTGCAGACAGAGGCAGAGGTTGGAGAGGTGCTGCCACCATCCAAGGAACACCCAGG
Organism: Erethizon dorsatum; assembly: GCA_028451465.1. NCBI lineage: Eukaryota > Metazoa > Chordata > Mammalia > Rodentia > Erethizontidae > Erethizon > Erethizon dorsatum. Next base: position 49,033,202 of record CM051830.1, on the reverse strand, counting down.
GCCACCAGGGGCTAGGGGAGGTGAGGGAGGAGCCTTCCCTAGGCTTTAGACACATGGTGGCCCTGCCAACATCTGGATGGCAGGTTTCCAGCCTCGGAGCTCTGAGTGTTTCCAGTGACCCGTGCCACCTGGTGTGAGGTACTTTGTGTGGACAGTCCCAGGAAGTGAATACAGTCTTAAAAGCCAACACTCCGCATGCATTTGAAGCTTCAGAAACCCCCTGGCTAGCTGGGCACTGTGCCACATGCCTTTAATCCCAGCACTCTGGGAGGCTGAGGCAGAAGTTTGCAAGTTTGACTCCAGCCTGGGCAACTTAGTGACTTAGAGAGACCTTGTCTCAAAATAAAAAATGAAAAAGGTCTGGGGACATAGCTCAGTGTATAGGCCCTGGATTCAATCCCCAGTACTAAAAAAAAAACAAAAACAAACAAACAAAAAAACCAATTCCACAGACTAACCTACAACCATCACACTGAACCCATGTACAGTATGAAACTTGTACTTCTCCAAGTTCTCGCTTCTCCGTTATCTCATTTTTGCTTCATTTTCTCTTTGTGACACAGGGCAGATTTTATTAACAACCCGCATTTTACAGGCATGAAATATGAAGCTCAGGATGTAAAAATCGGTTCCCCCCCCCCCCGTCATCCAGGATCTCTAAGGCTTAAAAGGATAGAGTGACAGACATTCGAATCCAGCTCCGGCCCTGGATAGACACTATATATACAGCCGTTAGTGAGGTTACCTAACCCCGGAGTGGGCAAACTTTGGGAATTCAATCATAGTCATTGCTTAAAAAAAAAATGAGTGTCACAGGGCAGGGGATGTAGCTCAGCAGCACAGCGTTTTCCTCGCACGAGTGAGGAGGCCGTGGGTTTGACCCCCAGCAACTGCCCACCAAAAAGAAGAGCTTTAAAAATCAATTGCCTGGGCCAGTGAGATGGCTCAGCAGTGTACCCGCCTGCCTGGCAAGCGTGAGGGCCCGAGTTCGACTCCCACAACCCACGCACGAAAAAAGGGCCGGTGATATCGCTCAGCGGCACGGGCACCTGCTGGCGCACGAGGTCCTGAGGTTGACCCCCGGTACCCACAAAAAAAAAAAAAATCAATTGCCTTCCATTATCAATACCATTGCATATAAGAAAGGGTATTTTTACATTAAAAATAAGAAGAAAACATAATATCAGAAGAAAAGATACTTCTAAGTTAAATAAATCCAGTTTTGTTTTGTTTTTGTTTTTTAAATACTACTTTGTCCTTATTTTCTTTATTTTTCTAAAGATTGACAAATACCAGGATTGGCAACCAGTTCTGAAGATGTCTCTGAGCCTTGTTTAGCATCAGAAGGGCTGGATTTCTCCTTGATTTCCTTCTGCATTTTAGGATGATTTGACCCAGCCAGATTCCCTGTCTACTAACTGGAAAGGAGGATCCCTGGGTCCAGTTGAGAGAGACCCATGGTTACCAGAGCCAGCTGAATGACTGTCCAGGTTCTGCCGAGCCCACACTGTACACCCTGCTGCGCCCCACAAAAAGCCAGGAATAGTTGTTTGGGTGGCACCGAGTGAGGAGCAGGAAGAGCTGAGTTCCTCGCAGAAAGTGACTCCTTTGTATTTGTGGCAAAACAGCTTGGGGTTTGATGCGCCAGCTGCAGCCTGTTTCCTGCCGTATTGCCTGCCATCCAGCTGGTTCTGGCTGGCTTAGCTGTGCCCTGAAGGAGAGCTCCTTGGCCCACCAGGGTGTCTGTCCCTGTCCCCACCTCTAGGTCACCTTACAGAAAAGCAATTCAGAGGGTTCAACCCTTCCACCCCAGCCTGCTCCTGGGCTAAGCTGGAAGCTTGAAAATGCCCCACAGCTAAAGCCCATGGTTTTGTTATCACCAAGGATGATATTAATAGTTACTTGCACATTGTTTTTAAAATAGTTCTTTTTTTTAATCCAAAGTTTTTATGAAAGAGATAGGACTGATGATCACCATGAAAAATGGAAAGGATTTAGACAGGAGCGAGGCGCTGGATGGGGGCAGGAGTTGAGTGGGCAGAGAGCCCGGTGTTCAGGAACTGCTCAGAGTCCCCTCTGAGGGGCCACCAAAGTCTCCTGAGGAGAAGAGGGATGGGCCCTCGTGTGGAGAGCCCACATGCTTTCGGGCCGTCAACAGAGTTGGTCAAACCCTAGCTCTACCCCTTGGCAGTGTTGCTGGTGACCTCCTGCCCCTTGACTGTGAGGTGCAACTCTCCTAAGCCAGAAAAGTTCATAATCCTGAGGGGTATGGAAAGGCCAGGGTGGGGACAGAATGAGCCTGACGCGAGTCTTCCTCCGAGGAAAGTATTCAGGACAATAGTCAAACAACCCCACCCCCTCAGTCCTTGACCCAGACGTTTCTATCCCCTCCTTTTCCCTGAGAGTTCTAGAAGAAGAAAAAAATCCATGGAAACCAACAGGTCTTGGGATAAACTTGACCCTTCTAAGGCAGTTAGATCAAACCACCAGTCCAGGGAAAGCTCCATGCTCTTGGGCAGGGCCCTCACAAGAGCTAAGGAAGTGGCCTCTTCTCAGGAAGTGGGTGGACAAATGACCTAAAATTCAACCCTTCCCTTTTTGGAAGAAACTTATCATTGAAAGGAAGACGCTTTAAAATATGCTCTTTTTTTTTCAAGGGAAAAAGCAGTGGGAAGAAGAATTTACTGTCCTGCAGTTTTTAGAATAAAGAAGGAAAATCTTTTCTGAAAATGGGAATCTATTCCTTTCGATCTGAGTGGACAGTATGCAGTTTTAAAGATGTCTTTCTCCAGAAAACCTAGCCTCTACTTTTATAATTGTCCCAGTTGGAAGTCTAGGGGGATTTTTATCATCACATGAGGCTGATCTGTTTATTTATTTACTATGCCTTGCTTTCTTCCCACTTCTGGTTGCAACCGTAGGGATTCTGAGGCTGGGATTACAAGGGGAATCGGAAGGAAGGAAGCTGACCCACGAAACAGAGGAAGATTGAGAGCCGATATCTCCATGAAAGTGTGTTTGACTTTCCATGGCTTTATTTACTTTCAGTTTTATTATGAAAGGGATATATGGGCCCAATCAAATTTGTATTTTGTGAAGGTTAATTTTATGCGTCAACTTCACTGTGCCATGAGGTGCCCAGATTATTTGGTCAAACATTAACTGTGGGCGTGTCTCTGAGTGAGATTAACTTTTGGATCTGTAGACCTCCGACAGCAGATGGCCCCCTGATGCAGGTGGCCCTCGTCCAATCTATGGAAGACCTGAACAGAGCAAGAAGACTGACCTTGGGGCTTGCAGAGAAGTTTTCTTACCCAGCTGCTTGAGCTGGGATGCCAGGCTTTTACTACTTTCAAACGTAGACTGAAGCATCAGCTCTTGTTAAATCTTAAATCTGCCAAATTTTGGACTGAGATTACGCCATCAGATCTCCTAAGAAATTCTGTAGACTGAATCACATCCTCCTCAAATTTGTATACTGAAGTTCTAACCCCAGTGTGACTGTATTTGGAGACAGGGCTTTTAGGAGGTGATTAAAGTGAAATAAAGTAAAAGGGTAGGGTCCTAATCTGACAGGATAGGGGGATCCTATAAGAAGAAGGAGAGGAAGAGGGAGAGGGAGGGAGAGAGAGAGAGAAATTCTGTCTTATCTTGACAGGTGAACACAATCCTGTATAATCCTGGACATCCAGTCTCCAGAACTTCAAGAAAACAAATTTCTGTTGGGTAAGCCACACAGTCTATGGAATTTCATTATAGCAACCCACTTTAATACATATTTTATTATAAAAGTAATTTCAGTATCCCGTGTGGAGTGTAGAATGAATACAAGTGCTTAGTGTGGAGTTCTTGTTCCCAGATACACCATGGTGAGTAGCTTCTTAATCTGATGAAAAGTATCCATACGTAAGTAAGTATGAACATGTATCCTTTCTTTAAACAATCATACAGATGGACTCATGCCACATATATTGCTATACATTGTGTTTTTTGGCCTTAAAAAAAACCTTTGGAGATCACGGTTTAATCGGTGGTGTGATCCTATGTCCCAGTTTATCTGAGAGAGTATGGTTTATGCCCTCTGTGCTATATAGTTAGCAGTAAGATCCCTTTCATTGTCAAAAGTCTCCTGGTTAGGAAAAATCTTGTGGTCATTCTACTTGTCAACCAAAATGGGCCCGCCTTTTTGCTTTCATTAAGTTTCGTAGAACGTCACGTTCTGGATACCTTGAATGTAATGAATCATCTATGGAAAACACTGAGGTCATTTCCAATCTCTAACTAGAGGAAACACTTTAGCAGGCTGTCTCCACTTCTGCCATCTTTGTTCTCCCAGGTGAGGACATGTGCAGCATCAATTCTTACTGGTGAAAATTTCTCTCCAGAAGGTTTGTGCTTTCTACATTTTTTCCCTGTAAAATAATATTTTTATTTGCTTTTTGATTGAGGTTTAATATTCCACTCTATGACTCTGAATATGCTGTAATTTATCTATCCACCATTGATATTTTGAACTTTATCTAAATCCTTCTCCCAAAGAAAGGCACCTTGGATGGAGGAGCTGGCCTGAATAGATATTTCCCTCCGTCTGGGCCCAGATCCTCCCATACCTCCTCTCCGGACTTTTGAGGGACCTGGTCATTGGTCCCCTAGCAGATACAGTAAATTCTTGTCCAGCTTCTTCCGGTTTCCTCAGGTACCAGGCTTCTTCATTTACAAAGCTCAGTAGCTCCCCCACTGCCCACAAAGGCTGGGTGGCAGTAGGTGCCTTTGCAGTGTCTCCTGTCCTTGCATGTATCCCGTTGCACTGCAAACCCTCTTCCGTTTCCGTCTTCCCAGTTGGACTGTACATTAGTTTCCTATTGCTGCTATAACAAATTACCAGAAACTTAGTGACCTAAAACAACACCACTTTTTTACTTTATAGTCCCGGAAGTCAGAAGAGGTCTAAATGGTTCTCGGTGGTATTGGCGGGGCTTTGCTCCTTCTGAGGCCCTAGGGGAGAATTGTTTGTGGCCTTTCCCATTTTCTAGGGCTGCCCACCCTCCTTGGCTTGTGGCCCCTTCCTCCATTTTCAAAGCCATCAAGGGCTGGTGGAGACCTCTCACATCTCATCACTCTGCCACCCACTTTTCTGCTTCCCTCTTCCACATTTAAGGAGCCCAGTGATCACATTGGGTGCACAGCACAATCCAGGATAAGTTCCTTATCTTAAATTCAGTTGATTAGCAACTTTAATTCTATCTGCAACCTTAATTCCCCCTTACCAGGTACTGTAGCATAGTCACAGCATCATGAGGACAAGGACCTGGACATCTTTGGGAGCCAATCATGGACTCTCAGCTCTGAAGGCAAAAAGTACATCTTATTCATGTTGTAGCTCAGTCTCCAGAACGTGGTCTGCACTCAGTAACTGATTATTAATGGAAACCTTGCTTCTTGCCTGTGCGAGTCTTACAGGTTGGATAGAGAGGGCCTTCGAGCGCCACCAGAAGGCACATTGTTATTCCCCTACTCCTCTCCTCTGCTGCAAGCACTATCTTCCTTCTGAGGGTGTTGGATGACAGGTGTTCCAGGGCAGGGACCGTCCATCCATCCATCCCTGACCCAGCCCGGGCGCACTCTCGCAATTCTGCGCATGTGTGTTGCGCGGGTCAGGACCCCCACTGGGGCAGAAATGCCGAGAGCAAGGTGTCCGCCAGGCCTGGGGTAGGACGGGAGAGAATGGCAAACAAGTATATGAAGAAATGTTCACTATCACTGGCCATTCGAGAGATGCAAATTAAAACAACACTGAGATTCTATCTTACCCCAGAAAGAACGGCTATTATTAAGAAATCAACCAATAACAAATGCTGGAGGGGCTGAGGGGAAAAAGGAACCCTTCTCCACTGTTGTTGGGAGTGTCGACTGGTGCAGCCACTGTGGAAATCAGTGTGGAGATTCCTCAAAAAACTAGGATTAGAGGTACCATTTGGCCCAGCTATTCTTCTTCTGGGTATTTTCCCAGAAGAATTAAAAACATCATACCACAGCGATATATGTGCACCCATGTTTATAGCAGCACAATTTGTAATAACAAAATATGGAAACTACCCAAATGCCCATCAACCAAGGAATGGATAAAAAAGATGTGGTTTTCTTATACAATGGAGTATTATTCAGCCATAAAAAAGGATAAACGAGATTTTTTTTTTTTAGGTAAATGGATGCAACTCAAGTTCATACTTACAAGTGAAATAAATCAGACTCATATGTGCAAGCATCATATTGTCTCCCTAGCGTGAGAAGCTGAAAGAGTAAATAAGACATTATAAATGTATATTAATTCTGGAAATAATGCCATGTGAGCCTTCCAAAGTTTTTCTTCCTTTTCAAAACTGTTTTAATGATTTCGAGTCTTGTGGATTTTCAAGTGTTTATCTTCAAGTGTTTCACCTTAAAATGTTTCTTGACATTTTTAATTTCTCTGTAATGTTTTCTAGTTTTCTGTATATAGGTCTTATGAATTTCGTGGTGAGATTTATCACTATTTTATATTTAATACTCTTGTAACTGATGTGTTTTGTTTTCCTGTGTTACCATGAAGTGGAAGTATACTTGCTTTTCAATAAACGTTTACAATTAAAAAAGAGAGAGAGAGATCCTGGGTGCAGGAGGAGTTGAAACTGAAGTGGGCACCAGGCACCTGCAGGAGACAGCAGCAGGCTGCATTCAAAGTGATCATAAGCACTGACTCAGTAAATGGATGAGTGGCTCCAGCCTTCATCCTTGCTCTTGTTTTAAGGTACAATCCCATCTACTCCGGGTGGTTCTAGAGCCAGGAGTGAGCTTGTATTACATGCTGGGGACCCTCCAAGTCCGAGGAATTTCACTGAGTCTACAGAACATCCCTGTCTCCAGAGAAACGACATTTCGCTTCCAAGCAGTTGTGCCACAGTTGTAAACACAACCACAAAGGGATGGATACAAGCCACCAAAATAATGCGAGTGGGCGGGTAGGTGCTGTTCACTGGTCAGGAGTATTTCCAAATCAACACAAAGGGACGTTACACCTGCTCCGGATCCTGCCAAAAGAATAGAAAGCAAACCAAGAAAGGCAGACTGGCACCAAGTGAGAACCCAAGGGGGCCAAACCGGAAGCTCGCGGAGACCCGGGATTAGCGGTGGAAGGAGGTTGACCTAATTCCACTGTATTCTAGGGCTGTTCCTGCATGGCCAATGAGTCACACAGCTCAGACACCTTATATAATTTTAACCAGAGATAATAGGGATAAGAACTGACTTTTATTGAATGATGCTAAGCGCTCTTCACACGTGAGCTCAGTAATCCTCCCAGCAGTCCTGAGGAATGGCTTTGACAGGGCAAGGAGGCGATCGACTGGCTGAGCCATCCAGGTAAGCAAGAGACAAGTTAAGATAAGCACAGGACAAAACGGGGGCTAGAAGTCCAAATGTCAACACTCGAGGGCCTTCCCTGTCCCCAGTTTTTACCTAAACTGATGGATGCCAAACATACATCAGCGTTAACCGGGAAAGTTTTCAAAAGAGTTTTCTGACTCCCCTCAGGCTCATTGATTCAGGGTTTCTAAGGTCAAGGCCCAGAAATCTATTTTTTAATCTATGTTTTTTAAATCTACATTATAAAAGATATGTATTTTTTTTAAGCCACGCTGAATTCACATCGCAATTATCCCACAAAAACATTAAAGGAAGTGCAAATACTAAAATGGCCTGGGGCCCTTCAGTGGCTCATTCCCGTACTGCTTTTATTTAATCTGTGCCCTGCCTGGTCTCAGGTTCATGGCTCTGAGACACCAGAACTCTCCGTGCTTGAGCAGTTGGTGCTTCTCGAGACTGTATTTAATCTTCGAATCGGAACAGTGGCTGAATCCCTTGCATTAACGTGACCCCTTTGTCACCGTGTGCTGACGCAGGTGGTTTTGTCCTCCCACGCAGCCTTTGCATCCAGCCAAAGTGGTGTCAGAGCCCTGTCTGGGGGAACTGGGGTGCACTTAGGACTCACGGTACCGGTCCCAGAGCATCCTAGGGTGAGATGAGGGTACTACAAGCCCTGGTCCAACCAAAGGCGTGATATCTACTTCTGCGTGTACGTGCGTGCATGTGTGCGTGCGTGCGTGCGTGTGTGTTGCTGAGGATTGAACCCAGGGCATTCTCGCTGCGCTACATCTCCAGACCTTTTTTTATTTTTTATTTTGAGACAGGTTTTCACTAAGTTACTAAGTTGCCCAGGCTGTACTCAAACTTGCAATCCTCCTGCCTCAGCCTCCCAGAGAGCTGGGATTACAGGTGTGTGCCCTCTTGCTCAGATGACATCTATTTTCCTGTTGGGGGAAAAAAATGAAACTGTTAGCAATGCTGAGTCCACGGAAAGGAGGACGCCGGTGCGGTGGGAAAGGAGGGGGTCTGGGCTTGAAGGTGGCCCCCAGTGCTGAATCCTGCCCACGAATCCGCTTTCTCCAGCATCAAGACCCACGCCACCGGTGCTCAGCGTGGCCCCCACTGCGGCTGACACCTCCGCTCCTTCCTGGCCGCGCTCCACCGTCCACGGACAAAAATAGTCCTGCAGCGTCCGCGAGCTCTGCGCTTTCCCTGAGGAGAAACAAACGCCCATTTGGTTTACTTTCCCTTCACAAGTCCAGGAAACCTCTTGACAGAAAATATTGGGAAGGTTTAGTGAAGGCCAAGGGTTCAAGTTTCGAAATCTAAACCACTTGACAGGCCCTGGGCGGTGAGGAAAGCCAAGAGACTTACGGCCAAGCCGAACTCTCGTGCTTTGTGTCTCACCCGCTGCGTGCGGTGAGTCAGCCGCACTGGGGCAGTCCGTGCTCCCTCTAAGAAAGAACTTTCTGATGGAGCCGCCCCGCCAGGAGGGTGCCCTAGGAAGTGAGGGGTATTCCCACCGGTGTGGCTCCGATCCTCTGTCAGCCGTGAGAGGAGAGGTGGCAACACGAAGTCTTGCCGGGGCGCCTTTTCCAAATAGAGCTCCGGGTACAGGGAAGAACACGTGAGCTCAGAAAGTGCAGTCAAGCATCGGAACCGGTCTTGTTCCAAGGGATATTCCTGCAACATCCTGAGGCCACGGTAACTTACCGACATAAATCCCAGCAATATTCCCAGACGTTTCAAGCACTGAGCATCCAGGAAGTCGCACCTCTGGGCAGCGTCTGCAAATCACCTCTCCTTTTGAAAAATAGTATGTGGGGCCGGTGAGACGGCTCAGCGGCTTAAGCGCCTGCCTTGCAAGCGCGAAGGCCCGAGTTCGACTCCCGGAACCCACATACGAAAAAGGGGCCGGTGATATCGCTCAGAGGCACGGGTGCCTGTTGGTGCGCGAGGTCCTGAGGTCGTCCCCCCGGTACCCACAAAAAAAAAAAAAAAAAAAAAGAAAAATAGTATGTGTCCATCACCAAGAATGCTTCGCTTTCACGTGACAATTTATTTTGGATACAGCTCATGCTCTCAAATCTCTAACCAAGAACTCTTCTCTGATTAGATTGTTTCAATCGGTTGGATATTTTGGATTTGTATATCCAACTGTCGTTCTAAAAATCTATTCGGGGGCCGGTGAGACGGCTCAGCGGCTTAAGCGCCTGCCTTGCAAGCGCGAAGGCCCGAGTTCGACTCCCGGAACCCACATACGAAAAAGGGGCCGGTGATATCGCTCAGAGGCACGGGTGCCTGCTGGCGCGCGAGGTCCTGAGGTCGTCCCCCCGGTACCCACAAAAAAAAAAAAAAAAAAAAAAAAATCTATTCGGGGCCAGTGAGATGGCTCAGCGGCATAAGCGCCTGCCTTGCAAGCGCAAGGGCCCGAGTTCAACTCCCGGATCCCACATACGAAAAAAGGGGCCGGTGATATCGCTCAGTGGCACGGGTGCCTGTTGGTGCACGAGGTCCTGAGGTCGACCCCCCGGTACCCACAAAAAAAAAATAATAATAAAAAAAATAATAATAAAAATAAAAATCTATTCGACACCTTAACTGAAAATATCTGAAATGGTCTTCTGCCACCAAACCTGCTCCTTCCTCAGCCTGGTCCATTTCCACTAATGCAAATCTATCCTTCCAATATCTTGGCCTGAAAACCTTGGAGTCATCTGTGACTCTTTGTTCCACACCTCAAAGCCAATCTTTCTGAAAATCCTGTTTGCTCTTTTAAAATACATTCAGAGTGCAACCATGTTTCACCACCTCCTCTGCTACCGCCCGACCAAAGCCATCATTGCCTCTCACCAAGTTTATTAGCAGAACCTCTCGACTCATCTCCCTGCTTCTACTTTTCTTTTTTTCTCAGCACAGGAACCAGAACAGGATGATGGAAAAGATCTGGATTATGACTGTGGAGGTGGTTAGGTGAGTGTAAAAATTTGTCATCACTCATCAAATGGTACAGTTGAAATTGGCAAGGTTGACTATATATAAATTATATTGCAATAAAGCTGACTAAAAGTATCAGATCATGTCACTTCTTTGATCAGAACTATCGAAGATGGTTTCCCATTTCATTCAGAGCAAAACCCAAAGTTCTTACAATGGACGTCAAGGTCCTATGTGATCTGTCACTCGCATAACTCTCTGACCTTATCTCCTAGCACTTTCATTTTTACTCACTTAGCTCTGACTGCTCGGGCCTCCTCACTGTTATCTGGCTTACACGCCTCGAGCGCTTGTACACACTCTTCTCTCTGTCTGGGTCTTGCTTGTCCTCCTTATCTGCAGGGCTTGTCTCTCTTCTCTTTCAAGTATTCTTTCAATGGTCGTGTTTGTAGTCCAATTGCCTTTTATTTGCTGAATTAGAACTTTCATATCTAATATAATGATTCATGCAGTTGGGTTTATGTCCACTGTGTTGCTATTTATTTTCAATTTATTCCATCTGTTCTCTTTTCCTTTTTACCTCCTTTCCTGATTTCTTTTGCATAAAGCAAAACCACAAAGTTTAGCGTTCCATTTTATCCTCTCTACTGGTTCCTTCGTTTGCTCATGTAGTTGTTTGTCCTAGTGGTTACTCTAGAAATGAAAATATGTCTCCATAATTTATCTCAAGTATATCTTGAGGATTCAGAAAGTCTCACCTCTGGACAGTGTCTGTAAATCACCTCTCCTTTTAAAAAAATAATATGTGTCCATCACCAAGAATGTCATGCTTTCCTGATGGGCACATGACAGTTTATTTTGGGTATAGCTCACATTTGCTTTATCTTGAAATAAGGTTATACCACATTATTTAAAAAAAAATACAATGCTGTACTTGTATTATTCCTTTCCTGACCTTGGTGCTATTATAATATCTTTTATTATTACTACATATGGTATAAACCCCACAAATTATTGTTAATTTTTGGTTAAGTCAGTTGTATGGAATTCCTGCCTAATTTACAGATTCTTATTTTATTGAATGGCTTTATTATTTTTCATCTTCAAATCATTTCAGATCTGGCCAATAGGAATCCTTTCAAGTTATTCCCTGTGTCCATTTGGAAGGTCCCCTGCCATTCTTTGAGCACTTCGTTATTTCTGCCAACAGGCTCCAGGTTCACCTTATCTTCCTCCACCCTTGCCCTGGAATCAGCCGTTTCTCCAAGGAGACTTGACGGCTTTTTGTGGAAGGTGATATTCATAAGCCAGGATCCGGGTCCTTAGTGTCACCCCATGGGTGTCATTCATTGTTTCTAGGCTCCTGTCCTCTCAGCGGAGAGAGCTAAGAAATATACATATATGTTCACTCCCACACACATCTGTATCTATAGAAAACTGTGAGTTCTCACCAAGGCCTCTGATTCCAACCCAAACTTACAGGGTTGTTCGCAGCCTTCTCCTTTCCCTGTTTGCAACTCTCTCCACTAACAGAGAATTGTCTTTAGCATCCTCAGTACATGAGTGATCAAATATATGGTGAATGTTCAAAGTTTTAAAATGTACAGTGGTAACTTGGTTCACGAACTCTATTCTCTCCATGGTTCTGTCCGCAAACCAAACTGGACGAGAACCAAATCAAATCAGTTTCCCCATAAGGTCAACATTGAAACTACCCATTGAATTTGATTCGGTTCTCATCCAACTTGGTTTGGGATCAGAATCGTAGAATCAAGTTTGCAAACCGAAAAACCACACTGTATTACAGTAATAAACATGTTGCTATTAATTCTCCTCAAAATACTCCCTGTCTTGGAATTCACTTATTTCATCATTCTTGCCACTTTTTGAAGCAGTTCTGCAAGTCCTCTTTCATGTCTTTAGTTGTGCTGTTGTAGCTGCCTCCATGTTCTGAATTGATTCAAAATGTCTATCTTTTATGGGCATTTTGACTCTGGGGAAGAGCCAGAAGTCACTCAGTGCTAGATTTGGTGAATAAAGTGGATGAGGGCACACTGTAATGTTTTTACGAGCCTACCTTTCCATTGGCTGGCGCTTGACAGCAGCATTCACTGTATTTTTTTAATCATACCTCATAAAGACACTGATGAAAGAGGACTTGCAAAACTGCTTCAGAAAGTGGCAAGAACAATGGGATAAAGTGTATTCAAAGCAAGGCGGAGTATTTTGAAGAAGATTAATGGCAAAGTGTCCTTTACTGTAATAAATTTTTTATTTAAACATTCACTGTATATTTTGATCATCCCATATATATTTATGCATTTGTTCCATCTTCCTGTATATAACCAATATTCTGGCCACCCTGGGACCAGTCCTTGGTCCTGTTACCCCTCCAGTTCCCACCAGTGACATCAGGGCTGAATCCTTGCTGGATCCCAAACCTAGGTCGTGATGGAGAGCTCAGCGGCTTTGGCACGGAAACAGAGGCATGGCGGGGTTGATCCAGTGCTGATGATCTGAAATGCAGATGTGACAGGAAGATGGGGGGGCCTGGATACTGAGAATGCCAGGGGATATGCAATGGGTATCAGGCAGGATGCAGAAGAAAAATCTGCCAGGAGGCACACAAACTGGTAGAAAATAGAGGGGTGGAAGTATTGGAATTCTTGATAAAAATCAAAGACTAGGTATGATGTGGAGTAAGCTATGTGGAGGGCCCGGCCATTTCCAAATAGCTGGCCAAGTGTCAGGTTATATCTGCACATGACATGGGCCACGGAGTCATCTGATGCCACTGGAACTTCCATTGTCGAGTGGGTAATATCTGGGAGAGGTGCCATACAGCGGACATTCTTCCAAACAGCTTACAGGTGCTTCCTCTCCAGTAAATTAAACCTCTAAGAGCAGAAGTTAAAGGAAACACGTGTACGCTCGCATATGGACTGAGCATAATACTGGCCCCCAATCAAAAAAGGTCAGGAAGCCAGGCTTCAAGGCAAGGCCTCTGTCCTGAAATGACACTGTCAGAATCAGATATCACAGGTAGCAAAGAGAAAAGGCAGAGAGGGCGCCTTCTCAAGATCCCGAACCCAGGAGCCGTGAGGTTCTGGGACTCCAACTGGAAACTGGATGACTTAATACGTGAATAAGTAAATAAAGAAACCCGAGCTGGGCCTTGCGGACTGAGTAGGATTTGTGCCCGTGACAGGGAAGAGTGGAATTCACTTAGGAAGCAGAGGACATCTCCAGCCCGGGTCAGCACTGGATGGCACTTGGCAGAGCAGTTGCACGCCATCTTCCTCCTCCAGCCTCGAGGGCGGCTGGCCAAAATCCCCCATCCCCCAGCACACAGCACTGCAGGATTTGGTGATCAGCATCTCAACTATGAACTTTCTGGGCCTCCTGCCTCTCACCCACAAGTGGCAGAATTTATTCTTACTCACAGCCTCTTTCCTCCCCAATCACACAGACAGCTTATTATCCCAAGGTTAGTTCCCCAAGCCACACTCAGGTCTCTTCCCTTTCTCCCCACAAAACATTGTCATCCCAACTGTTATCCTCAACCCCTTTCAGGTCTTTCCCAAAAACCGTAAACAGGCAGGCATCTGCCCCTCACCAGCACAGGAAACGTCAGCCCTACGTGCTTCAGCTACTGCCTCCTGACCGTCTCCTCTGCAATTCAAGTGTTGCCGGCATGATGGGATCGAGTTGGGGCTTTGAGGGGGTGACTAGGCCCTGAGGCTCCTCCCTGAGGAACTGGATCTGGTCCCCTGAGGAAGGACTTCGTGGAGGAAGTTGGTTCTCTCTTACTTTTCTGCTTTCTGAAATCTGAGGACACCTCAAGAAGGTCTTTATCAGATGCCAGTGCTTTGATCTTGACTGTAAGAAATACATTTTCACTCTTGATAAATTACCCAGTCTATTGTATTTTGTTGTAGCAACATGAAACAGACTAAGATACCCATTCATTTTCTTTCCTTGAACAGCCAAACTTATTTTGTTAAATATTCATGTATATTTTCTCTAATTATAGAAACAACCCATGTTTTCTACAGAATATTTAGAAAACAAAGAATATTGCACAGGAAAAAAAAAACAACGCTATAATCTTGACACTCATATGTGGTAATCCCTTCCAAAGAGTTTTGCTTCCATGTGTATGTATCCACAAGGTGTGATCAAAATATACCGTGAATATTTAAATTTTTAAAGTGTAGGCCGGTGAGATGGCTCAGCAGCGTAAGTGACTGCCTGGCAAGCGCAAGGGCCCAAGTTTGACTCCCAGAACCCACATATGAAGAAAGGGCCGGTGATATCGCTCAGCGGCACGGGCGCTTGCTGGCACGTGAGGTCCTGAGGTCGACCCCCGGTACCCACAAAAAAAAAAAATTTTTTTTAAGTGTATTGCAGGGCCAGTGATATAGCTCAGCAGCATAAGTGCTTGCCTGGCAAGTGCGAGGTCCTGAGTTCAACTCCCAGTACCCGCATATAAAAAATAAATAAATAAATAAAATATAAAAGTGTATTTCAGTAAACAACACATTGCTGCTCTAGCCAAGTGTGAAGGGAAATGCTGTTATAGGACGCAGTCCAAGGAAGCGTTCCACAGCAAGGGCGCTGGGCTCCGGAGCAGCAGCTCTTTAAGCTTCCCCTGCTATGGTGTAAAGGTTTGTGTCCCTTCAAAATTTATGTTGAAACTTCATCCCCAATGCAACAGGCAGGGGGGAGACAGGCGTAGAGACAGGCGTCTGGGGAAGTGATTAACTCACGAGGGCCACGCCATTGTGAATGGGACTAAGGTCCTCGTGAAAGGCTTCGGAGAGCTGCCTGTCCCTTGTCTGCCCTCCCCCATGAGATGGCTCAGTGTCTGCACCTCCCACCTTCTGAGGCCACAGCAAGAAGGTGCTGTCTAAGGAACCCGGAGCAGGGCAAGTCCAGCCGTGGAGCTGTGGACACCTGACCTTGGACTTCCCGGCCTCTGGAACTGTATTAACGTCTGTTGCTTGTAAGATTATCGAGTCCGTGGAAGTTTTTGTCATAGCAGCAGCCCAGATGGACACCCTTTTTCTTCTGGGAGCCACACATGCTGCCAAAGTGGCCAAGTGAGACAAGTTCCAGGACTGACTCCCCTAGGAGTACAGAGCACCATGACCCTTGGCCACGCCACCTCCAGTGCTAGGTTTGGTTCAAGGCACCAGATTCCTGCTCTCTGGTAACTCAGTTCTCAGGGCCCCCACTACTTATAATCATGCTCCCTCAGGGCCATCCCAGTCCATTAGATGACAAAAATCCAACCACAACCAAGATTTGGACTTTTCCCTTATCGTCTATACAGCGCAACCTCTTTGCAAACCAATGGATGTAAATAGGATGAGGGATTTGTCTAACTGTCCTTATCAAAGGCATCTGAACAGAGACAGCCCACCTCACATTGGTAAAACATTTGGACTTTATTCTGAAGGCAAAGAAGAACCAATGAAGTTTTTATGTAGTACACTAGCATATTAACTGTACTACGTTGATAATATTTGCAATATACAAAGAGCTCAGAAATTGATTAGAAAAGACTGACATGGTGGAAATGGATAAGTGGTATGAATGAATATGTAATCCATAGAACAGAAAATCCTAATGTTCAATAAATGTATTCAAATGATGTTCGATATCACTATCAATCAGGGAAACAAAAAGTGATAATGTGATATTACTTTATAGTCTTCAGATTGGGAAAAACTAAGAATGAAAACACGTAGTATTGATGACCTTGAAGAAAGCAGGTACTTAAATATTGCTGAGTGAAATATGAATTGTTTCAAATATTTTGGCAATCAGGCAAAATCTCTGCTAATTTCCTTAGCATCGAGTGCAGTGCCTGACATACGAGGGGGTGATCTGCATATACAGTGAATGTTTAAATACAAAGATCTATTATGGTAAAAATCACGTTGCCATTAATCCCCCTCACAATCCTCCCCATCACTTTAAACACACTTCACCCATTGTTCTTGGAGCTTTCTGTAGCAATTCTGGGAATCTTCTTTCATGAGTGTCATTATAAGGTGGACCAAAAATATAGTGAATGATACTGCCGAGTGCCATTGAACAAAAAGGCAGGCTTTTGAAACATTTCAGTGTGGCCTCATCCATCAGATCTGGCGCCATGTGAGTTCCAGCTCTTCCCCAAAGTAAAAATGACTGCGGAAGGTAAGCGCTTTGAATCAGTTCAGGACATCAAGGCAGCCCCAGCAGCACAACTGAACATACTCATGAAAGAGGACTCCAGAACTGCTTCAGAAAGTGCCAAGAACCATGAGACAAATGTGTTCGAAGCAAGGGGGAATATTTTGAGGGAGATCAATGACAATGTGTCTTTTACTGCAACACATTTTTTAAAAATGTGAACATTCACTGTATTTTTAGATCTCATAGAGCAGACACTCAACAATGCTTGTAAGTGAGTGAATTACTGAATGCAAAAGGGAAGTGTCCATGTGTGCTCAGCACTGGGTTCACTTCTTCTAAAAGAACGAAAAGTCATATTCTCTGCCTACAAGTAACTAATAATCCAGCTGAGGAAATTAATTTTTGTTTCATTTTTTGCTTGATTTTTGTTTTTTTTTCTTCTGACAAACTATAATCATACATATATAAAATTAAACCAAAGTTATGTAACAGCCCCTGTGAGAGCAATGGGGATTGGGAGAAGGGGTTGTAATGGAGCCGTCTATCTACCTCAGCAAAAGAGAGAATACCTTATTTTGCTAGTGGATATTTCTGTGTAGTCAAAAAAAAATCCCCAAACACATATCAAATATTGAATATGTGAAACCTACTATACCAGTCACAAAGGTTAAAAGGAAGGGAAATTACTGGCTGTAAGAGCTCGGATTCAGTTGGAGCTGCCTCAGATGCTGTTTGGGGGTAGACAGGGCACCCACACAATTAACAGGTAGCAAACAAGAAAGTACTGAGGCTAGACGGGGAGGGCAGGGCAGCCACACAAAAATAAGGCCAATCGGTTTTCACTAATCAAAATAGCAAAGGTTAAAATGGAGATGGCACACAGCCACGCGGGGGTGGCAAAGTGAGTAGTCCACACTCCTCGTCGGGGAGTCATTGGAACATGTTTTGTCGAGGACAATCTGGCACCATGTACCAAGTCTTTCAGAAATGTCCCAACCCTTTGACCCAGTAGTTCTATTTGTAGTAATTTATATTAAGGAAATAATCGGAAACATGAATACTTATGTTCGAGGATATTAATAGCAATATTATCTTAATGGGAAAAAAAGAAATCAACCAAAATGTCAAACGATGCAGAATCTGTTAAATAAATTAGGATTCATCTGTATGACGGACGTTGTGCTGTCCTTAAAATCCCTGTTTTCCTGAGGATTTTAGTGTTATGGGAAGTTTTTCATGTCATAACATTAGGTATAAAAAATACATTAAACACACAGACACGTTATCTGTATTTTATGACTCCAAAACCTCTAGATGTTAGCAGCAGAGGAATTATGGGATAGTTCTTTTTTCTGCTTTATCATTTTTAGTTTCAAAAGTTTATATGATAAGTATCTATTGTTTTATATCAGAAAAGTGTTTCAGTTCTTTCAGAAAATTGGGTATTTTATGCTCAAAGCAAGATGAGCAAACGTCAATCCACACACACCGGCGTGGGTTGGGAATGGCACCTGCTCTGATTTCCAGCTGCATGGCTGTGACCTTCTCCACTACCTGTGCAGCGCGCAAGGGGTGCCTGGGAGAAGAGCAAAGATGGAGCATTTGAGAGGGAGAGCCGTTTCTTTTTTGCTGCATTTGAGTAATTTATGCCATGTTTGTGGATGGGGCAACTTAGAGGCCCCAGTATTCCGCACCCTGTTCTTCGTGTCCCGAGAATCTTTCCTTTTTCTTCCCTTTGATATTTGTTAAGCAAAAGGCAGGAAAGAGGAAAGTGCTTTGCTGGAGCAACACGAGCCTCGAAATGGGTTAGAAAGCAAGCAGGGAAAGCGCCTCACACCAGCAAGGTGAAATCATCCTGCTCCTGAGAGTCTTTAATGACGGTTCAGGAACCTTGCACCCTAGCACAATGAGGTCAAAAGGGCCTGCTGGAAGGGGGAGACTGAAATAGGAATTAATTGGAGGAGGAGAAGCAAGCTCAGATGTCTGCCAAGACAGCGATCACGGTCAGCCTACAAAGTCAACCCAGTTACTAATGCTTCAAGCAGAGCATCCACAAAATGTCCACGTGGGAAGAACAGCTTCTATTTGTATCGCTTCCCCCATGGCTCAACATGAGCCTTTATCATGATTTTATTTGATCCTAACCACAACCCTTTGAGAGAAGCACTGGTCTCCCCATTTTACAGATGAGATCATCGAGGCTCAATAAGATTAAAGGATCTGCCCAGTATCTCTCTCATTTAAAAAGTGCTAGAGTCAGAACCCAGATTTCTAATTTCTTCTTTTTGTTGGACACATTTAAGCCCTAACAGACTTATTCTCATATATGCACATTCACCAATGATACTGAAAGGTGAGAAAAGTTAAAGTCTATCTACTAGAAGTTTTATTCACATGATCTTAACTAATATTTCCCTTTTTGGAACTCAGTTTCACTCATCAGCCTGTATCATGGATGACAAGAAGACATACAAATTCCGGGTTAAGGCACCACCTCTGGGCCTTGCATTGAATTCCCAATCCAAGCCTGTTTAAATAAGTGATTGTCCCTGTTTGAGAACCAAGCATCCCATGGGATCAGAGAGGTCAAGCAATTTATTCAGGGAGTTGTGATTACTAAGTGGCCCAGACAGGAGCTGAATCCAGCTCTGTTTGGCAACAGAACCCAGGCAGGAGGTGCTTAGTAAACACGCTCAGCCCCTCAGTCCGTTCTGGCCCATCAGAGGAGACAGCACAAACCTCTCCCCTTTCCTGGCCTGCCCTCCAAATGATTGTCCCTGAGGTGCTCACTGAGCAGTCACAGAAGTAACTCCAGTGCATCCACGTGGCAAGTGCTCATGTGTTTGCAGGAGAGGAGCCTGGCTTGGGGTTCTGGCCCACAGAAGGCCCAAAGGAGCCCTGAATCCTCCCCATGCACCCCTCTCTCACACCAGCCCTTTGCAGGGCAAAGACCTGAATCATCTCAGATTCCAGGGAGCTCAAATCTGGATGAATCAACAGCAGAGTTTCCCTTCCCTGGGAGGAAAGAAAAGATTTTCAGCTTCTAGTTTAAAAAAAGAAAAAAGTCCTTTTTCAGAGTTCTCTCCTTCCAATCTCTTTTATACCCAGCTCTCTGAACTTCTGGGGAGGCTCCCTGGCCTGTTCTCACGCCCTCCTCCCCTGCGTTCAGTCCTGATTTCCAGTCTTTGGCCCTGTTGTCAGTGGTCTGTGGCCTGGCTGAGGACCACAGATGATAAAGGTCATGCTCCAGGCAGGAAGGCAAAGCTTGACTTGACCACTCCATATCTTGTTGCTTAGCACTCCATGTCTTGTTGCTTATGTTTTTTTTTTTTTTTTTTTTTTTTTTTTTTGTGGGTACCGAGGGGACGACCTCAGGACCTCACGCGCCAACAGGCACCCGTGCCGCTGAGCGATATCACCGGCCCCTTTTTCGTATGTGGGTTCCGGGAGTCGAACTCGGGCCTTCGCGCTTGCAAGGCAGGCGCTTAAGCCGCTGAGCCGTCTCACCGGCCCTGCTTATGTTTTTTTGACCTATGTTTGTCCAGTCTGCCCACTAAACAGAATCACAGAATGACAGGAATGGGAGGAACTCAAGCGCCCTTTAGTTCGCGGAGCACCTCCACTGCCGCTCCCAATCTCTCCGGAGTCTTTGGCATATGACTAGGGAGCCCCTGCTGCTGCATCACAGCAGCAGGTCCCGGGGTGGGTGGGGGCTCCTTATTCCTTGTATCCCTGCTCCATTGCCTCCAAAAGCAAGGCAAGGCTCTGCAAAGCCAGTGTTCAGTGTCATTGACCAGGGAAGCAGCAACTCCAGCTACCATCACCTCAAGGGACCTCTGTTTGGCCAATGGACCTGCCTGCTTCTGCCATGCCGAGGAATGGCAGTGTGGCACTACTTCTCCGAGGCGGAGGCCAAGCCGCCCCTCCCGCCTCTGGTCCCTGCTCTCTCCGCCACACCGCAGTCCAGTGCCCTTCCCTCCCGGACCGAGCTGCCTCTTCTGCACACAGACTCTCCTTTATCCATTTCTGCGCAAGTCTTGCCCCCACACGTCCCCGCCTGGGACTCTCAGCAGGGCATTTGTGCTCGCTGATGGCATGCACTGGCCTTGGTAATCACACCCTGAGGAGGATTAACAAGCTTCCCTGGCCTGTTGGGTGACTCTGGCTCAGGAAACCATCCAATCCAGATCTGGGTCTGTCCCCGTAGCACAGCATGCTTTGCTGTGACTCACAGCTTACAAATGCTGCAACCACCGTCCCTGTGTTGGTAGGGATGACACATCTTCCCAAAAGCCATCACAATGGAGCGCCTTCCGCGGTAGGCTTCCTATCTGCTCTGCAAGGCAGTTTGAGCTCTCGGCGTGTCGCTTTTTGTGTCAGTTCTCAATTATTCCAGCGAGGGGAAGCATCAGCGGCTTGAATAATCCAAAGGGAAAGGTTATTAAACATAATTTAAACTTGCTTCTGGAACGTGTTAGGTGATTTATTTGTTTAAGGCAGAGCATTTGCCTTCCTAATGATGCTTAATTTGGGGTAATGAGAGAAAGCAATGCCATTCCACCATCCAGATTGGTTACACAGGCAGCCCTAGAGGTGGAAAGGAAAAAGAGGAGCCACTGGGCAGGGCCATAAACCAATGCACTCAACCTCGCAGTAGCCAGACACGCACACTCAGACCTTCCAGGGCTGGGGGATCACGTGGCCAAGGGCACTGCTCCCGTGGGCAGGGCCTCACCTCTCGCCATCTTCCCCTTGATGTAGAGAGGTCTGCCAACTTGGGAGCAGCAGAGGAGCAGATCAGGCAGAGAAAGAACTATTTCTGGTGTCCAGGAGGTAGGGAGCTATAGTCTAAAATGAAAAGGGATGAGATGTGAAGTTCTTCTTCCAGCCTATTGACGGCCAAATCCCCACTGGCCTCTCTGGGATCTTAGAAATCACAGCCCTTAACATCAGAACATAAAAGCAGAAGAGATTCAGACAAGGGAGAGTGGGGGAAAGGGAACTGTACAGGATCCAGACTCAGGAAGAAAGGATTAGGAAATTTAGAAACAAGAAAAGGATTGCCTCTGGCTGCCTATGGGAGCCTGGGTAAGTTAATTGCTCTGGCTGTCAACATAGTCATCCGAAAAAGTGAAACAACACCAAAAATAATGAGTAGCTACTTTACTGAGGAGTGGCTGCTGTGATTTAAATTCTGTCTCCCCCAAATTCATATGCTGAAGTTCTAACCTACAAGACAATGGTATTAGCGGGGAGGGCCTTTGGGAAGGTCTCCCCTCCTCTCCATGAATGGGACCAGTGCTTTCATAAAATAGGCCCAGGGGAGCTTGCGTGTTCCTTCCACCCTGTGGGGACACAGCTCAAAGGCACAGCTATCAGCCTGAAAGCCCTCGCCAGACACTGAATCTGCCAGCGCCTTCATCTTGGACTTCCAAGCTTCCAAAACTACAAGGAATATATTTCTGTCGATTATAAGCTATTCCGCTTCTAGTATCTTGTTATGGCAGCTGGAACAGTCGAAGACAGTGGCAGCTAAATAATAGTATGAAAGTATTTTGGAAGCTGTCATATCCTGTGCAACTGTTAACTATTACTATACTTTCCTCAGTGAGACCCGGGTAGTCCTGGAAACGGACGCAGAGGACGGGCCCTCCCCGTGGGGGCTGCCTTCAGGTCTGAAGGACTGTGTCCTCAGCACCCGAGAGCTATAGTCAGGTGTGCACCCAAATGTTACAGCTCTGATTCTGACCTAGGTAGAGATAGCACGAGAAGCCAGGGTGAGCCCGCCCGCCCCCCTGCACGTAGTCCTTTCTCATTTCCCCGACTTTTGGTGGAGGTGTCCACGATTCGAGATCTCATCAGCCTCTTCAGAAATGCCTGGCAATCGCATCGCAGTCTACCTCGGAGGCTGGGTTGGAATCCACTCAGACGCTCGGTGAGAGGCTCTTCCCGTCACTCCGCCGGCCTCCCCTCCCCAACATCCTTTCTTTAAGGGCCGGGGAGGAGGCGGGAGGCTGGAGAGGCAGGGGGTGGGGGAGAACAGTGGGGTGTGTGTGTGTGTGTGTGTGTGTGTGTGTGATCGCTACAGTTGATCTTCAACTTTACCATTTGACCATCTTTCCCCCTAGAAGACAGAGGGAAAAAACAATTATGATTGAAGTTTCAGGATGCCCTAAATTTTCCTTTTCTGGTCTGTATCTTCCTTCTTATCTCTCAGTCTCTCTCTCTCCTTTTTTTGTGGTGCTAGGTATTGAACTCAAGCCCTTTGCACTAACCTACATCTTCAGCCCTTCCCCTTTTTCCTTCCTTCCTTCCTTTTTTCCTCCCTTCCTCTCTCTCTCCTCTGTCTTCTTTTGTTCTTTCTCTCTCTTTTTCTTTCTCTCTCTCTCTCTCTTTTCTTCATGTTTTATTTTGAAACAGGGTCTCCGTCTGTTGCTAAGTTGCCAGGCTGGGTTCAGACATGCAGTCTTCCTGCCTCAGCCTCCCAGGATGCTGGGATCACAGATTCGTGCCACTGCACCCATTGCCCTTCTTTCTTTTGACCACTGCTCCATCCTGACTTTAGTGTTTCTGTTCTCTTGTCTTTAGAATTTAAGCCGCTGGGCACATAGCATCAAATAGGACAGATCTTTAGAGGAAAATGAGGTGTGTCCTCTGAGACCAGGGAGGTGACTTGCAGGCTGTCATTATTGCTCAAGGAAAGGACCAACAAGTTCACATGGATGATCTCAAGTGGGTTCATCTGGGTTTTGGGAGTCTGGGTGTTCTTAAATCATCACAGACCTAACTGAGGGTAAATGTGCTCACTCTGTATCCATCAGCTCTTAGACTGCCACTGTCTGGGTGGCTTATTAACAACAAAGATTTATTTCTCACCATTCTGGAGACTGGAAAATCCAACATCAAGATGCCAACAGCTTTGTGTCTGGTGAGGGCCCGATTCCCAGTCCAAAGATGCCACTTTGGTGTGTATTCCCATGGCAGGAAGGCAGCACTCTCTGGGGCCTCTTTTATAAAGGGCACAAATCCAATTCATAAGGGCTCCATCCTCATGACCTGATCACCTCCCAGACTCCCACCTCCTGGTACCACCGCACTGGGGATTCAGTGTCAACATACTGCTTTGAGGGACATAAGCATTCAGTCTATAGCAAGTTACAATTAGCCTTCACATGGGATGTTTAGTTATCCTTCAGCCAACCACCTGCCACCTCCCACACCTCCAAGTGCTTCCTGTCCTTCATGGTAACTGGGCACATTTCTAATCATCTTCATGGATGTGCCATTTCTAATAATAGAGAAGTTTAATAAAGCAGGGATCTTCAGTAAGTTCACATCCTGTCTTAGGCTGGCCTCCAGACGGGCAGAGCATGACGGGAGGGCTGTGTTGCAGGTGACTCTTGAAGAAACCTGAAAGCAGGGAGGGAGTAAGATGGGGAAGGAGAGATGCCAAGCAGGAATGTGGCTTCCCCAGAAATGTGGCCTCAATCTGATCCTTCCGGGAGCTCGAGAGTAGAAGAAGCACCCCACTGTGTCCTGCATCGAGCAAGAACATAGGTGCTTTGTGAGGTGGGTGCTTTATATCCCACCCGGTCCTTGACTAGAGCCTTTGTAGGGGTGTCACTCCCAGGTTCCTGGGGAGGTGGCGCCCCGGTCCCTGGTGCAAGTCATCATCAGCATCCACAGTAGCTGGAGGGGGCGGTACCCCTGAGTGCAGAAGGGATCCTGGGGCCACCAACAGACTCCATTACATACCCTCACATTCTTCCATTCCAATCCCGGAATTCTGCCCTGTTAAAGTCATTCTTTTGTGTGTGTGTGTGTGTGTGTGTGTGTACCGGGGGTCGAACTCAGGACCTCGCATGCCAGCAGGCACCCGTGCCGCTGAGTGATATCACCGGCCCTTTTTCATATGTGAGTACCGGGAGTCGAACTCAGGACCTCGCGCTTGCCAGGCAGGCGCTTATGCTGCTGAGCTATCTCATCGGCCCAAAATCATTCTAAATATACAAAATAATACAAATATTTGTTGCAGTGTTAATTATGATAGAACATTTTAAAAATAAAAATCTAGGGCCGGTGAGATAGCTCAGCGGCATAAGTGCCTGCCTGGCAAGCGCGAGGTCCTGAGTTCGACTCCCGGTACCCACATAAAGGAAAAAAGGGCCGGTGATATCGCTCAGTGGCACAAGTGCCTGCTGGCAAGTGCAAGGGTCTGAGTTCGACCCCTGGTACCCACACACACAAAAAAAAGTCTAAAGTTTCAATAGGACAGGTATAAGTAAGTTATGTAATGGTATAACCAGGCAAATACAATATATTTGCACAGTATTCTTTACCCCACAAAACCTTGCCTCCCTAGCTCACTCTACTCTGGCCTAACTGCTCTTGCTGTTTCTCCACTAATTCAAGCTTGCTACTTTCATGGGCTCTTGTAATTATTTTTCCCTCTGCCTGGAACACTCTACTCCCAGATGCGCACACGGTTGTCCTTGCCAATCACTCAGAAGTCCGATCACATGTCATCCTTGCAGGGAGGACCTCCTTAAACACCCATTGTAAATAGCTGCCCCGGTCACTTGCCAACACACACTATTTTATAACACTTATGCACTCTAAGGCTTGTTTATTTACTGTATTTATATTCTACCTGTCTTCCCTCGCCTAGAGTAAAAGCTCATGAGACTGTGACTTTAGCTGTTTTATTCCCTGCTTTATTCCTTTCCTGCAGCAAAGGAAGGAATAGATAGTTGCATGACAAATGAATGAACGAGCACACAGTTTTAAAAGATGTTTACTAAATTGTGTAATAAAATTTCAAAAATTACCAGAATCTACTATTCAGTAAAAAGATCATAATATTAAATACCATGTTATAGGGGCCGGTGAGATGGCTCAGCGGCATAAGCGCCTGCTGGCACGCGAGGTCCTGAGTTTGACCCCGGTACCCACAAAACAAAACAAAACAAAACAAAACAAAACAAAAAATTATGTTATAGAATTGATTTGCCCCTGGCCATGAGAGAATACAAGAGACTCCAGGGATTTTCTGTCTTCTTTAACTAACTAAGAATGTGGGCAAACTAAACGACATGTGGTTTTAGATTTGGGATAATAGCACAGGACAGTTACGCTGAGACTAGGGGGGAAATCCTATAATTGCTTTAGCTGATTGGCAATAGGCACTTTCCAGGCTGAGTGTGGGGAAGGGAGATGGAGCAGAGCCTGGGGGGGTCCTCACTACATGGGGGGACACCAAGATGGCTGGAAAGCCAGAGGCAGCATATTAGAGAGGCGGCACCTGCCCCAAGGCACAATGGGTCTGTGACTGAGCACTGATCTGCGCATGTGTGAGAGAAAACAGGAAACTGGGAAAAGGTGCAAACATTCAAAAATGGAAAGTAATAGCACCCCAAATTCTTGAAGCCGGGCCGGTGAGATGGCTCAGTGGCGTAAGCGCCTGCCTGGCAAGCGCGAGGGCCTGAGTTCGACTCCCGGAACCCACATACGAAAAAGGGGCCGGTGATATCGCTCGGCGGCACGGGTGCCTGTTGGCGTGCGAGGTCCTGAGGTCGACCCCCCGGTACCCACAAAAAAAAAAAAATTCTTGAAGCCTACAGAATTCTGTTCCCATTAGCCAGCATGAAGAGACCTCATAACACATAGAACTTCAGCAAGAGTTCTCAGCAGGCTACCATCATGGAAGTGGAGTAAATTGGTTCTCATCTAACTATTGCTCTGGATGCGCCCTAAAAATGCTTGCAAGCACATCTTCAAGGAATCGAACTGACTCTAAGTGGCTTGACTACATGCCAGAACAAAGGAGAGGAGTATTTAAAGGATTACTACAAAATCCAATAGCCAACAGTGTAAAATTCACAATAACCTGCAATCAGTCAGAACTTCTTGGCTTGATCAAAATAGGGAAATAGTATCTACCACCAGGAGAAAAATCAGCCAGTAGAAATAGACCCAGAAATGGCAAAGGTGATGGAATTAGCAGAGAAGAACATTAAATCTGCTATTATAAACATGTTCCACTTGCTGAGTATGATATAGAAGAACATGAACACAATAAAAGGAGAAATGGAAGATACAAAAAGATCCAAATGAAACTTCAGGAGATGAAAATACGAAATAAAAATATATTGTATGAGATTAACAACAAATCAGACAATACAAAAGAAAAGATCAGTGAATTGAAGAGAAAGCTATAGAAATTGCCCAAAGAAAATAAGATGAGAGAGAGAGAGAGAGAGAGAGCAGTCCAGCTACCTGAGACACAGTATCAAGCTGTGTAATATACCTGTAATTTGAATCCTACAGGAGGAAGGGGGGACAAAATTTTTTTGAGAAACTAATGGTTGAGAAATTTTCCAAACTGATTGAAATTGTCAACTCACAAATACAGGATGCTAAATAAACTTCAAGCAGAATAAATAGAAAGAAAACCATATCAAGGCATTTCATAATCAAATTTCTGAAAACAAGTGATAAAAATAAGAACCCTAAAAATGGTTAGAAAAGACATCCCACAAAGAGCAACAAAGACAAGAGTGATAGCGTGCTTGGGAGAAATGTTGTAAGTCAGGACAGTAGAGCAAAATCTCTACTGTATTGAAAAGAAAAATGGTCGACCTAGAATTCTACGCCCTGTGAAAATATCTTTCACAAAGAGAAGCAAAATGAGGATTTTTTTCGACGAAGAAAAGCTGAAAGAATTTGTTGCATGAGAAGAAATTTTTAAAAAAAAGTCTTTTAGGCAGAAGGAAAATGATACTAGATGAAAAT